>JANTQE010000047.1:0-99031 GCA_032988195.1 Arachnomyces sp. PD_36 | reverse complement strand
CCCACTCCCTCCAACCCTACGTCGACCTCCCCTCCTCCTCTTCCGACCCATCCCCCCCCCCCCCCCTCCCCCAACCAAACCCCCCCACCCCCCTTCCCCCCCCCCCCCCCCCCCCCTCCCCCCCAACTACCTACTATTCTTTTCTTTCTTTCCCTCGCCGCCTTGTGCGGCAGGAAGCACCAACAACCAACCCCATCTACCGCAACTCAAGTGACTGCGACAGAAAAGAAAAAAGTTCCGTAACCAACGAGGCTTAGATGAACCGTACTTTTAGGCATCGAGGGTCACGCAGATATGTCGTTCACATATAGATATCCTACTTTACGAGACCGAAATAGAACACAAGAGACATTCAGATCAACAGGACGCGTGATTCACGAGAAGCGTAATCACTGAAAGAAATGAAAAAGAAACCTTTTCATGCCAGGAACCCGACAGAGGTTAGATATAAGTGTAAGTGTTACGCTCAGCAAACCTAGATAAGGTAGTATAGAGGAAAAGCGGCGGAGATCCTAGAGTTGAGTCGTAAGCTGTTGAGAAATATTTCCTCCAGATGCGTTAGAAATTAGCCCAAGATGGATATAAGAGAGGCAAAAAGAAGACAGAACGCCGCCTTCCTGCAATAAAGCTTCCCTGCCAATGATATCATCGGAGAACAAGAAAACAGGAAGGTGAAAAGTCACTCCTTTTCTTAATAGACCCCGATAATACTCGCCCTTCCCGTGACATGCAGTAGCATGATCATAAACCCGAAATCGAGGGAATCCGGATGAACCAGTCGTTGAATGAATTAGGTGGTATAATTGCGGAATAAGGATCCCAAAAAAAAGACTTCCATTATTATCGTAAAATAATAATCCATCTCCAAAGGTCGTGCAAGATCCTACGTAGCCAGGCATACAAAAGTCCCAGCCTATCGTGGCTGAGAACATATCACAAGAGAAAAGAAAAAGCCATGCATGCATCGTATTCCCGTAGAGGAAATCGGCAGTTTTTTTATCTTTTACAACTATTATTCGGTTGCACAACCGACGGGTCGGCCGATGGTGGAAGATTGGCTCGTGCTCTCTCTTCCCTTGGTGTCTGTGTATTGGTTTCAGGACGGTTGTAGGGGAACGGGATATTTCGACTGGATCGTATGAGGAACCGAGTAATAGAGGTACTAGGTAGTAGTTTTGTCCTTCGTTTCACCAAAAGGCATTCGGTTCCGGATAACTCCATCTCAGTTGTGGACCTCGGCAGCTAGTTTAACATGGCTTGAAAACGAATTATTGAGCCATTTTATGCTAGTTATGAAGCAGAACTGTATGAATCTTTTTGCAGCGATCATGATATGTTAAAGTGCAAGAGGCACATTGAGGCTCAAACTTCAAGTCTTGGCGCCTGGCGCTTATCAGCGCTTACCATCTCGAAGAGACCTTAATCCTCTTAGACTTTCTCCCCCTCTCAACTCTCAACTCTCAACAACAACTTCGAAATCTTCTGAGATCATAGTGACAATGACAAGCATGACAACATCCAGGTCTTCCCAGACATTCCCATCCAGCTATCTTCTAGTACACCGATCAAACTACCTCCATACTTCAACTGATTCCGACTGAGACTTTCCAAGACCTGTACTTGGTTGCATTCCAACAGAATATTGTAAGCCCATATTATGTCTGCCACTTTCAAACTGCCCCATGCTTATGATATTTCTTCTTACCAAGCAGTTGAACTTCCTACGTCGAGCCGATCCGCCATGTTCGCTATTCGTGCCGTCAGCGAATGGTGGGCGTGGCACAGGGAGAGCTTCAAGTCAAGTAATAGCCAATATCCTGGTGCCCTCGAAATCCACGGAGCCGAATTTTATGCCTTTTACGTTGTTTGTAAAGTGAAGCTTTATCGGGACATCATAGAACTTCACTATCCTCATCATATCGACGTTGCACAAACCCTAGATCGTGTTTTAGAAGCTTTTCGAGATGACCACGGTGGAGACTTCCCCGAAAAAGTACTTCACACATGGCGTGACAAGCGCGAACGTTGCTTCACCGACAAGCAAATCTTTCCGAAGCCCGGTGAAAAGGAAATAATGCTGGAGATCTGGAAAAGATGGAAAGATTTGGACTGGCTGAGCCAAAAGTTCTGGGCTTTGTACCTCAGTGACACAGACAGCTTTGTAGAAGGGTCTGCACAGGACTTGCGGATTTCGGAGAAGCACATCTTGCAATTGAAACAGTGCTTTCAGGACTGGCTTCAAAAACGCAAAGCCGGTGAAGCATATTAACTGAGTCTGCAACAAGCGTTCGTGTGCGTGTGATATAACTCTCCATAACTAATAATGATTGATATCGATCAATTCCCCCAAATCATTGGCAAGATACATGGGCATATGTTGCACTGTCAAAATTCTTTCCTAGGCCTACTTTCCTATAACAGCACGCTATGATATAGCTCTTCTTCTCTACTCAGCCTTATGGATCTAGATTGATGGAAGTCGTTGCCTCTTTGCTTTCTTACCAAGGGCAGCCCCTTACTGCTCGTCCCTAGGAAACGGTTAAAGTAGGGCTTCCTAGGACTGTAAGGATCACGATTTACTTCTATAGGTCTCATACCCGATACCTCTTTCAAATCATTCTCTATAAACCTATTCCATACATCTATACGTTGTCATATATACTCTCAGGCGTCTATCAAAGATACCCCTGGAGTATCATTCACCTATCGATTTCTCCTGTGTTCCCCATTCTTCACTGATAGGTCTATGAATTTCTCATGGGGTCTGAAGCAATAAAGAGGTCGCCGTTGTCGACTTTAGAAGTATCAATCCCGTGACATGCCTGGCATTGCTCTTTCCAGTTCTGGAAAGTCCTATAGTGACGCGTTTGTTTTTATCAACACTTTGAACTGGCTCTCCCTCTCTCTCTCTCTTTAACAACCTCGCCAGAGATCACAAACACTGACAGCTGACATTCTACAACCTGACACCGAATACATATTGAAAGAACAACAATGTCTTTGCCTCTAACTCAGTAAGTATCTCTCCGTACTGTGCCTGGTGTGGATTATTCTGTGGCTCATCATCACTGTGTTTCCATCTAGATACCCTCCCGGATTCCGTGGTGATTGGATGAGAGGCCAGTGGTTTTTGAGGTTCGCACGGATAGTGAGAAGTGGTGGGTCGCTGGGGTTCGCGCATGGGGAGATGCTGTGCAAGGAGGACTATGGACGCAGATATTACAATCAGCCTGTAGTTTGGAGGTGGGATCTCCAGCTTCTCCTGCTGGGTTTGTGGGGCGTATTACAGACAATCGCAATGTTCTTCTCCTCGGCATATCAGAAATATGCATTGAAAGAGGAGAGTGGCGCGATTGTCTTAGTCTTGTTGGGAGTGATCGCGAATCTGACAGCCGCTTATTATCAGTGGCATGGCGGACGAATGCCCCCCCCGCGAGCAACGTTTCTTCATGGCGTGAGCTCATTGAGCAGTGCGGTCGTTAATGTTGCTTTGGCAACGTACGACTTTAATCGTACATGGTCAAAGCCAGCCGATCGTTATAGCATCATGTCTGCTGTCTTGTTGGCCGTGTCAGGCGTCGTGCTTTCTCTGAACAGTCTTCAGATGTTCTCGAAAGAAGTGACTGACATCCTTAAGATGGCAACATGGGCCGAACTTCTACATCTTCTCTTGCATCGTATTCCGCCGGACTCGCTCCTGTGGGATTGCCTGCCAGAGAAGGAAAAGAATTGGGCGCTAGAAGCGATAATGAAGTATCAACCCGCAAACCCTCCAAGCGCGAACCAAGGCGGCCCATCCGACGATCCCCGTCCTCCTCCCGAGAGCCATCCTCTTAGTGGTGATCACCAAGGCGATACCTCCCCGGGCGATGGTCCGGATGATGGTCCCTCGGATGATCGACCCACTAGGGTTGTCTCGGGCGGTTCTCAGGGTGACTCTCTCACCATTTTACCCTCCTCGGAATCCCCCTCCCGTTCAGGCTCTACCGTTCCGGATCGGCCCCCATCGGTTGTCCCTCCCGTTGCGAGTAGCGACTCCGGTCCTATTCTCACGGATGAGGCTCCCGATACTCGTCGGCGTTCCGGCCGTGCGAGGCACCGACCGAATAGGTATGGGTGGGATCCTGCATCCTGTTAACGGAATGCTCTATTCTTGTTGCAATTCCTTCTGGAATGTACCAAGTGTTTCAAGGATCTGAACGCTTTTTACCCGAGACGTGGCATATTATTTTCGGGCTCTGTCCGGGTCCTGGGCAAATAGGACCTTACCAAAAATCTGCCCGGAGGCAGTGGCTGCTGCCTTCCCCCAGCAATAGCGTGCGCTTCGATGTAGCGCTGGGGCCCAGTAACCCTTCGAAAACCGGATTCAAACACATTTTGCCAACATTTATCCTCGAACCCCGAAGGCATAATCCAAGCAGAAGGGTAAAGCTAAGTCAAGCTTACATCGGTCGACTATATTCGAATCCTAGAAACCAACCGTTAATGCCACCCCGCTGGTATCGTCACACAACTCCGACCCGACGAACCGTCGGTGGCGGAATAAAGGTTTCACACGACCAGATAGTACATACGTAGGAAGGAGCGACAATTTCTTCCCATGGTTCTGGAGCTGGGAGTATGCTCGTTTGATCACCACGGGTCAATACCTGAAACGAGCTGCTGGGGGGCTGTTTCCAACCTCATATGCGAAACATTCGTAAAAAGTGTTCACTTTTAAACGATTATGCAGCCTGCTAGCCACGATAGTCATCTCAAACCGGAAATTCACTATCGATACCGATCTTCGGCCCGAGAAATTACCCCAGTGAAGACCATATTTTGCAGCCAAAACCAATCGACGATTGTTGCTACGCGATGAGCTCCTTTCTCTGTGAAGGGGAACCTGCGGACTAAGCTCTCGTTCCATAATTACGACCTGTGCCAGTTCTCTCGTACTGGCAATTGCGTCAAGCATGTCGATTTTCGTCTTACAGTGAGAGAACTCAGCCCAAAGGCCAACCTCCTGTTAAAATAAGACGTTATATGCCCTGATATGTCGATCTTTCATGTCGACTTCATGAGTAGCATCTCTATCAGAGGACAACCAGGGGAGCTCTTTTTCAATAATTTCGGTGTCAGTGAGCTCCCTTTTCACCATTTCGATGTCAGTGGACCACAATAATCACCATAAAATCGGAACCCACGTCAGATTAGCGCACTATCCCTTCCCAGAGTGTCACCTCTCTCAGAAACTCGGTTTTTACGCGATACATCGGCTCTTTTCTGGGATATTTGCGAGATCGAAGCATATGTTGCAGTCCAGACTTAGCGCCCTGCATAATCACCATCAATGCTTTCAAGACTGATTAACGTTTAAGGGTCTCTGTTGAGTGATGATCTGAAGGTGGTCACAGCTGTGTTTCATTCACATTCACGCTTCATCATGCTTTACTCATTCTCCTCCCTGCAGGACCGACGAATTATAATCTCACCTCGCAGGCTCGTAACTGCGATTAACCTGATAGAGTCTTCGGCTCGAGAAATTCTTCGTTGTCAAATGAATGTGTAGCCTCCAGCTCGGAAGGATCCTCATACTCGAATAGGAGTTCTGGCTGACTGGCTGGCGTCGACCGTCGAAGAGTCGGGTTCAGCCCTCGACCAGTCTGAGAGACGAGATCGAAGCTGGCTAGTTTTCGTCTAATCGAATTTCCTTTTCGCCCGATTAGTCAGGCCAATCCTATATGAAGAGCTCGAGACCTCTCTCAGAGATTGGCTTCATACAGCATCGTCATATTCTCACTATTTCAAGGTACGAGAATTCTAGCCGCAGAAACCCCTGATAGCATCTTCTCTGACAAGTGACCTTCAGAAGCCGGGCTAGCTTATACGAATCGAATCGAATCCGTCCTTCCAGCGTCGAGAAATTGAGTCAATTTCTGCGTTGAACTCTCCACCCAGAACCGATCGTGCTTCAAGAAGCTGGAAGCCTCTCCACTGCAACCTCTCCATATTTTCCCTCGAGGTAAGACGCCCATAGCCCGAACTACCCTCTCCCTCAATCCGTGAATGGGAGACTTTTTTTAACTGCCATTTCGATAGATTATTCTTCGCCAGACACGTCGAAATCCTTACATACTCTCTTCCTTCATTCTTCTTCGAAGCTCTCTTTCAAACCTTCGGAAACACCTGCTTCCGGAATATCTTTCGTTCGGTTCTTCGCCATGGCCAAAGAATATTCACAAAGAGGCTATCACAAAGACGTCGTCTTGGTTCTCACTCTAGGGGATCATATAAAGGGAGATAGACGTATCGAGCTCTGTATCCTGTATCAAAGATGAAGAGATCAAGCATACGGGGCTGGCTTTCCAATCCATCTTCAAGAATTGTTGATGTGGATACCGACAAGCTGTCAATAGGGATATTAGTGAATCCCGATAGTATTGGGCTTCTCGGCTTCAGAAACTGGCGCGAGCACTGCAGCAATGTCTCTGATCGAAGCATTCAGCGTATCCGTTCCGCCTATCTGCAGCCTGTCCACCACGAAAGCGAGTCAGCATTAGCTTTTCTTCAGCTGGCAGCTCATCTTAATCGAGCCAGCGAAATCCAACATCTTCAATCTCCGACTGTCCCCTTTGGGAACCAGGCCGAAATCCTTCACCCGCTGATAGCTCATCATTTAACCAGCGGAGCTCCTTCTCTGCCGGCCAACCTGGCCGACCAAGAGCTTCAATCACCACCTCCCCAGCTTGAAAGCCGAGACAGCGATATCTAATCAGAGCTTCAAGCCCAATCTAACTCTCAGATTCCATCGAAAGCTCTGATCAGAACATCGAACCACGTTGTTCCACCCTCCTAGAGAATTCCGAACAACACTTTTCTGTCTTCCTTCCTTCTCTCAGCTTCCATCAACTCCCCGAACACCCGTCTTCGCCCCCCACCGGATCAGTTCTAAGAGCCTTCATCAGCTCCCAATCAGTACGATTATTGGCAATCAGATTCGACATACGAGAAACGCGAGAATGAATATAGACATGGACGAAGAGAGAATTTTCCTCGAAGCCCCGGTGGCTACTTCTATCATTTCTTCACCCCCAATCAGCCGCGCCCCCGTTCCCCCTCGCCATCACTCTCTGATCGATTGTACGATGACTATTTCGACTATTCAAATGAATAACTATAGTCTCAACTTACTTCCAAGGATTCCAAGTCTCTTTGGCTCGCAATTATAGGGTAATACCTTCGAGCATGACCAAGACGGTAAAGTTATCTTTCCCAATCTCATTTAAGGCTCCTCAACTAAGGCATGTTTTTTTATCTCGTGCGATAGGTGGAGGACTTTATATTGCCGGTTTAACTGGGCGTGAAGGACTCAATCTAATGGCTGGTTACTCTCCTACGAAACAATCCAATCGAGAAATTCTACTATTGTAGAGACGACCGGCCCAAATTCAACTACTGGCTACCCTCCGAGTGGCCCGAGCCAGTTGAAATTCAATCAACCCCTGGTGGGAGCTTGACCAACACTACGTTCCTTATTCTCTTCGCTCATCAGCAAGAATCTCCCGAAACCTTCTACGCGTATCCGATGGATCAAATTAGAAGGCTAGATTGATGGTTGCGGGGATGTATTTTTTTACTCAATTTCTATTGTTTTTTCAACCTTCCGTTGCCACCATCCGTTGCCCATTGCTGGGTTAATTTTTTCCCTTATGATATTCTCGGCTTGGAGCTTTCCTCTTTGGCGTTACTCTTTGTATTTGAGGCCCGAGCTCTCGTTCGTTCCCTTTGGAACCCCCCATATTTCCTTCGTTTTTTCACCCGTTTCGAAACACCGCTTGATGCTTCACGGGCATCATCCTTCCCTTTCTTATCTTTGAGATCCTTTAGACCTGGACGGGCGTCTTCGAGTTCGGGAAAACGTAACGGACATTGCTAGGAAGAATCCCCGTATTAGAATAGAGATTCTGACTACCTGATCCCAACTCCCCGACTAGTCAGACCTCGTGTTCTTAGTTATATAGAGCAACTCGAGACTCTGTCTCAGAGATTGATCTCATCCAACATCATTATTCATACCCTCGCTGTTCCCAAGGTATGAGTATTTTGATCGTAGCAAAAATGTTTTCCAGCGCATTCTCCTGCTTTTTCTACATATGCCTGTTGATTATTGAAAAAATATATAATTACTAGCTTGAATGTATATACAACACAGTTTGCAAACATGCGAACAAGGAATGGACGACGTGTCGACAGGTAAAAACATCAGCAAATGAAACCAGCATTCAATTAGTGGCTTCGATGTAAGCAGGGCCTGGCTCCTGGGTCCGAGTATGGCGGATAAACAGATGGAGACGAGGTCGGTGTGGAAGACGAAGTGACGGGAGTGCTGGCGCTCCAGGTTGTGTACGATGGGACCTCGAAGGGCTTCGAGAGGGTTTGCGACGACGGCAGTGACAGCTGCAAAGACCCAGATGATTTAGAGCTTGTTCATATTTCCCCCTGCGGTTGTTAAAGGGTTGAGAAACCTGGGGAAGCGGGATATGAGAAGATGTGAGTTTTCAAGCCGCAGAGGGGCGAAATTTCGCAGATGAGTATTGGAGGTTCAAGATAACTTCGTGTTCAGATGAAAGTCGGCGATGCCCTAGATCACACTGGGGCTCTAGCCAAGACTTAAACCCACTAATTCAAATCCAGTGAGATTAGGGTTTTTTCGTGTTCTCTTAGAAAATTGAACTGAGCGCGAGCTCGTTTTGTCAAGACTTGCTCTTCAGTCAATCATAGCTTGTTATTTTGACTATTTTGCTCTACATCGCCTTCAAAAGGCGGTGTCAACGTTGATTAATCAGATATTAGTCATTTGTTCGGCAGAAAATCGTTTCTATTCTAACCCTTCTTATAACCCTCATTGGAACTCTCGTTGAAACCCTCGTTGAAACCCCCTTCTAACCCTCTCTTCTAACCCTCCCTTCTAACCCTTGTTGGAACCGAACCCGTCTCAATCTAGATAGAGGGTGAGTGGTCGAGATGAGAATCAGAACTCTCTCATTATCTAGATAGAGGGTGAGTGATCGAGGCGAGAACTAAGTCTTCTGGTGATCTAGGGCCCCTGGCGGCCGAGGCACGAGGCAAAGCCACCCGTTTCGAATGATTGATATCGTCTGCTGACGTAAAGCGGACCAAGAACTCTTATCGATTGGCAGCTGTCCAATCACCATCCATGGATGACGCGCCTGGAGCGCACCATACAGCCCGATATGGTTAGTCCCTGGTACTTTACCAACATCGCCCCCAACACTGGACCAGGACGGCGAACGAGGACCAGAAATTTGGAATCTTGACCGATATCAACTAGCTCAGGCCAAGACCATTTTCTGAGGCTGCCTTACACACTCCTCTGAGAGATCATGTTCATTGGAAGAATCGGTTTGGAATCAATCCCAGAACCCCTGGTAGGGCTGAGGCGGAGCTTGATCAAACCAAAAATAAAGCCAATCGGGCAGGCTTGGCACTCTCTGCAACGCTCATCTGGTGTTCAAAGAAGGTGTGCGAACAACTTCGCTTTGCCATGTTTACTTCGCCGTTGCACCCTTGGCAGCCGTGAGCAAGACCTCAGCTCACCTAGCCAAGAGTCGTTGGCCGTCTTACCATCCAGGCAAACTCCAATAGCGATGGCCTGTTGTAACACTCTCCTGCCTTGGGTATCCAAGTTGCTCTAATCACCGCACTGCCTCAACGGAGCTGAATATCTTAGAGCAGGGGCGAATCGCATTCAGGAAGGGTGTCTGCTGCAGTCCGCACGGCATGGAAACATATAAAAAAGGTCTTCTGGTCCGCTTCTGGCAACGGAATCCTGTCCTTCATCATCCTCATTCATCATCCTGATTCCAGACTCTCCTCAAGGAAACAGCTTCTACTTCCTTTTAGGCACGTCCCTCCTATCTTTTATTCCGGTGGGGAAACTTGAAAATTTTTGCCAACCATGGCCAGACTTTCTCTCATCGTTATCGCCACCTCGCTGGCCGGTGCTTTCGCCCACCCGGCGGAACCACAGCCGGACTCTCGCGACGTCACCGTCACCACGTACACCAAACCTCTGAGTGAACTGCCGCCGAATACACTCAGCACTATCGCCGTTGAACCGTTGAAGGACATCGTCCCCGGTAGCGACGAGGACGAAATTTCTCAGAACCAAGCCTTTGAAGTTATCTCTAGTTCATGCTTGGAACCCCTTCATCGACCGGACTTGGAAGATTGCGTGGCCATCTGCGAGTGGCTCGCGGATGGGGCGCCTAGCGTCAGGATCGACTCCTTGGAAACCTTTTACTTTGAAACGAACAACTGCCTCTTTGGTGTCGCGAATCTTGAGTGCCAAAATCTAATCATCAGTCCCAGACGGCTCGCGCCCTTATGCAGCGCCATTGTCCAGGGGTGTGTTTATAACGGCTTTGACGGGTTTGCCTTGACGAGTGGTCCAAGATTGGCGATTGCTATGTCTGGAACGGAGGTTGCGCCGCCGTACCCGAGCCCTGCTTGCCCCTGATAACTGGGAGTCCGAGGAAGCCCGCAGATTTGAGAGGTGTGGAGTGGTAGCGTGCTGTGGAGTAGTGGTGTGAGGTTTTGGTGTCTGTTTTCACTCTTCGGGCTGGGAAGACGGGATGTACGTACTATACTGTACCTATTAGTAGTTAGGTCTTGCTGCTTAAGACAGACTCAACTGGATTTATGAACTTGAACGCTTTTCAGAATCGGCTGATGTGACCATCACGAAAGGTTGACGCTGATCCAAGGTAGTGGTCTATAGTGACTAGCAATAATATCCCTATTTAGATCTAACGCTCATAGTAATATCCACAAAGTCATCATTTATTCTTTCAAGCAGGATGAAAGACATATGCGTAGGCCTCCGCCACAAAGGGGTTTCCGGAAGCCAGATCGTCGTCAATACAGGATTTCCAGCAACCACCGTGTATCTGGGTGATCATCTCCCTTTTCTTCTGTATATCTCCATGTCGGAAACTCTGTAGCTGCGGAATCAGGCCTGGATTCTTCACCATGTATGTCACTAATTCAGCTGGATCGCCACCGATTGGATAGAATTCCAAGCCGGAATCCCTAACGAAGTTGGCGAAGACGTCGTGTGTTGCGAGACGGACTCGGCGTCTATGCTTTTGCAGCTCTATTCCCAGCGCGATAAATAGCTGGACATCTCCACGGCTACCTACTACCTTGATGACTATATTGAATCCAATGTCAAAGGTCTTCTGGGTGACTGGTTCCTGTGGCTCTTCGTATGGAGGTAGTGGGCTCGAAAGGAGATCCACAGGTGCACCGATGAGCTCCGCAACAGCCTCACAGGCCCTGGAGCCCAGGTCGAATTCGATTCTGTCATTGTCTATTCATTCCGATATTGTTAGTCATTGGCAGAAAATGCGCAATGTGTGAATAAATGACGACGTACCTCTGGCTTCCATTCCGCCTGGGACCAACGGCATCGGGTGCGAATCCATCCTGCCTAGTCAATAAGCATTGATTTAGTCATTTCTTCAGGATGGGATCCATTTTAATCATATTAGAAAGACAAGATCCATAGGAATTGTCGATACTCGCCATTGCAGAAAGTTTGTAGGTCCCAGTTTGGGTATTCGCCGATTGATTGTACTCGTATTCTTTGCCTTATCGGGCAGTTGATCCCCTTGATTTTCGCCATCAGCCCTCGGGATCTCCCTCCTGCTAATTTAAACTTTTAAAGTTTCTCCAAAAACCTTCTTATTTACTTAGCGTATCTTACTAGCCAATGATGTTGCCCTACTCCTTAATGCAGACCCACTTGAACTCAGCAATCGTATCCGTATATATATCCTAATTGGGACAACGATACAGTATGACGGCGAATCTCAAAATTGCCGAACAGCATAAGAAATATAAATAGGTAGATTAGATTTCTCCTTGAAGCCGATCGTACTGTGTAGAAAATTCTAACTGCCAGGCAACATGTTTTGTTCTCCTTCTCTCTGCTTAAAAGGACCTCTCTTCACTCGGACTCAAATTGCACGATTCTCCATTCGATAGAGTCGGAAGCATTGATATCAACTCCATTGTCCCCAGAGACAGAATACGCCACTTCAATTTCTACTACCTATCGTTAACGGCTCATACTTCCTTCGGCGCACGACTTCATTTACCTCTCATAATACGAGTCATCATGCTGCAGAAACTGAATGTTAGAGTCGAAGACTTCCCCCGAACAAAGTTCCGGCTGCACATTGTCATCGGCGCATTGATTCTGGTGACCTTTATTTTGGGAATTGCTCGAGTGGCCGATAGCGGTAGTCCTCGAGGCAGGATGACCACATGGGGAATAGTGGTGGTAAGCTTTCCGTTCAGAAAATTGCCGGTATCTATGAAGTAGTATGTCTTGGTTACTTAGTACTGATGTTTCGTTTCAGTGCGTTAAATCAGCCGTCTTCATGGCCTACCAGACCGCAACCTCTCACGTCGGGCGACTAAAGCGATGGGGAAACACCTTGGCCAACGTGGTGCTGAATATTATAGACACAGTCTTCTGGTTCGCGCTGTTCGTTATCACTATTATGGGGGCTATGGGCTCGCATAGTACCAGCGCCAAGGCACTGAGTGCTATTGTTATCATATTGGCTTTGATTTTATGGTATGACTCCTTTCTCCTGGCATGACTACATATGGCTCCTTGTTTATGATAAACTAACTGGTCTTTTGTTTAGTCCAGTAACTGGGTTCCTCTCTTCCATCTGTATTCGCGAGCGGCGGTACTATAAGCGAAATGGTGTATTGCCTGGGGAGCCGCCAAAGTATCCCGCTACCGTGTAGGCGAGTGGATACGTTGTTGCATGGGAATAATGGGCGTCATGTTCAAGGTTAGGTCAAAGACTGTCAAACGGTGGTGTTTTTAGAAATCCGTAGTTTATTTCAGTGTCACTAGATCTGGTTGGTGCTGCTTGATTACTTGGATTTTTCGTTCGCTTGCAAGTTATTTTGTCTGAAAAGCTGTATCTTGTAACAATAATAGCATGTACTTCATAAATCAAAGGGGACACTTGGCAAGGAGGATCCAAACTTCAACATGGTCCTATCTGGGAGGGTGATGGTCTTCTCTAGGAAGTGTAGCTCTCCATCATGAACTTCTGCCATTCTCCGGGAAGCAAAGACTACAATAAAAGAGAGGAAAGTAAGGGAAATGAAGCAGGATGATTAAGTGACAGAAAGAGCGTGATTTATAGGGTACCAAGTCCTACTAGGATTACAGGGAGTACTATACACATAGTACGATTTGATTGTTTTACTATCTTTAGTGATTCCCACTATGAGAACGAAACCTCTTCATCTAATGACAAGAATAAAACTGTTTGCATTCTATTGTGATAAGATTCCCAATTGAATCCGAATCAACAAGCGAACTTCGAACACAAGACGCCATCTTTTACATGAGAGCTAATAAAATGCATCGCGCATTCGTCTTATATTTGGGCTGGCAGGGTATAAAAAGTCAATATCTGTTGATTTTAAGCTCCATGCGTCCAGAGAAGACCACGACAGCAGCCTGCAATTTGAGATGTAGGATGGAGTAGATCGGGTGTAGCCTTTACCTCGCTGATTTCTCCCTCCCGCGGACAGGGGGTATCTTATACTTCGATCTATTGAGTTCAAAAAGGCTGAATATAAAAATGATTATCGACGTCTTAGTAGTCTACTGTCAGGAAAATAATGAAGGGGTTGAACGAGACGAGTCTAAGGTTTCGTACCTACCTTGTGGTTTAAAAGGGGTAACCAATATAAATAGGTTCATATGTTCTAGAAGATAAACCGTGCACGGGTACTGTAAAAGTTATGGAGATATCGCCAAAAAATGGAATATACAAAGAGCCCAAAAATAAGTACACCCATAAATAGATAACCTCCCTAACCCTTTATATCCTCCTTCTCCTGAACCTCCCCCATCCCAACCTCCGAATCAACCACCGCCTTCCCAGCCATAACACCCACCCCCTCCCCAACATCCCCACCCCCGTCCTTCTCCAACCCCGCATCGTCATCCCTCACGACCGGCGGCCCCGTAAACTCCTTCCTAGCCCTAATAAAATACCACGCAACACTAATCGACGCAAACCCCGCAAACACCACACTCGCATAATTCATCGTCGACGGATCCACCGGCAACGAAACAGGCATACAAAACAACGCTACCGCCAACGCGATCCACGAGACAGCCGCAATATTAATCGCGTACCCGAATTTGCCTAGGCTGAAGGGGGAGTTGCGCACTAGGCGGCGTCCGCGGACTACGGAGATTAGGATCGGCATACCGTAGGACGTGGAGAGGCAGATTGTAGCGACGCCGGTGAAGGAGTTGAATGCTGCGGCGGAACCGAAGTAGATTAGGCCCAGGAGGCAGTCGACTATAAAGGAGAGGATGATTCCCCAGAGCGGGACGTCGAGGGATTTGCTCACTCGGCTCCAGAGGCGGGAGCCGGGGATTGCGCCGTCGCGGGCGAATGCGTACGTGCAGCGGCTAGCAGCTGTTAGGGCGCCTATTCCGGCAAAGAGTTGGATCCCGAGGATTAGGAACAGGAGGCCGAAGCCGCCTGCTGCGGAGCCCGTGACGGTCTTGAAGAGGAGGCCGATTGGTTGGCCGTTTGAGACGGCGAGGAGGAGGTCGACGGGGGGCAGGACGAAGAGGATGGGGATTAGGTAGAAGAGGCCTGTTATGCCGGCGGCGACGACGGAGAGGACGATTGCTTTGGGGACTTCGCGGTGAGGGTTTTGGACTTCTTCGCACATGGCTGCGACCATACCGTAGCCGGTTAGGGTGTATGCTGCCTGCAGCAAGCCGACGAAGAAGGCCCAGCCGGATGGCCTAGGAGAGTCAGCTATGATTCCATTTTTTTGCAGATGCGCAAAGGGGTAGAGAGCTTACCATCCACTCTTCGAAGCATCATAATGCGAAAACACAAACTCCGCATCCCTCCTATTATCCGCCATTGTTAAGAGCGTCACCAAAATAATAAGCACACTCGCCGCCGTCCAATAAATACACAATTTATTGATAAAATCCAGATACTTCGATCCAAACACATTAACCAGCGCGCAAACCAGCATCACCGCCCAAAACATCAAGATAGTCTGCCACTCGTTCGGCACGAAATCCTCGTTCCAGAGCGATATCGCACTGAGGATTAATTGCCCGCCACTGAAGTTTATACTCAGTGTCACGGTCCAATTTCCTACTAGTGTTAACCACCCGTCTATAAACGACATCATGGGCGCCCATTCTCGCGTGGAGAGCATTGCGCTCCAGTAATACACTCCTCCGGCTGTGGGGTATACGGCGCATATTTCAGCTAGGGAGGCAGCGATCGCGATGGATATTAAGGAGACGAAGACCCATCCCCAGAGAATTGTTACGGACTGGCCGTCTGTGAGGGTAATGTATAGGGTCGTGCTGAGACCGAAGGGAGCGGCCATGATTGCGAAGGATCTGGGATTTGTCGCATATTCGGTTAGTCGCACTTCATTTCTTTTCATTTCTTTGCGACGGGGTAGACTCACAATCCGAGAATACTCATCATGCTCAGATTCCGCGGCAATTCACTCTTATAACCCATCTTCGCCAATGCTGCATCAGCGCTGGCGTCGAGTGAACGCCTCCCTCCGCCTGTCGTTGGCACCTCCGCTTTCCGTTGCTCCATTTTTGGGACCGATCGTTCGTACGCGAATTCTAACCGAAGAGTCTGGGAAAATAAAAGGAAATAGGATCGAAAGGAAGAGAATATGGAGCCAAAGTATTGATCCCCTTTATATAACCATCTACGGGGTCGCCGTAGATACTTATACGAAGGGAAAACGGGTCAAAAGTCCAGCTCTGGGTTTCAAACAGTTGGAGAAAGCGAAGGTTTTTAAGCTTTTGGTCGCATGGTCGCATGCCAAGAGGGGGGCAATAACCGAGAAGCTCCACTGATCCATGGGACCTTTTGGTTTCTCTTATCTCTCTTCTATGAACGCTTATCTTTGAGGATATTTTCCCATTTCCAATTCGAGTAATTGGTAAGAAAGACAGCCTTGCATCTTCCCCGTGTCTCTCCCTTTAAATTCGATAGGAAGAGTCTCATCGTCGCGGTCATCGTCTGCAGGATAGATTAGTCGTCTGACAGTTCCAGTAAAGTTTGACAGGGATGATTAAGTAAGATATGCGGGGAAAAAAAGCAAAGGCCGCATACGGGGAATAGCTGACAAAGAATGGTTATGCACTCGAGCATAAAGCTGCAGAAGCGTCCAGGGGAAGTTGAACTCATACAGTGTTAAATTTTATCTCCGTTATACAAAGAAATGGCTAGGATTTAGCCATGCCCCTCAGTAAAAGGAAATCCGAAAAATTGTCTAAAGCTGAAATATCCATCTAGGATCGTCATCACCCAAGAATTCACCCTCATAATCCTGATCCCCAAAATCCTGTAGAATATCGATTCCCTGCGCCTCTCTCTCCCGTTCCTTTCGGCGGTTCGTGTTCTTCAGGACTATATATAGGGTTCCCACAACGGCAGTGTTCGCAATAAGATATCCCAGAGCAAACCCATGGCCGAGGAACCATCGCGGGCTCGTTTCCGTCCGGTAGAGTTGTGTTCCAAGAACTGCACCAAGGTTACCGATTGAGATTTGCATTGCGTTCGCAATCGCGCGCTTCGTCTGGCCAGAAACGTTGTTAGCTGGCCATGCCAGCACCAGAGCTGTCGCAGGGTAAATGCCGCCAGCAGCAAGGATCGTGCCGAAGTAGGACACTCCAGGTTGGTTTTGGGAGAGAAGGATGATGTATCCCACAATCGCGATACAGGAGCCTCCCGCAATAAAAGGCGCACGCATTTGCTTCTTCTCGGAGTAGATGGCTGCTCCGATTGTGAGCATACAGCCTACAGCATTGGGTGGGACGGTCATCAGTTGGGCTTCTGCGGCGGTGTATCCGAGCTCCTTAATGATGGTGGGCTGGTAGGTAGAAATAAAATGTCAGTACAAGGCCATCGTCGAAAAATAGGGGCTTGAGGGCCATACCAAGAACAAAGAGTAGGTATAGAGAGGTAAAGACATGGTATGGAACCCAAGGCCATACAGCCAGACCTTGGGGTCTTTGAAGGCAGAAGTAACATTAGCCCAGGTAAACGATTCGTCACGAGTAGCATCGCTATCGTTCTTGAGGCGGAAGTTGATGTATTCCCGTTCATCCTCGGTCAAAAACTCCGCCGTGTCTGGGTAGTTGTAGACGAAGAAATAAGCCCCAAACGCAACGACGACAGTCAAAAGTCCTTCCTGTTACCCAACATCCCTATTAGCCCGCCAGTCCGGTGCAGTTGTGATGAATAGGGAGCAAATACCAGGATAAAGATCCATCTCCAACCGTTATAACCACCAACACCTCGCATGTGCGCAATGCCCTATTAAATAAGTGTAAGCTAATCGGACAGCTTCAGGAGTTGCCGGAAGTGTCATATACCCATGCTAGAATACCACCGAAAGCTCCAGCCAGAGACACGGCACTGAAGAACAGGGCTACTCGATAGACGCGCTCGTTCCGTTTATACCACATCGATAGAACCCAAACGACTCCTGGGAATAATCCCGACTCGGCAACACCGAGGAAGAAGCGGGATACGAGGAAACCAGCATAGTTTTGAACGACACCCATCAACGTAGCGATTATGCCCCAGATGATAGTCAATGTCGGGAGCCACATCCGTGGGCTGGTCCTTTTTAAAATGATGTTGCAGGGGACTTCGAAGAGAACATATCCGATAAAATAGACCGTCAGACCAGTTAAGTACTGGTTTCCGGCTATATAATAAATTAGTACTCTACCATATTCCCAAGTGAGAGATGGAGCAAGCTCTCTTTCCTATACTTACTCATATTTACATCGTCGATGAGCCCCTCAAGGCGAGCATTGCCCACTACATAGAAGAGATATTAGCATCTGCATATCCATGCCTCGGCAATGTATATAGAGTAGACATGTACCATTACTGCGATCAAGGAATGAAAGCAGATATAGAAGCGTCAAGGGAGGAAGCAGCTTCAGGTCCAGCTTCCGTAAGAGAGACTTTTCGTTGATAACCGATGTCTCCGCAAGACTGCCAGATGAAGGTGAAGAGGAAGAAGGGACGTCCTTTGGAGCTTGATCGCTCGCCTCGGGCGATTTCTTCTCGTCAGCCATCGTGAAGATATTGAAGTACAAATCTTCAGTTTGCCTATAGTAGTAGAGAATGATGGGAGCCACGGATCCAGAAGAGAAAAGAAGCTTCCATGACGGGATATATATAAGAGACGGTCGGACGAGAAATGCGGAGACATTCCCAAAGCTCCAACCTTATGCAGCACGTCGACAGCCGTTTGATATGCACGCACATGGTATTTCGCGTGGGTGAACCGGCAGAAACGAGTGTTGAACTCTCAGTCTCGCCCACGGCGATTGTTCACGGGCCCACAGAAGGCTCAAAAAGAAATAAAGGAAGAAAAGCACGACATGACCCATGAGAGTGGGATAGATCGGGTCATGGACCGAATCATCATCATCGTGGTGGACTCTTCGTCTATCCTGACGACAGAGAACCAGACCGAAAAAGGAATGAGAATAACACGAAAAAGAGCGGCAACGGCAGGAAATGACGATATCCGCGAACATTCCACGCTGAAGTTAAGCGATAAGAAAGGGAAAAGGGACATGCGTGGAGTATGAGCATCCCACGATCACCCATCTTGGGGTGTAGATGGCGTGATTCTCCATCATCAAAAATTGTATGAAACAGCAAGAGCACATCAGTCTCTTCTTCCATTCTTTTTCGGCCGACAGTGGCATCGACGACAACAGCCCGATATCTGATCCGAAAGTGACTATAATAATTGTCGAGAGAAATATGTCTATTCGAACTCGGACCCGTTTTTGCTGGAGATGTTCACGGAAGAAACAAAGGAAGCCGTCGACAGACACGGGAGTTGTCGTGGGAGGCGTGCTGAGCTCCCAAGGTACAGTACATATGCATGAGGCTTACACCCCACGGGCACGATTGACATGCCGCTGAGGTCATCGTCGATATAAGAAAGCCAGATCAGAACTCGTTTCTCGAAGGATGAGGACCCCCACCCCTTCACTTTCCGCCCTGTATACAGGTCACGTGGTTGGACTTGTCAGCATCTTTTTTTCAACCCCATCTCTCCCTCGCCAGCCAGACATCATGGCCTTTTTCTCACTCCTGCTACAACCCCTTTCCTCTAGACTGTGATGATGTCTATAATCAGATACCTCTCATTCCGTAAACACCCTTTCCTACTGTCTGCCCTGCTATCAGTAAAAAAAGAACCATCACATGGTTGTTGTTCTCTTCCTCAAGTTCTGATGCAGCCATCAAACAACACAGGCGGCGACTGAATCATAGGTTTGGCCTTGTCAAACATTTACATTCTCGTTCTCCTTCTCTTCGCTGCTGCTGCTTAAATGTCCCTTCCGAGATCTTAATTTCTAGAGTTCCTTCGGGAACTGCTGAGTCTGTCAGGGAAAGCCAATACCTGGAGTCATGGTACTGCTTGACTCCCCCATGGGAACTGTCAGACAGGGGTAAAGTAAAAAAAAAACCCTTAAAAATGGCCAGAAAAATAGCAAAAAGTTCACATTGAAGGATGTCGAGAATCCTTCAATGCTATGAAAACCGTCTCCGATATGAGGATTTTGCAGGGCGTCGTGGGTAGGGTAGCCGACAATACCACATGGTCGGCCATGGGTGACCTGATCTTCACCCCAACCTATTTGTTGTGTTAAATTAATTTAATCGTGGTCTCGCTCGGGTTCACTCGGGTGGTTGCCGTTGTCGATGCGCGCCGCAGCAGGGTCAGCTGACCTAGCATACACCAGACGTCTCCGGCATATAACCGCTAGACCATCTGACTCTGCCGCTGTTACTATATCTTTCTATCTGTCGGTTATAGCCCCCTCGTTACACCCACAGGTCTTAGTAGAAACTTGATGGTATATCATCTGCCAAACACCCAAAGACCAGACTATCATGCGTTCCCCTGAACATGCTATAGACTAAATAGCAAGTACAAAGCACTATTCACGAGATCCTGGTAAGCTTTCAAAGGCAGCTGACAACTTATTAAATTACTTATTGGACTCTCATAAGGCTCAGATGTCAATCTAGTCATTATATGATCACAATCTGTGTTTACCTCCAGGAACCTCCTCCCACCTAACCCCCCTAGCGCGACCCAGTTTGCCAACCAGTCAACCTACCGCCTGCCCCTGCGCCTTCTCAACCCCCCTTGCTTTTCTATAGCCTCGTGATGGTAATCGAGGGTCTTCACCAAGTCCTTCATGAGATCCACCTTCATCCCAGACCGGAATCCTCTCCAATCCGTGATAGACCTATTTGTGGCCGCCCACCTTCTCACATTGTCAACGATTTTTCTCTCGTTGAGGTAGAAGTAATGCTTCACAACATCCCTCCAGATACCCTCCCGCAATGACGAGCGCTTGAGCCAGCCGAGGATATAATAATGGACCGTCAATGGCTGGATTCTTTCATTAAATTTCCGGCATGCGTGTTCAGCTCGCGTACCCACCCTGCTAGTGTATGCAGGCTCATTCCTCCATGGCTCTTCGTTGAAGATCATTGCTTGGATACTGATGAGGACTGACAGGATGGTTGACTTGCCAGGTTGCCACTGAGCTGCTGCATCCCCTTCCTTCCAGGTTCCGAGAAGCGAAAGGCAGACTATGGTGCGCAAGGAATATCTCATCAGCCCAGGTCACAAGTTATATTTATGTTTCTGTTTGCTCACCTTTTCCGTCTGGATGGATATTTGGGCTTATCTGTGGCGCGCCAATTGTTGTGCGGGATTTGACGAACGGTGGGACATGCGGATACTGCTCTGGGCAGAGTATATCGAACCTCGAAGAAGTTAGTTCACCTTGTATACTAGGGTCAACAGCCTGCTCCCTGGATGACTTACTCGAAAAGACCATATCCGTAAGGGCTATCAGGAGGCCCCATGATGAGGCACTTCATAATATCCGGTCGAGATTCACTAATCTTCACAAAAATTCCGACAGGTAGTGAAGTTGACATATTGGCCCCCTCCATTACTAACCTCTTGATCCGTCCCCTGTTTGAACCCAACATTGCTTGAGCACGGCTCATAAGTGTATGGCTCATATGCTGTTCAATTATACCATCCACTCGCGTGACGACAAACCCCTGGTGATATTTCACCCATTGCTCCTCCTTTGACAACCTATCTGCTTCTTTTCTTGACCGCTTTGAGTGGATATTTTTGTACACCATCACGATTCCTTCACATAAGTGCACCAGAATCTTCCCTTTCTCATCCTGGAACGCGCGACTCTTAGCACCTTTGAGAACGAGGAAACTCTGTTTCGCGAGGTTTTTCAACTGCTCTCCGACCGCCGTGGATTTGACATCGCTCAACTCCATCAGCGATGTGATTTGTCCACTCTCTTTCTCCAGTGAGATGGCTTTCAGTCCCGCAGTTCGTTGAATCGAGCGCCTGTCAGTTGTCAGGAGGTGGTGGAGATGTGGGTGAGTCCCCATTCTAAGAACCAGTTTCAATACTCGATTGTAGACCTTGTACCGCTTTACGAGGTCATCTAGGGAATCGTTCCTGAACATCTTCGCCACTTTATCAAAGAACAGACTGAGTCTGAACATCCCAGTTATCTCGGGAGGTAATGGTCCCCGCATCTTGCTCCCAAGGTTAAGCAAACGAAGTAAGATCTTGCAGGCGAACTCTGTGTTTGAGTCAGTCTTACTGTTCGTTTCCTTGAAGCGTACAGGCTCGGAAAACATATCGAGAATAGGATCACGGCCACTGAGATCAGCGTATCCAACGCCCCTCTCATCGCCGGTGACCCCATGACGCCTACTAGGCCCTGGTCTGCGGGCTCCCCCACCTGGACGTTGCTCAGAGGGCCCACCCCGGTTATTCAAGTACACCAGGTCCAAATGCGCGAGCATGAGCCAGGTCCCAAACATTTTTCCTTGGCGGCAGCACCAAATAATGCTCACTTCTTTTATTTCCGAAGGATCCTGCTTCCCCTTCCCAGGAGTTCGGCCACATCCAATACACATTCGCTTTTGGCATGATGGGCAAGGGGTCTCACAAATCATGGTTCGATCCTTCATTTTCTTTCCTGTGCCGCGGCGTGCACCGTTATACCATCTTTTGAACCATTCCGATGTCGAGAGGTTATCTATAAGCTTGGTACCGCATGACTCACACTTTGTCGTCATTATTTTGGCCATGAACTTCCGAACGGCCTCGATGCTGGCCCCCATACTAGGAGGCGTGTTCTCGTCCACAGAAATCTCCTCGACAGAACCCTCATCGGCGTCTAGGCTTGGGTCTTCGATCCTGATGAGCTGCTGGTTCTGTGTGCTTTCTGTGTAGCTGGGTGGTGGTGGCTCACCGGCTCCGTCATCGTTAGTACCTTCACGGGGCTGGTCATCCTGGTGATCTCCTCCGTGATTACGGTCGTCTTCAGCACCAGAGGCCCGAGGAGCTCGGTCTTCCCTTTCTGGTCCCCTTCGAGGGTCCCCATGGCGAGACCTCTCTTCCCGGCGACGACGGCCCCCTCCCTCCCCATGACGGGAGTGTCCTTCTCCGTGTCTGCGAGGCATTCTGTTTGATCAAGTCCTTAGTATTGATATCAGTGATAGACGGTTCATCAACAATTATCGACTCTTCATTCCAATAAGTAGCGTTCTCTTGGACAGAGGAAGAACGAAGAAAATGTAAACCCCATGGGGGGAGAGCTATATATACTAAGAGGGCGACATCAGCGCCTCCCTCCGTGCATTGAATATACCTCACGGTGAATAGATGGCATATAGTCACACTGGGCGCAGAAGATAAAGAACGCTCTCCTAGTGACGCATTGCTTAGTATTTATATCATTGCGGTCACTGTTTGCTTTGTTGGGTGTGAAAGCAATCATGGTATGACCATATGTTGGGATATAGGCAAGCAATCTACAGTCACACCCCTTCTAGGGAGTCACAGGTATAAATCGATTCAACCTCGATTATCATCATGCCTACTACGGTAGCCTGGAACAAAAGTATTCTGAAAGGCTGGAATCCATTCTGCGGGGTGTTCATAAATATATATTTCTTTCGGTTGTTCAAGTTTGTCGAAGTTAGTTTGAGGAAAAGCACAGTAGTGCCAATGTGAATAACTGATCACCTTCTAGCAGACGTTCCTGATCCCACGATTCCCAACAAACATCATCTACTTGAAGCAGCCTATCTTTCAGTATGTTGAGCGTTCAAGTTATGCTGGTTGGAGCTTCAAGGCGTTCCAAAAATATACAAGCCCCACTCCACCCGCCTGACCTTAAATTTAAGCTTATCCCACCCGCATAAACTAGGCAGGGGGGATCCAAGGGCAATATTTCTTACTTCAGCTAATAAATTAAATCGCTCTACTGTGTGTGAAATCACGGGGAAAAAAGTTCGTTAACACCTAAGAAATTTAAATCTCTCAATCAGAGAGTTTAGGGTTGATATTTTACTGTACCTCCTATTCTAACATTCTATACCTAGTACCTATCTTACTCAGTATTCGAACCGATTTCTCTTGATAATATGCAGCAGAATTCTCTTGATCATCCAAGACGCAATTGAAAGGCATTGAAGTGCGTACAAATCGATAGAGACAGTAGTTGCGATACTACTACTACTATTTAATATCCTTTTAGCGGACTATAAGAGAAATATTTTGAAGAAGGGGGAAGAAGGAATTGTGGCAAGGGAGGGAGTGAGCTACTCAAACGCCCACAGAAAAGTTTCATTTTCTAATCTCTACGTACGACGAGAAAAATAGTTCTATCATAGAGGATCAACTCTGGACTTTCTAACTGAGAAATTTAAATTTCTTAGACGTTGACGAATATCTTTGTCGTGGTTTTACAAACAGTAGGGCGATAAATTCGTTTCTGTCCCTGCTTCACACAAAGATTCGGGATCAATATTCGCCGCCGCTAACCCACTCATCCTCAAAAAGTAGCTGTTGGGCACTGGCCCTATCTTCCGGGTCCCACTGGAGCATTTTCCTCATAAATCGTAAGAAGAGCTCTTGGCTTGGACCCGTTAACTGCACTTCGCGAGACTCGAGTGATTGCTCGGGTATTGGGTAAGAGTTCTTCCAGTTCCCTGCCGTCAAGAACAGTGCATTAGTCAGTCTTCGTATGTATAAAAACGTCATAAAAATAGAGTAAGGATGGGTAAAAATGTCAAGGTGGGCGTACCATTCTCATCCCAATACTTATGGCTCTCGTCACTCTGCTTGAGGAATGTAGAGGGAGGTGGTCCCATTAATGATATCATTTCCGCGAATCTGCGGCTGTGGTCGAGCTCCCCGCCAGGATTTACATTGTCAAAGAGGTGGCCTCGTTCAAATATGGTCCAGATCTGATACGAAAACGGTCAGTATCACGAATTGGTAGACGTGGGCAGCCAATGAATACATACAGTCTGACCCAAGGCCCAAATATCCACTTTGCTGTCCCATTCCAGACCTAGCATTACTTCGGGCGCTCTGTATATCGTGGGCATGATAAGACCCGTGTGCTTTCCCATGCTGCTGCCCTGGGTAGAGAGCCTGGCCTCTCCCATATCAGAAAGCAGCGGTTCTCCTCTCGTTAGGGGCATAGAGCGAGATAGGTAAATAAACCGGTCCTGACTGATCTGCTTCCTTGGGCCTGGGGTTTCAAGCTCGTCCCGTTCCATCTGCGCAAGAATGGAGTCATCCTCTATGCCAAGGAGAATGTTATTCGGTTGTACATCTATGTTTTTGAAATTGAGAACAAAAGCAGATTAGAATTATATCAGTCCCACGGCATGCCCAACGGGACTACTTACCTGTATGAACAACATTTAATTGATGAAGGTAGTCCAAGGCAATAAGGATGAAGCGAACGGTCATCCTAAGCATATGCTCGGACAATGCCCCACCTTCTAGTCGGTGGATGAATTCATTGATATCGATCCCGGCAGGCTCATAAAGAAGACAGCAATGTGTCCCATGAGGGCCATCCACATCGAAAGAGTCTATCACCCGCCGCACATACTTCTCCCCACCGTGTACTTCCTCGATACTTTTCATATGTTCGGAGAGCAAAATCTCGGGGTTGGCTCTTCTGCTGCGAACATTGACCTTGAGAGTTAGGAAGCGATGTTCTCTGTTTTGCTGGTTGTCAGAAGAATAAGTTCTATATCATGTTATTCAACCATGAATAGTACTTACACAAGGTCACGGCATAGCCATACTGTCGACCCAGCCCCAAATCCGAGTTTGGTAATGACCTGATATCTCGAGTTAAAACTTTCTCCAATTCGAACAGGATAATACCGCTCTTCCAAATAGTCAGGGAATTTCTCCTCGTCGATTTTCTGCGAGTTGTCTATTCGCTGAAATCCACTATTTGGAAAGCTCCGTGCGGGAGAGGCAATTGACGCCATTGTTTTGATATGCTGCTCTGGTCGGCAGGTGCGATAAGGACTCGAGACCGGAGCTTTTTTGAAAGCACAATGTCTGTAAGAGAGACAAAATAGAGAGCGGCGGCCCAGCATCTGTGCCATATAAAAGTGGAAAGACAAGATGGAGCAGCAAGTGTAGCGAACTCGCTAAGTTGCCGTTCAGCTGTGATGAAGCCTCTTTCTGTAGTAATATAAGCCACGTGACCAACCACCGTTAATTCATAGCGTATCGCTTCGACTGCAACAACACTCGAAAGCATCTATTTATAAACAACCAACATTGGCGCTTCCATTAGCTCTTGCATAGGTTGCCCATACAAAAATAGATGAGTATACCTGTGTTTGACATGAAACAGAGTTAGACCAATTATGAAATGGTTCTTAGAAGCCCTCTGTGGCTAAAGTGGCACAGCACCGGGGGAGATCAGACACTGTGTTCTCCTACCCATTGGCTTCACACCATTAAACCAGACCCCTGGAACACAATCAAGGGATGTTTTGACAGGGGGTGATTTGGAAGCAAGCGCTTAGAATGCAGAGCCCAGCATCCAATCGATCCCACCACTTTGTGACCGCCATGAAACTCGGCCTCGCAGGTGATGTTTTACGCCGGCGCTTAACCTGCAGATCATACAGGGAAGGTGCTCGCCCTTCTAACACTATGCCCCGTCTAGAATACGTTAGGCAGCATATAAAGGGCTTCATGATTCTTCCGGTGGCATCTGTAAAGTTTGTCTTCGCAATCAATTTTATCCTCTGCCATTATACCATCACACTATTCTCAGTGACCTTTCTCCAAAAAACCGACTTCCAGACTTCCGTCCTCTTAACCTCCCCGATAGAATTTCAGGATGCAACAAGCCGGAAGCAAGCGATTTTTCCACATCGTCGGCCGGGTCAGTGTTGAGGACGTAGTCCGCAGAAGTGGCACAGGTTGGCAAGGCGGATTTGACACTGCACTCCCTAGCGTTCGGCAGAAGGTAGATGAAATCTTTTTTATCCTTGATGACATTAGCTAACGGCCATTTCTCGAGTAGTACCCGACTGCTAAAACGGCCATTATTCAGTATGTGGACCTTTGAAACAACCCCTGGTCCCTGGGTTTTGGGAATGCCCCGTTAAAGAGATTAACACCACTCTGTGAAGGGGCTCTCAGGCGCATAAGTCATCCAAGGATCCGCTAGACCCGAAAAATGTGGTGACTCTTGCCATGTACGATGAGAACGATGTGAGGGTAGGATCGGCTCATATCCATGAGGATGGTACCTTCACCGATCATCCTTCTCGCGCTGGAGAGAGCAAAGTTGTGAATCAGCCTCAGGGAAGCCAGGGCGGGAAATCTGGGAGCTAACCTTTTCCCGTCTAACATGTTAGGTGAGTACTGGGATAATCTAAGTTCATAGGGGCTTAAATACTGGCTATGTATCTTATACTAACTCCCGAGTTCAAGAAGTGGTGTTCTTGCAATGTCATCTTGGAGGCGTCACATTATGGAGTCAATGGTTAATACATTGCTTCGGGACACAAATTGCAAGAAGGGAGGAACGGCCTTGAGTATCAATCATCCTACACCACTTCTTTCTCTTTCCCTTTCGTTTTCCTGTCGGCATTTCTTTCAGGTCTATATGTGAGTGCTATGTATGTAAGATGGATTTGAATATTTCAATTTATCTCAGAAGACGTCTCTTCATCGTCTCTCAGAAATCGTTTTCGAAGCTGAATAAGTGTGGCCAATAGATCAAACTTTTAATGTAAGAGTTTGAATAGCAAAGCTATATAAGTTCTTAAATACAAGAAGAATTCGATTAAAAAGAGGAGAAAGGAAGAGAAAGAGAAATCCTTCGAAGTATGAAAGAAGAGCTTACGGCAAGAAAAATCAACTATAATTCGTACTTCTGTAGTTAGTTCGACGATGGCGTAGTTGAGCTCAACAAGAGTAGAACTCGTGACATAAATTGATATTCATGCTGGTTCAGGAAATAGGTATGGTCTTTAGAAGATCTCCAGTTCTCCTCCCGGAGAGATCTAGTTGATTCTGGCAAATTTATCCTGAAGATTCCAGACCTGATCTGGATCAAGAGAAAGGGGCCTCAATATTAACAAAGGACTGCACAACAAACAATGGGTTTATGTAGAAATCACTGGCAACAATCATGTCCCACATCCCCTCGCCCTTCTTAACAAAGAAGGTGCCTTTCATTGTGATAGTCTGGCATTTCAGGGGATTTTCTGTCTCCAGGAAAACGCCCCAATAGCATTATGAGATGATACTGAGGATTACATCTCTTTTGTAGTAGACATATACATCCAGGACCCAGGGCAGGTACCACTGCCTGCGAGGCAAAGACGTACATAGAAAAGTGGGTTTAAACCCATACTCTAGTATTGTGAGCAAATTTGTAGTTTCATTCTAAAGCGTTGAGTGATGAATACAATACACACGTAAAAATAAGAGACGCGAATAGCAACGATTTGTCTCTCTCACAGAAAAGCAAAAGAAGAAAAAGCTAAGAGACAACCATATCCAATTTTTTGGACGTGTAGGTGTGCTGTATACCAATAATATATGGTGGGAGGGTATCTACAGTGCATCGGGGGCCGCCGAATTAGCATTGGGAATCCGTCTCTAGAAGGACGGGGCGCTGACAAGCTTACCACTTCTGTGAATTACTCTTCGAGAGGCCAGTACTCCAGCTGGGCCTGGAGCTTTCGAACGGCATGGTCAACCACTTATCCCCGGAGATATCTAGGTGCCTTCCGGATACTCGTGGCTAAGCACTAAAAAAGCAAAAGTCCGCTGGCGGAACCAGGTTTTGTCCGGCAGCTCCCTTCTCTTCCCAAGGTTCCTCTCGGTATGCAAGATATAGTGCTGCACACTCCCATCCTCCGCATATATAGTTGCGGCGTTGGTGATTAGCGTCTCACATCTCGCGCAAGCCCTCACAGGCCCGACTCGGAGGGCTTCAATATGTCTTAAAGCCCGGTAGAAGACAAGCACGGCATTTAAATGAGCGCATGTAAAAACCGGAATATCCGAGTGAGGGCCAATGGAAGCCGGCGTACCGTTGGGGGTTGTTAGGATATGACGCATGTGAAACACAAGACTGCCATCTTCTTGTAGAGCTGGCCGTGCTTGAGTATGTATGGTCCCCACTGAACCCTCAGTTACGCATTCATGCCACATGGGCGATTTCTCTCTCTGAGATCTCTCTCCCTGGTCTTCCAGCCGGGTCATAAGCTCGAGCATATCTTTCCATGACATTCGAATGCAAGGGCAGATTTCAACAATACCGTGCTTGCGACCATAGTCGCAAGTTCTAGAGCGAGGGGAACTTCCCGGCGAAGGAAAACTGTCGAAAGGGCGCAGTTTCATGCAGTCTCCGCATATAAGCCAACGGGTATCTTCTAGAAGACGGAGTAAGCCCCATCTCAATGAACTACTATCAAGAACCCGTTTAGGATATCTAGCTCCGTCAAACGTCCATTGAGGTAGAGCAAACTCGCCCGAGGACAAAGCATCGCCCATAAACGAGTAGAAGGTTCTACAGGTTAGGGCGAGACATGCTTGAGAGGTCAAAGAAAGAAATGACTGAATGAGCAGAAGAAGCTCGTGGGGAAGCTGGGTTATCGTAGCTATCCCTGGACCGGCGGAGTTTGCCTCTGCTACCGCTTCTATTATCCCATTCCTAGAGGAGAAGAAGTTTATAAATACTGACCATGTCCTCTTACTGTTTCGGCCCATCGCAATCATCATCTACCATCACCACCACCATCAACCTTCACCACAATCAGACATAAACACAATGACAGACTGGAGTGTGACCCTTAGGCTTATCTTTGGTGGAATTGGCGCAGGAGGCGTCGCTATCACGTGCATATGCCTCGTGCTACAAGTAGTCGACCGCCGCCGGGCTAAACGTCGATCGCACGATATCGAGCTCAGCACAGCAACCAGTGTAGCACAACAATGCTGTGCGGGATCCTCGGCCTTTTCCTCCGCAATTAACGGTTTGACAGACGCCGTAAAGGAAGCAGGAAAAAATAATTGTACCGAGATTCAGAAAGTGGGGAACAGTATCAAGGACGCGATCAAGGACATGACGGGCTACCTAGAGGGATTGAGCGAGACTATCAGCGGTTTTAAGGCGACACCAGAAAGTGACCCGCATTAGGGGTTTGCCAGAGAGTTAAAAGCAGATTCCCAACGACAAACCATCCACGACGATGCAAGTGGTATGCCAGATCCGACTATCGCATTCGATGAAGACAGCAAAGAGAACGCCGAGATCATCAAAAATCCTTTGACGGGTCACCCACCTCAAAAACAACATCCCAGTCAACCTTATCCAAATAGGCCACGGACCCCCGCAAGCGGTGTTGGAAGGGATCGATTGAGATCTCATCAAGATTCGACTGACGCGAGCGAGACTTTCGCGAATTCCCAATTCAATAAGTCATCAATCTCCGGCCAGTCAGAATCTCATCGAAACTCGACTTATGCGAGCAGCAAAACTGTCGGACTGAAAGAGTTGGATCGGGCTTGTCTAGATGAATCGCCAACCACCGCAAAAGCTACCGAGGGTGATCAGTCAAGATCTCGTCCTGCGAAAAAGACCCTCGAAGGCCCCGGACAGCAGGAAAGCAGTCAAACTACCCATTGTCAGCCATCAACCCCTGTGGAAGATACCGAGACCAATCAGTCAAGACATTTAACATTCCTCCACGCAAACGGGAAAGACTCGAGAAGGTTCCGAATATCGAGAACAACACCAACAACGGAGACGGAAATCGAATAGCGCGTCCAATCCTGCCCGTCATGAGAACAAGGTATCGAAACCTTCAGCGCCTTCCCGGACCTCCATCTAGGCGTCTTCCAATGTTCGTCGAGTTCCTCGCAGTCCAACCATCCCAAGATCGATTGGCGCGTCTAGATTCTCTTTGTTCGCACCCTACCGAATGCGGTTTGGTTAACCAGAAATAACATCCCTGTCAGTGCGTACCAGTGTTGCTGGCGGGCAACTTTCTGTGGTCTGGATATTCTATGTCGTTTCTTTTCTTAGATTTCTTATTTTGCGTTTGAAGATACCCTTTGAAGATTTCGGTTAGTCATACAGGCTAGATCACATGATCTAGGGTCACGGTCTGACCTTGAAGGGGTCAGACACGTCCAACAAAGAGATAGAGACATAATAGACCCTGGATATTTTTACGAAGTTGACTGTCCACCACCCCCGACGCTGAAATTGAAGCATACCTACCCGGCTGTCATGTATACCTCGCCCCCCAAATCACATCACTACTCACCCCCCAAAGCCCACAGATAGTGCACCTAAACTTCAAGTATTTTGAAGTACATCAATTGATTTACTTATTTATCTCATTTCACTCAAACAATCAAACAGTAAAAAGTAATACGCCTCGCCGTCTTCCATTAATAGATAGATGCCTCGCTCGCCCTCGATCCGGCCGCCCACCCGTTTTATACATAAATACATACATACAATGATTATTTTTCGTGTGCTTGCTATTTGTCCCCTTCAGTAGAATAAGTAAGAAAAGTAGGGGCAGAGAAGGTGAGGAGTGGGAGGGAGGAAAAGTATGTGCGGGAGCAAGGGAAGATTACGTATAATCGGAGAAGAGGGTATGAGGATAGAGAGAGATATGGCGGGTGGGGGTATACACAAAACTGGTGGTTTATTATTTATTGTCTTTTTAGGGTGTGGAGTTGTTTGTGGGTGGGAGAGGTAATGGACTGGGACCAGGTTGTGACTAAGGTTGAAAGAGGAGGAATGGATTCGGAATGTCAAAGGCGGACGACACGCTTGAGTTATTGCACTGTCATCCGTCGTTTCGAGAGGGGGTATAAAGGGGGTCAGTCCACAGCAGAGGGGGAGAGTATGATGTGTGAAGAAGGATCGCTAAATGAAGAATTGTACAAAACTAGGCGGAGAAAAGCTCGGGGGATTTAGAAGAAAAGAAGTTAAGATAATCGTAGCCGCCATGATGCATGTAGTCTCTCCATTCCCTCATACTGCAGGTCTTAAACGCCTTCCCAAGAAAAGATTAAAGAGAAACCATCCCGTGCCGGCCATGCATGTAGTTGAACTGAAGAATCGAAAAGTAGAGTGAAGGAGAACGTTGCTGAGAGATCACGGGCTCAGATCCGGGTAATTCCCATCATTGACATCAGGTTCAGGTCCAAATACGGCCATATCCATTGAATGCAGAGACCCAGGGCCACGACCCTCATCCATATCAGACGAGGCGTAGTCGTGTCTTGGACGTTCATGAGGTCCGAACATGACGTTGTGCCCGTCGTCGTGAGAACTAGTACTGGTCCCAACCCACGGTCCACCGTCTGCCCAGAACCTCTGGTTCGCTTGTTGATCTCCGAAGAGGGCCTGGTCTTGCTCGTTCTGGTGCATGGTCTGGTAGTGGGAGGATCTGCTTGGATAGGAGGTGGGAGAGTCCGCGTGAATGGTAGGATCCAATGGTGAGATGGTCCTCTGTAGTCCGAGATTGTAACCACCGAACCCCGGATTAGGATGGGGACCGAAAACGGGACCTTGCGTGTCATCATAGGGATTCAAATCCATATTCGTGTCGGGGTCCACGGGCGGTGGCGGGACGGAGCTTCCACACTCCTGCGTGATCCGATCCCGATTCTCGGGTGAAAGTTTCTCGAAATAGGTATTGGCAAGGGACTCGTTATTCGAAGCGAAATCCTCCACAACACCGTACTCCTCAAGCGCCCAATCGGCATACCCATCAGCCGTATAGGGAGACATGTACACCTCCTTCGACTTCTCAACTAGAGCATCGAGGAATGCGCACTTCCCAGTCCCGACAGTATCGAAAACAGAGTGCTTAGGTACGGCCTTCTTCTGTATTCTCTTGGCCAACTCGTACTTCTTCTTATGAGTCTCCAGCTCTCGGAGTTCCGCGAAATGGTTCTCAAGAACCTTCCCGATAGACTTAAACATAATAGCGATCTCCTCAGACTCCACATCTAACGGTCGTGGAGGGAGCGTACGGCCCCACTCATCTGGTGGTCCGACGATAGGAGTTCGTCCGAGCAAAAGTTTAAGATGGGGCAGCCGATTGTCGCGGTGGGGTTGTTCGATGGAACCCATCAGGTACTGGACCATGAACTCCGGCTTTACGACGGCAAGGTGAGAATAGCAATTCGTCCGGTGCGCAATCTCGAGAAGTTTATAGCGTGTGCCCAGATCCAAAGCTTGGAATCTGGCTGGGTTTGGGGGTTCAGAGGGTGAGGGAGGGTTCTCGAATTCTTTGGGGAGTGGCGGTGGTTCCTCAATATCCTGGTGGTAAGCATACTCCGAGTCTGGTCTTGCGGAACAGAAGGGCGACACATTGTAGTTGGCCCCCACATCTAGGTTACCACCACCATTGATGGATCCCAGAAGACCCGAGGAGCTAGCTTGAGCAGGGAAGTCGGGCAAGCGCATTCTCGTGGATGAGGACAATGATTGCCGTACTAGCGGGTTGACGGTTGGCGGATATCGGTGGTGGGGTTGGAAAGTCGGGAAAGTAGGAGCTCGAATGGTCTTTAGATAGTTCAGGAACTGAGACCTGGGGTTATGCACAGGAACCCGAGGATTATCTGTGTACTGCGCCTTGCTATCCGTAGATGTCCTCCCAAGGTAGTACCAAAGCTGCTCAGGTTGAGAGAAGTCGAATTTATCAGTGACCAGATTCACAGGAGGTTCCGAGAACTCAAACTCCGCCCACGTGAAGTCAGATCGAGGATCATTAAACGGCGTACCAATCACGGGGAGTGATAGTGCGAGGTCATTCTGTGATCCTGGTTTTCTCGCTAAATTATCCGGAAGCGGTTGTATGCCGGCTGGCAGTGAATTGAAGCTGGATTTCTTCACCGTTATTAGGTGGCGATAATTCAATTCAATCACTCCCCTAAGTTATATAAACCCGGTTAGCACCCGCCTCTCTGTCAAAAAACATCTTCTTCACAGCTCTTCTGAATCTCAAGAAAGGTCGTTTTTACTCACCCTTTGGGTAGGACCTGAACCCTCAACATCCTTTCCGAAACCCTATTCTCAAGAACCACAGCTCCATATGGATCCTTGCTATATTCGAACTCGAACTGGACCAGGTCGTTCCGATGAAGCTTCGGAGCTACATGGTTCACCTCCGCATCGCGATCCATTATCGATCCAGCAACATTGTTGAACTTCCTCGGCTTCGGGATCGCTTCGATACCTTCACCATACCGCTCTAGCACCTCCTCGGATAAGTTTCCGAAGCTCCTAAAGTCAACTCTAGGGGCCAGTCCATGGCCATCCCGATCCCTCTCCAGTCCAGCCCCGGGTAAGTTGCAAGGTCTCTTAGGCCTGTGGTACTTGCACCTCAGATCCACGCCAGGAGTAGTGTACTCATTCCCGTCACTTGCAATCACTACCACCTGACCAAACTCCACTTGGACACCAGCAGTGATCGCACAAGTAGGGTGATAAGATCTGGTACATTTCCCGAAGTTGCACTGAAAACATGCCCCCCTCACTTCACGGCAATACATGCACTTCAAACCCAATCTCGCCTTGGGAATCTTATCGACATCGCAAACCACCTCAAGCCCACTATCGTTCTTGAGTATGCTCGTTTCCTCGATGTACATCGCACATCGACGGTGTACATGTGACTTCCCATCCTCGGTAGGCAGCAACTCCTCAAAGTCATAGTCATTCGGACAAAGCAAGCAGGGAATCTTCCTCGGCGCCTCAACCACGAGCTTCACCCGTTTTGTCTTCGTATCATCACCTTCGCGCTTCCGCTTCTTCATCCGGGTTGATCCCTTCTCCGGGACGCTGTGGGGCGGGGTAAGCAGATCAGACACACCATCCGGCTGTGGGATCTCCTCAAAGTATTCGGGTGTGACTTCACCGCGCAACTTCCTCTCGATCTCACCGACGTCAATCCACACGCTATCGGCTTCACAGTGGCATTTCTTTGCAACACGGCCGTAGTCCATCCATTTCTCTGTGGCGAAATTCACCGACTCAGCGCAGTTATATCCCAGATTGTACCCTGAGTGGTACCCATACGGGAACGTGATAACGAATTCACCTTCATAGTGAACCAGTCTATTCACCGTGACCCCATACTGGGACTTAAGTATGGACGGCGAGACGAGATAAGTCTTATGCCGCAGGAATTGACCACAGTTTTTCGCGTCAGTGGGCCACATGCCTGTAAGTTGACTCTAAGTTAGCAATCACGTGCGCACCACCATTCACTGTTAACACGCTCATCAGGCACAACAACTTACTCTTCATTGCAAGTTCAAACTTCCCAATATCCTCTTGCGAAATACTATACCACTGCTTCGGAGCCCCGAAGTGGATATAGTTAATACTATAAAGATCCACATCCTCCAAATGCCAAGCAAAGGTCGCCTTCCACATCCCGAGGTAAAGGTACGCCGTATTCACGCCAGGAACCTTCTGCCCGAGAACATCAAGCAGGTTCGGCAACTTGGCGACGTTCCATGACTCCACCGACTCTTCGAAGAGTGATCCCGGCATATCGGCGCCGTATATCGGATTGTTGTACATTAACGACTTCCAGTACGCCGTCTCCAGCTCCTCGCATCGTTCAGGGGTATAGTCCTGACTATCATGGATCCGATAGTCAAAGCCTTCGAATGCCTCCTCATCGACATAATCCGCCGCATCCCCTCGATTATACTTTCTTCTCGATGACACAGACTTTGGCTGCCTACCCTTCTTCTTCGGTGGAGGTAATGACTCCCCATCACTCAACTCTTCAGGCTTCACTTCCACCGGGTTTGACTCAGGAGACACTGGGGTTGGGGGTCCCTCAGGCTTGGCTGACTTAGCCTTCTGCTTCTCAGCTTCCGCATTCTGTTTCGCGGTAGTACTGCGCGTTGGCCTATCGATAACTCTCCGGCGTTGACCCCTTCTTGCCGGCGGCTGGTGATTACCCTCATCGCAGAGTGCCTTCCACTGAGGAAGATTGTACGATCTCTGCTTCTCAATATTCGCCTGCGTGTACGTCCCATGCGACCCGTGGAATTCCTGCACGATGGGGTTCTTCACCTTAATAGACTTCACTGCGTCATCCAGTGCATGGAGGGAATCGCGCCTATTCACCGGTTAGCACGTGATGTTATTCACGGATTTCCAGAGAAATCTTTTCTATAACTTCTCAGAGAATCTCTCTTCTTCTCTCTCTTTCTTTCTCTCTTCTTCTCTCTCTTTCTTTCTCTCTCTTCAAACAACTTACCATTCCTGAGGTGGAACAATCTTCACGATACCGGACTGCATCCCGTACTTATCAACCTTCTTCACGAATGCCGCGAAGTCTCGGAACTGGTCCATCGTCTATACATACGCACCGGTTAGTTAGTCAAGAACTTCAAGAGACTGAAAGCCGAACGCAAAGCACAAGTCAAATACAACGCATTATATATAGCTCCTGTGGGAATTCCCCCGTCTCAGGAAACGCAGCTCAACCGCTGGCCGCGAATTTCCTGACTTTAGATCGAGACGATCCGCGGTATACGTTTGCCCTGCAACTGATATAGCAATCAATGGAGGAAGAGCATCCCACCCCTCAGTCTTTGCTCCTTCTCCATCGACGCACTCGCCGTCCAAGGGATTCGGTTTGTCCCAGTCACGCCCCGACCTGCCGCGATTATATAGAAACAGCGGGCACATATATACATATATACATATATATACGGCACTGGTCGACCAGTGACTCAGTGAGTTTAACGAGGCCAACCGAATCCTGAAAGCTGGGGTTTATGGTGGTACCCTCAGAGTTTCAAACTCTGAGGTTGTTGCTAAGACCACTGCGCGACAATATCGCCATAAACCCTGTCCTAGACGTCAAATGGAAGTGCACCGTTCCCGCTCGTCTTTCCTCAACGAGACCAACCAGATGCTAAAAGCGGGGGTTTATGGGGGTACTGAGATGGAGCTGCTGGCCTCAGAGTTTCAAACTCTGAGGTCGTTGCTAAAACCACTACGCGGTAATATCGCTATGGACCCTGTCCTAGACGTCAAATGGAAGTGCACTGTTCCCGGGTCGCGTTTGTGCCCCCGCTCACCAAGAAGATCAAGAAGGCTGAGGAGGCTTCCGTGCGGTGAGGCCCGCTTCAAGTTCTGCCGTGAATGATCGGTCGGGCCGTGAAAGTGTTGTGAATGAAGGGTTGGGAACAACTGCTCGTCACTTCTCCGATATTCTTGGAAGTACTTATCCAAAGCAAGAAACAGGTTCCCCTGCCACTGCGAAACCTCCTGGGCGGTCCGCGCCCAAGTCGAAGACAAGTTTCAGCTGTTGCACGACACCCACAATGTACAGCAGCAAGACTCCAACTTGAAGAGAACCCAACAACTCGAATATCTACCAGGCCCTGCCAATTTGACATAATTCCGGGACGTTACAAGGGGTGGCTGGGAAGAATGTTCTTGAGGACGATTGCGTGGGTCCGTCCGTCTCGAATAGTTATACATATATACATATACATATATATACCGGCCCTTTCAAAGCCGAGGAATGACATAACAGTGTCATTATGCATCACTTCTTCGTTGACGAGCTGATTCCCGTGGCCACCCAGGGGGGATGTACATTCGATCGTCGAGGTGATCTCGGTGGAGTCCGCGGCTGCTGCGAGGGAAGCGGAATGATATTCTGCTTCGATGGAGCGTTTCTGCGGGGCGTGGGTGATGAGTCGAATCTTTCATTGTGCTGGGTCCGTTCTCATTTCGGTGAAGGCATGATTTATTCTTCCCTCCAGAATGAACTTCAACGAAGTATCGGTGTGAATGTCCGCCGCCATGAAACGGTCGTGTGTTCACTGTGCAGCGCGGGATTTGCCCGAATCACCAATATTAAGAAAGCATAGTGAAATGAGAAGCATGCCGATGCGTTCAAAACCGATTGGACAGACGTCGTCTGCAAGAAGGGTGATGTTCGAATCACCATGCCTACGCTCCCTTATGAATGGCACAGGCCCGCCACCATCGAATGCCGCACCATGCTCCTCTGGTATGTTGGTATTCGGCACCCAGGTCCTCCCCAAGCCGATTGCGGAGACGGAATCCATATGAAAGAAAAATCTCCACAATCTCATACTAACGGTCGGAAGTCTGGGTGGCGAGTGCATCCGATGTGTCCTCCGCCGTTCAACATGAGCAGGTTCCTGAACATATTTGTGCCGGGCAATGGTGAAAAGATTCATTCTCTTCTCGGGGATGGATCCCTCAGTGTCTCGGGCGCATCATGTCGATTATATATAACGCGTGTCGATCCGATCCCACTCGCGGCCGCATCATCAATCGAAAAGACAAATCAGAAATAGAAATATTTCTTATATACCCTCGATGTTTATCAGGGAAGCCGTGTCCTCCTCCTCATGCTAGTACATCTCTTCCGGTCTCTCGCCGACAGCGACATCATTGGGGAGAAAGAGCTGCCCGCTGAGAAGTATAACGCGCGTCAACTCGTTGCTTAGAAGACTTGGAACCATCGTCGGTCGCCGATGACCGCTTCGATAACCGTATATATATCCCTATATATATCCCTCCCTAAAGATGAAGACGTTTCCTTCATACCGATTGTGCGCCGCGAAAAGTTAATTATCTTTACCAGGCAGGGCACCAAGAACCCCTGGGATACATCTCAGAACCACAAATCTTCCTCTTGGATTGTGAGAGCATTATTTCTCGCTTCAGCGTTTCTTTGGGAAACGTACAATTCCAAGGACGGTCGGTATCTGTGACGTGATGTGGTCCTGGGCGCCAAAGAATGCAAGGGAGACGCAGATCTAATTGTGACATGCAACCCGACGTACCCGTTCACCACAGCGCTCCGTGTGCGTGATCCCTATCAGGCCAGGCTCAACCTCGCATTGGGTTGCGGAATAAGTATATATAGCGATGCCGCGCTGCACCGAGGACGTGTATTGTCGATATTGTCTCCCGTTCCCTGTCGATATATACGTATATATATGTCTCCCCTACCCTAGCCTATTCGAGTACGATTACGATCAGAGCGTGGCCGGGTAGGGGATCGACTTTCTTATATAGGCTCGCTCGTCCAAGTTGGAACCCAACCAATTCGGAGTTCGGGCTTCCGCCCATGATGAAAGTGATGTGGGCCCCTTTGTCACTTCAGGAGCTGAATGTGGAGCGGATACAAGTTGTCTTGCGCTTGCGGGAGCAATTGCACCAGTCCTCCCGTCAAGGGACACCATTGGCAAAGAACGGGTTCCATTGCGCTGTGTGAAAAGACATATTCGGAATGTTTTTCTCCGCGATGTGCGCCGGCGTGCTTCGATAAGACGTTCACCCCGAGCAAAGATCACGAAGTGACAACGCGTTCAATGCTGGTTCAGGAGATTCTGGTTCGTCATGGTCTCTCAGCAACCTGTTCGCGTAATTTCTCCGGAGGCTTCGCGTGACAATGACAATGTTGCCTCGCCCGTTTCACCAGTTTCACCAGGGCGGACCTCCAGTCAAACAGCGACTCACTTTCCCCAGATCGAGAGGAGTCCAGTCCTCCTTGCACGATATATAACCTGGCTGCCGCACATCCACTCCAGGCCGAGCGAACTATGTTCTGCTGTGTGAGCAGGGGCAACAACAGTATATATAAAAAGAGGCAAGTTGTTTGCTACCGCCGGTAATATTCTGGCCTGCTGTTCAGGACGGCGAAAGCAAGCTGGTTTCGGTGTACTTCGGATGGGACGTCCACAGGCGGTAGAGGCCCATGGTTCGTTCAAAAATTGTTGGTCTAGCCCAGTCTGGGTTGATAGTCTCGCTCCCACCGAGAATTGTTCAGCACCGTCGGCGATGGGCCTGGGTGGCCCCAATCCTCCGCAATCTTTTTGTCGCCTACAGCAATGGCGATGAGTTGTCGGTGGGTCGTCGTATATATAAAAGGCGCCACGGGGTGGGTGCCTGGCCATCAAGACCTTCTACCAACGGTGGGGGTGGCTGGGAGAGAAACGGCTGAACTGATTGGGTTTGTGCTCGGGGCGTTATGCGCATAATCTGCCCGGCTGGAACTGTGAAGGGTACGAAAAAGACGAGGTTGCGAACAAGTTCCCATGACTCGGAAGAGATGAAGAAACAGAGGATTCCGGGAGACAAGAGTGACATGGAAGACATCGCGTTGCCTCGTTCCGAAATTGGTGACGCAAAGGCTCGGTAGCCCTCTACCCTCGAAGTCGGGCCAGTACTTCAACCGTCCCTGCTCGGTTCCCGTGGGTTTCCTTCCTCTTTATAATGGACATCCTTCCATATCTATATCCAGCCCGCTGGACACCTCTGGCGGAGGAGACCGCGAGAACGAAGAAGCAGAAACGGAGCATGAAGGAGAACGTGATCGCGACATATACAACACATGCAGAAAAACACAACCTCTACCTTAAAAGCGCATCAAAGCAGAAGAGATAAGAAAGAAATTTAAAAAACTTACCGGTTTAAAAACAGGAATCTTCCCCCCACCATAATAATGGTCAGGCTCAATATCCTCCTCCTCCTCGTCAACTTCCTCTGCCGCAGCAGGACCACCACCACCCTCCGGCTCCTCTATTGACGCATGTTGTTCCTGCCCTCCTCCTCCACCGTTATGTTCAAGATCCAAATCCGAAAGCTCAGACGGCACACCATCCGATGCAGTCTTCTTCCCATCGGCGCTATTCGGGGGTGTTTGCTGGCCTTGGCCTTGACCTTGGCCCACCCCAACGTCTTTGTGTTCGGTAGGATGTGGTTGGAAATGCGAGGCAATCATACCCCCACCCAACGGTTGCGCCGGTTGTTCCTGGCTCGGCGTAGCCATTATGTCTTAGTTGTGTCAAGTCCGGGCGCGCGAAGGAACCGAGGAGGTGTGTGTGGGGCTGGGGCAGAGGCAGCGATTGCCGAGCCCCGTCGTTCGAGAAGTTATATATCCGAGGTGAAGGTTCGGCGCTCGACAAGAGAGGGTTCCTGATGTCGTTCTGCACCTGCGGAGAAGGGCAGGTGTGGCTCTGGCTTGCGCGGGCGGAATGGGGAGTCTATTCTGTATGGACTGCCATGAGTCAGCGTCGTTCAATTCAAACATACAACCCCATCCATGCCTGCTTCCCCCTCCCGCCTATCTATATATATACCCATCTCTCAAGCGGGCAGTCCCCCCTCCGCAAAGCAACTAGGCTGGTTGGTGCTTCCGAGAATTGCGCAGATGTGCGTTGCGGTCGTCCGCCCCGCCCGGTTTATCCCCGAGTCCGTCCAACAACGGACCTGCCATTGCCCTGTGCCCCGGAGGAACGCACCAATGAGAATAACTGCGGGAGCCACCCTTGGTTTGGCAAGACCAGTCCCCGCAACATCACAGCACCCTTCCCGACGACGGGGTGGTGGGGTTCGGGTTCCCAGCGTAGAAAGGGCACAAGAAGGCGTGCAAGGGTCGTGGGTTGGGAGGGGAAGGGCAAGGGCAAGGAGTAGGCTGATGCCGAGGAGCTGCAGATAGAGGGGCGGGAAGGAGTATGGACGGCATTCGAAGAGTAGTCGGGAGAGATGCGGTAAGGCGAAATACTTGCTCCGTCCCGGTGACGCCGACCTCCGCACTCGAGTACAATCGCCCGCCCCCGCCGATGTGTGTCTGTCTGTCTGGGTGTATGGTGTGGTTCCGAGGGTTGTTGGGTGGATAGATGCATTCCGGGTCCAGTCCATAGCACATAGCAATAATGAAAGGAAACCAATCAATCAATCAATCAAACTCACCTTTCTTTATCCGATCTTCCCTTCTTTCGTAAACCGTAACTAACCTCCATCCACCCACAGCAGGTGGAAAGAGAGAGTGTGTGTGCGTGGTGTAAAGTAATCGGTCGTCGAGGTCAGGTAAATGAAAGTAGGAAAAAAATGCCTAAAATCCGAGGCTGTAAAAAAGATGAAGAACCAGAGATAACTCTCTCTCTCTTGTCTTCCCTTTCTGGACTTGATGCTTCTCTCTTTGCAAGGAAGAGATGATGAGAGGTCGTTGGAGTCACGTGGGAGGAGGATGGAAGAAGTGAAAGTCCGAGAGGAGAGGAAGGACTGGAAGAACTGTTGTTCCGGGGAAAGACGCTAATCCAAGGTTGGAGTGAATGACGTCAGGTCACGTGCAGCGAATGTTTGTAGGTGAAAGGGAAGGAGAGGAAGGAGTGAAGATTCAGGGGCATCTTTGTAGAAAGTGAATATTACTCTACTTTCACGGAAATCTCCTGCTACTAGTGATGCTGTGCATTGCATTTTCTAACGGGAATTCCCTCTCAGTATTCCTCTCAGTAATAAGCGACAATAAAGCTACGGAACAGCCCTCTACAAAATACCAGCGCATCCATCATTGATAGACAGATAACAATCCTCAAGACTTCATCTACAGCTACATGTAACTATATACAAATAAAGCTCACAAATAAACACAGACAGGTATCGCATCAACTTTCAAAGAGATGTCATCAAGGCTCATGCATCATCATCAACATATCCAGGCAAGCCAACCAAAGAACACAGTCCTCCTCTTCCTTCCTCTCCCCATCTTAGTATTCATTCAACTTCAACTTCTTCCCAACAGGCCTCCTCTTAGCAGGTTTATCACCCCTATCTCTGTCCGATCCCATTCCCCTCAATGCATGCAGCAGCATTCCCGCATCGAAGAAACCATCTGTAATCACCAAAGTCAGTAAGCACAATATCACGTCTCAGCAGGAAAGGGATATACATACACCCACCCATCCCATCATCCTCCATCTCCCCCCCATCTGTAGTCGGCGTCTCCGCCCCACCCATCCCAACATCCGGCCTAATAATCTTCCCTCGTCCCCTCACCCTCCCCGCACCAGCGCTCCCCCCACTCGCCCCCCTCACCCTCTCCGCCTCCGCCTCCCGCGCCCTACTCGTCCTCGGACTCGTCCCCTTCTGCGTAGCCCTCAACAACTTCCTAATCTCCAACAAATACGACTCCAACGTATCGATAAACCTCTTCGTCTGCCGATGCTTCGACGACGCACAGATAGAAATTGATTCGTCCTTGATAATATACCCGATCCCGAAGCCGTCGCCGGAGGTAGGCCCGAATCCAAAGTGCCGAAGGGACGGATTCCCACAGTTCGAAGTCGATATAATCGTATTATTAATCTTATCCCACCCGGCATCATTAAAGATCGCAGGCGTAGGCATCGAAGTGGCCCTCTTCCCAACACCCCCCGAACTCGTCGACGAAATCCCATCATCCGAAAATGTAGAACCCAGCCTCGGCGAGCCCACCACCGACTCCCCCCCTTCAACGGGACTCGAATACCCATTCGACTCCACACTGCTATTCCCCCCCGACGCAGCCCCATCCTCAAAAGACCTCTGCCAAAGACAACACAACGCATAAAGATGCCTATCCTGACCCTGCGCCTTCGCACACTCCTTCGTAACAGCAACATGTTTCTGCGCCGCCTTCCTCAACGCATCAACCTTCAACAGCGCGGGATTATCCCCCCAAAACGTCTTGACAAAGTCCACGCTCTCCGGGGACACGGTGCGAATCGCCTCCGTCCGTCCGTGGAGGTACACCTTCGTCATAGCAGGCTCATACGTATTCTCAATCCGCCCATAGAGCCCATAATACGCAGCCTGAAACGCCATCTGCACAAACGCATCAGGCGAGAACCCCATGCTAGTCATAAAACTCTTCCCGTACCCCGTGAAATCCAACGCCTCAAACTCATGCTGCTGCAGGAGGTCCGCGAGATGCGACTCCGCGAAGCGCAGCGCGGTACTAAGTTCGGGCCCCATGTCCCACTCCAACTTGTGAGGCGTAGTACTCACGTTCCCGAAACTCTTCGGGTCGCGTTTCGCGGGGTCGGGACTCGTTGATTTCCAGAGACTAGGCGCCTGGCCGTTGATCGTGCGTGCAAACCGAAGGATCGTATCCGTGTAAACATCGCTAGCGAAGCGTAGAACCGTATGTCCGTCCACACCGGTATGTTCGAAGTTAATCCCCGCACTACCGTTCTTGCAGACGATTATCTGCAACTTATCATACCACCTATTTGTGCAAGTCCCGATCTGCACACCCTGCACAACCTCGCTAGTTCCGCAGAGCATATTCCCGCAGAGCTCCGCGACGTTAGACGGTTCGGTGTAATCCAAACAGAGGATGAAAAGCGCGGAGTCAACGATATTCAGGCACTCCGCATTATTCGACCCCTCATCTTTCGTCAGGATATCCCGCAGCCCAGACCAAATTTTCCGGTTCTCGGTACTCAAGACACCGAGTGCGCCTTTGGCAGCTTCCTGGATAGACGTCTGTTCCGCATCTTGGATGATTGCCTGGAGGTTCAGCGCGAGGTCTCTCTCGGTCATGATTAGGTCGTTGTTCGAATCGAGAACATCAAACCAGTAGAACTGTCCGCGGCATAGCACGACCATGTGCTTCGCGGCGGAGTCTTGGCCAATGATACAGCCATTGTCTGTGGGTACTCGAGCTGTGCCAAAGAGTCGAGAGTACTGGTACATGCATAGGGGTGTCCCTCGAACAGTATCGGGAGGAAGTTCCTCCTTCCTAACTGCCCGAACAAACGCCAAGGAAGACGTAACTAGCGACGCCGCCCTCGTCACCTGATGATTCCTAGCAGGCGTAGGATCATCCTCTAGAAGGAAAAACGGATTGAGGTTCAAAACCACAGCTAAACATCATCAGTAACAAGCCCCCATCCATCCCAAGAAAAAGCCAAATACTCACGATTATCATAATTCAAAAACGAATCATACCCTAAAAGCCCCAATCACGTCAGCCTAAGCCCACCCTTCACTCTAGTGACCGCACTTACAAAACTGCTCAATATAACTACTCTTCGACGTAGCATACTTCTTCAACCTCTCCTGCAACTCTGGCCCCCCACTCCTCAAAAACTCCGCCACCGCCGCCTTCGTATCCTCATGCTCCCTCCCCGTCTGCAGCGGCGCCAACGTATCCAGATACTTCTTGCACGTGGCTTCAAGATCCGGGATCGGGAGGCGCGGGAGGGAGTCTTGGTTTGAGAAGGTTAGGCCTGTGGAGGAGGGTTTGAGCGTTGAGGGGGGATTGTTTTCCGCGGCGCTGCCGTTTTGCTGGATGGTTTCTAGGTGGGCGGTTGTTGGTTTTGAGTCTGTGGTGGTGGTAGTTGATCGAGCGGCCATTTCTTTGGCGCTAGGCGATGGGGAGGCGGGTTCGTTGGTTGATTTGGGCATGTTGAAGAATCGAACTGCCATTGCTGAGTAAGACATGGTTTTGTTTTGTAGTTGTGAGTGCTTTTATCAAGCGTATCGACAAGCTAGCAGGGTTGGTATGGAAAGGTGTCGCAGGGCGGTGCGATAGAAGTAGTGACAATCTTGCAGACAATATGACGGCATCGAGATCATATGTTGGAGTAGATGCGTTTAGGAGTAGAAGTCATGCCAAGACGATGAAGTAGAAAAGAATAGCAGCAATGGCAGCAGAGTAAGAGTAGAAAATGTTTCACAGTGTCATGGGACGGGACGTAAAACAGTATATATATTCCCAATATATATAAAAGACACGGGGAAAGGAGATGATGATATACGTCTTCTAGGCATGGTGCTAGGCTGCAATAACCAAGGCAGAAAGAATGGCGGAACATTCTCCGGATACCCCGCCATATCCATCCATCATCACCCGGGGAGATGTAAAGCGTAGCAGAATAGGTGATGGAAGAGAACCATAGGAAAGCAAAGAATAATGGAACCTCCCCCACCTCCACCCGGCAGAAGGGAGAAAGTACAGAGAGAAACACGTGAACGGGGGGAAATGGGGGGAGATAATCGCTTGTCATCGGTTTAAAGGGACAAGGAAAGACAAGGCATGCATAAGGGGCAGATGGGATGGGTAAAACCGCACCAGATAAAGTAAAAAGTGGATATCAGAAAAACACCTGCCCCAAGGACAAAAGGAAGCAATGATAACAGACAGAGGCAATAATTAGGTAAACCCAAACCAACCTGCAGAAAGGAAATAAACTCACATATTCCTAATAATCAAAATAAGGATAATAAATAATACCCGTTCCCGTACGTATGTGTCGGTAGGGATGGGAGATCAATTCCCTTCGTAAAAAACACCCGAGGCAACCAGAAAAAAGCCCGCCGCTATCAAAAAGAGGGTCGTATCGGAGCAACGGAGGTAAGAAACACTTTAGATGCGGGTAAGGATAACTTTGGTAGGGTTACGGTTAACTGTTCGGTCGAATCGGGTCCTTGATCCAAATCCGGGATTCGATTCAATGCAATGCGAGAGACGCGGCTATCATGCACTTGCAGAAAAACTGTAAGAGGGAGACGGGGGGAGGTAGGGTATAAAATAATTTAGGCTTCTGGGCAAGGTGGGAAAGAAGAGATTGCTCATCAGCGTCGAATAGAAGGGAAGATGGAAGATGATAAGAGGCTTTTTTACCCAAGAGATATGTAAGCTATGAGAAAGCAGCGCGAGCGAGCGCAATAGTTGTCGCCGTGATGTGGTAGTGGCGAATTTTCCCCGCCGAGTCACCGGGCTAGCAAATATATAGATCGGAGGAGGCAGTTCAAGCGGTATCCAAAGTAAAGAATAAAGAGAAGCTCAAAGCAAAGATAAAAAGCAAAACTTTCAAAATATATTTACAGTAAACCAAGATCAAGAGAGACACAAGACACAAGACACACTATGAAGCCACGCGAACGATGGCAAAAGCCTTATCTACCCACGACTCACAAGCTTGAGGCGTAAAGATCGGGTCAGAGGAACAAGCAAGTTTCCAAGATTTGCCCGCGTAGCGTAGTTGGACGGGAGAATCACTTGATTCCTCTCATGACTGATTCAAGGATATCCGATGATTAGCTCAAGGTTCAAGGTCGCAAGCGAAAAAGTGATCCAGAGAATCTTCTTCTTCTTCCTCTTCTTTTCGTGCTTCTTTCACTGCTTGGAATGGGATGACGTTCGGGTGAATGGAAGTGGGATGTCACGTGGGGAGTCATCTGCGAGTGGCTCGGATATACCTTTCTCCGTCACCGGTAGCCTTACTAAGCATCTAATCCAGCAAGCCCTTCCCCAAAGGGATCTTTTCAGTTTCATTCTTGTTTGAAGCTCCCATTCGACTCTACATAGGCATATCATATCTATCCTCTTGAGATTCTGTTTTCTCTTTCTTTATCCTAGTTAGCAAGCAGTCATACTTAAACTATATGAGGATTAATGAAGCTTGCTATCAAATTCCCCAGAGCTGAGTTGAATATCAACCACAGTTTTTACCATCAGCGCAGTTTTCTACGGTCACCGCAGTTATCTACCATCAGCGCAGTTTTCTACAGTCACCGCAGTTCTCTACCATCAGCGCAGTTTTCCACGATCACCGCATTTTTCTACGGTCACCGCAGTTTTCTACGATCACCGCAATTTTCTACCATCAGCGCAGTTTTCTACGATCACCGCAGTTTTCTACCATCGCCGCAGTTTTCTATCATCACCAGTCTTTCTGATGCTCGACGACGCGGAGATAGAGACATCATCATCTCACTTCCAATCCCCCTTCCTAGAATAATAATAGCAGCTCATCAGTTGCTATTAGCATTATCTCTTCTTCTACTCACTTGTGTTATCTCGCTCGCTACACTTTCATCGTCACTTTCTTTGCTTACTCTATCGGCAACGCTCTATCAGACATTCTCCAGGACCCTTCTTGCGGCCCTGCTCCCATGCTGCCTACCATCTGGAGCCCAATCTTTTTACTGTCAACACCATTTCAAAGCATTGCGAAGAAAAAAAAAAGCAGCAGATGATTAAAAAAAGTCACGGCCACATGTATCAGACCTGCATCAGCTTTCCGCGATCTACTGCATCTACAACACCTCACAAGAAACTCAACCCAACTAAAAGAACATAACACATTCATATCATCCATCTACACCATACCGATCGATATACAGAGGGGGGGTAAAAAGAATTGAATGAACGAAAGCCAACAAGCTAATATATACACAGATCGAAGCGGATAAAACAACGGGCATACACATCATCCACCATCCCTATCAGAAGGTCCATGGTCCGTAACGTTGTCGGGCTGTCATGTCAGTCAGCTAGAGGCAATATTCGATTTCAGCATGCTAAGAAACAGCAAAAAAAATGTGGGTCCTGAGTGACGCCTTCCCCCGACCAAAGGGACACACAAGAACCAGCGAGGGAAGGACTCCAAGACAAACGTTTCGATAGAAATGGGAAAAAGAATATGGAAAGAAATAAAATGGTTGGTCATAATGAGGTTTTGTCTCGAGATAAGTATCAATCAAAATGACAAAAAAGGTTCCCCCCCGATGAGAAAGAATAAAGGTAAAGGTCAACAACCGCATTTATTTGCTAGTGTTTGAAATGCGTCCACGGCAGATATATGTACCAGACATAACCTAGAACCACTCCACTCCACTCCGCATCAACCAAAAGGATATCAAAAGTCGTGAAGAACAGCAGGTCCAGATCGAATATCAAGTGTTAGATTTGAGACTCCGCCGAAACACGCGCGCAAAAGTTGTCATACTTAGGCGACGACGCGAGCCTCTCTTCCGAGGGGACGGGCGACGTTCTTGGCGTACTCGCCGGCATAGTTTCCTGATCATGTTGTGAGCTACCGTCAAAACAGCACGCGGCACTCTAGAACATACCTGGAGGGCTGTAGTTGCAGACAGTGTAGGGGATAGGTTCGGAGGGGTTGGGGTCTGCGTTCTGGAGGCTAGCGCACGGGACAGTGACGCAGCCGACGTGGGTGGTATCCTTCCATAGGATCTGGGTGAAGTGGCCCCAGCTTTCGAAGTCGTTCATGCTTGGGTTAGCCTGGCCGTACAGGTTCTCGAAGTATCCGAACTCGTCGTTGTACATCAAGTTGGTGATCATGCGACCGACGTCCTGTCCACCGATTCCGTATCCGATGTTCTGGCCGTATCCGCCTCCGCCGTATTCTCTGTTCACGGTTAGTTCGGTCCATTCGAAAGAAACTGGGGGATATGCGATTGCACGTACGTGTTGTGGCCATAGACACAGCTGTTAGCTAGCATCTTAGCGCTGGCAACAAGGTTCTCATCCCACTGAAGAGCGTTGGCAGAGTGGTTAGCACGGTGAAGGTTGTGGTGCTCCAAGACACGGCCCTTGTAGCTGTTGTCAACGGGGGGAGCGGGAGCGGGCGCGGGTTGCTCAGGCTGAGGCTCAGGCTTGGGAGGATCAGGCTTCGGGGGTTGCGGCTCGGGCTTAGGAGGCTCAGGCTCCGGGTACTGAGGTTGAGGATTGGGCTTCTCCGGCTCAGGCTGAGGCTTTGGCTCCTCTGGGGCGGGTGCCGGGGGAGGCTTGGGCTTGGGCTCGTCCCCGATGATGGGCATATCGGTGGGGGCAGCGTCGACGGGGGGAGCGGGAGGGTTGTTCTGGGGAGGGTTGTGCTTGTTCACGGGGTCCTCGGGCGCGGGAACGGCGGTGGGCGCGTCATCGGGGTAGATGGTCTTGGTGATGGTGACGACGACGACTTCGGTCTTGTAGGAGCGCTTCTGGACGTCGGCGGCGATGGCGGACGCGGCGCAGAGGGCCGTGAGGAAGAGAGATGAGCGCATCTTGTTTGTTTGTTTAATGAGTGTCTCTTTCACAGATCAACTGTGAGGTTCTAACTGCGATAACTTCCACGGGAAGAAACAGAGTGAGTGATCCTCGACAGATTGTTTGATTGTTTTCGTTTTTCTTTCTCCCGACCGGGTGAGCGATGTTAAAGAAGGAATCAGCTCTTGCACACACACTTTGAAGGAGTGAAAAGTGTATATCAAAGAGCAGCACACCAAATGAATGAATGAATGTTGGTGATGAAAGAAGGATGAAAGCGGCAGAAAGAGAAGAAAGAGGAGAGAGAAGAGAGAGACAGCGAGGGAGAGAGTGTGTATATGTGGATGCCGGTGGGTGCTAAAGAGTGATGGGTACCTGTGCTGGGGGGATGTGCCTTGTGCCTTGCACCTTCTTGGTTGGATCGACAGGGATGTTTCTGTGATTATCAGGATTGCGCCTGTCCACTTTTCTTACTAGGAAGGGGAAAGAGGAAACAAAAGAAATTACATGTCTCTCTCTATCGCTTGACTGGGAATATCATACTTCCTCCCTTCATCGTCAGTTAAACTCTTCGCTGTCCCTCTGTTCCTGCATTACATGTACATATGTCCCTCCATCAGGCACCGTTATCGTGGCACCGCCAGCCCAACTCACCCATCAATGATCATGATGCACAGCAGAAACGCTTCGTAAAGAATGTTCAATGGCCGTTTCGTTTCGTTTTCAACCTCATTTCCACCCCCTTACATACAGTACATGTCACTTGTAATGCGTGTGTATGCGCTAAGCTACGATCGTGGGGCCCTGGGTGAACAGAGCCAGAATTCGTTTCAAGGGGGGATTGGGGATGAGGATGAGGATGATGAGAGAGGGAGGTTGCACTAGTTATACTTCATCATCTTTGACTATGATTGACTGAATACAATCGCAGACAGTCTTATTCACGTTGTCGCTATTGTTCTCCTCACCCATCGTTCATCACCCTCCTTCATCGCAAGTGTCAAATCTCACTCTCGCCTCGAAATTAACATCCAAAAGCACAGACCAGCCCAGACACCCAAAAAAACAACGATCCTGTCACCGCTGGTAAGACATGATACCAACCCCACACTCACCACCCGGTATCCAACCAAAACCCTCAAATTCCTGTTTCAGGGACACACCTCCCCTGATTGGTTGACGGCGGATAAGCGTAATTTTAAACAACTTTCATTTCCGGATGGAGGGGGGTGATTGGTTGGGAGGGGAAGAGTAAGGTCCTGGCAGGGTAAACCGTTTTCGGGATGGGGTGTGTGAAGAGGGATGGAGGTATTATGTATCGCTGTCGCTATTTTTGGGGGGAGGGTACATGTTACGAGGGAAGGGAAGAGAAGAGCTGGGGTTGTGCTGCGGAGGGAGAATTACGAGAGAGACCTTGTTGGCGCCAGTGTCTATGAGGGAAAGGAAATGTCTCTCCGATTGCTTTGCCAGCTGAAGATACGGATACAGATGGCTCTGTTGTTCTTCAAGAGAAGCATGTGCATGTGCCCGCCTTCGTTCCATGGTTCAACGCCTCCTGAATGTCCACGAATCCGATAGATTTATGCTTCAATGATCTGACAATCGGCTCAACCTTCATCTCTGGAGACTCCTCGTCGCCCCGTCCCAACCTGCCCTGTCAAACGGGAACGCTGTGGAAATTAGCGGGATGCTTTGCATTGGCGTTGGCCATTGCAACATCAACTAGCGCCGATAGAGCCATCTGGGCCTGGAATAACGATTTCTTTCTTTCTTTCGACTCTCAAGACTCGTCAAGGGTCGAAGATGAGTGAGATGAGTGAGATGAAAGGTCGCTTAATGTAGCCAGCCTCCCGTTCCTCGGTTGTGGTATGCGGGTTCCATGGACCAAAGATTCGAGAAATGGATAAATCGCATCATCAGACCCAGGACACGGCGACATCAGTTCATGTTTGGAAAAGGGGTAAAATATCACCACGCCCGTAAAAAAAGTCAGATGATTCAGTTCAATCGAATTCTCCATCTCCATCGACTCAACTCGACGTCCTTGTTGGAGAAATTCTCCGATGGCTAAAAGAGAATGAAAGAAAGACCCTTGATTACTTACATACTGTATTTCCATCGGGACATACATCGAAGATTCATATTAATATCTCAAACACTGAATCGAATCGACAGGGTCAAGGTGGCTCTATGTGGGAGTCTCCGTGCCACTGGTATCATTTCCGAGTAGGCGATATGATACGGGAAGGGATGGGATGGCATCTCGATCTTGAAGGCCAACGAGAGTGGGTTGGAGTTTTGAAACCACTGCCCTCAGGATATAAAAAATACTCCGAGATCATGATCTGACTTCCCATCATCCTGGAACCTGTGTTACCTGTGTACCTCTCACAAGGACGGTACCACCACAGAAGATACCAAACATGATCGCTTGCGGCACAACATGAAACCGCCAAACAAGCCTCCTGGGAAACACAGATCTAGAAAGCCACAGATACACGATTTCAAAACCAACCTGCAGGAATCTTCAAAAACACTTGAGTTTCCTTCTCGATCGACTCTGTCCTCTATTAATTTTAAACCCGTGAAAAGATGAAACGTGAAGCCTGTATAAGCGCCCAGGGCTTTTCTTTACAGTTTCGTCGGGATGATGTGAAGAAATGCAGAGAAGGCTGCTTCTGTGGAACAGAAACAGGATATTTTTACTATCTGACAGCTTCACACATATGCAGCCAGCACCGAGTCTAAGTTTATTTCTGTGCTGTGGTGCTGCATGCGGATCCAATCGTTGGGGATCTGTAGGACTTATATGGAGTAGAAGGCTGATACACTTGACGCCTTGAATGTACTGCAGTCGATACTGACTACTTCTCTATCTTCAGGCAAACATTCCTCGATACATCGACATCACATCACAGGCACTGGCCATGCCCATGCATATGTACGCATTCTCCACCCTCTCTCTCCACTACGCACTCCCCCGCACTGGGTCCAAAAAGATCGTGAAACCGCCTCTCTCTCCATCCCATCCTGAATGGAATGAATCGCAGCCGAATCGGCGATACTACTAAAATAAAAAATCTTCCACTTCGCACCCAAAAGGCCAGGACAAAACTTACCTTGCAGGTGTATATCCCGCTGAGAGGGGCATCCCGCTTTCCCCACTTGGAGTCGATACTGACACAACGCACCACCCCGCTCTTCCTTCCCGCTGATAAAAATTCTCCTAGCTTATTTTAAGAAACTTCGCGGTCTACGATGAGATGACAAGAGCTTGATGCAGGGCGGTGTCGAGACTCCTCTCGAAAACGACTTCTACAGGGTTCCTTCCCTCCAATATATGATATGTGACAGAACATACATATCCCCAACTCTCGCGCTGCTGCAACATACATACACGTCATAACAACTCGAAAAAGTCAAGAACAATGTTCGATGATGTTGTGCCTTGTGACAACCCCACTACATACAGAGCGCCTACCTGGGGTACTTGTACATCATGTCTGTACATCAGGAACAGGGAACAATTCCTTCTCGGGTAGCTTGTTTCGGGACCTTGCATTCCCTCCCCCTCGATACCGGGTTGGGGGGTTGTACATAGGTACAAATATTCAGATATTCGTGGAACGATGCCGTGTCCCCTCAATATGTACTTATGACCCGGTATCGTGGATGAGTGGGTGGATGGATGTGAGATGCTATGTTATACCATCTATCAATTACTTAACCTGATTGAGAGGTTGGTTGTTTTGCTCGATCTATCATGATTGATAAATGATCATGTTCTTCATTCATTTCATGTCGTTTTTAATAGTAAGGAAGTTGAACGCATCTTCTTTCATTTCTCTCTGCTTCATTAACTATCTTACACGCCACTGACCGTTTGCTACATTGCCATGGACTTTTAACATATTTTCCACAATCCAGAATGGAACAACCCCCTTAATCCCCAAGCGGATAAGGATGCAAAACCTGCCCATCTAAATGAGATCGAACGTATATTAGCCAGCTACCCTCTCCAAAAAAAACAAAACAGCAGGCGGGATTCGTTTTATGCTCACAATACAGCGCAGCCTCGCTCGTCGCCAAAAACACAAAACTCGCCGCAATCTCACTCGGCTGCCCCGGCCTCCCGAGCTGCGACTTCTGTCCAAACCCTTCCATTTGCTCTGCGGGTCGGGTATCTGGTTGTATGGGGGTGTGGACCGGTCCAGGGCTAGGTCGTTATGTGAGCGAGAACGTGCGCAGAGGGTGTGTATGAGAGTGCTAACTTACGCAACGGCATTAACCCGAATACCCTTCGGGAGAAGATTCTTCGCTAGAGCGCGAGTAAATCCCACGATCGCGCCTTTGGTAGATGCGTAGTCTACCATACTCGCTGTTCCGCGGAAAGTTACCACGGATGTGGTGTTTATTATCCTAACTCCCAAAAATCAATCACTCATTCGCCCAACCACGGTAGTCAGGCCATTAGGGGGATGGGGCGGGAGTGCATACGAATCCCCCTTCGCCATATGCGGAATCGCATATTTCGTAATCGCGAACGCCTGTAGGATATTACTCCGGAACGTACTCTCCACATTATCGAGATCGATGTCCTCGAAGTTCGGACACATGATTTGCTTCGAGGCGTTGTTTACCAGGACGTTTATCCGGGAGTGCCTTCATATCACAGTCACCCAATCAGCCAAAAAAGCGAGAGGATATACTAGAGTGGAGTAAGGTTAAAACATACTTCTTAACATGCTCCCCAACCGCCCTCTCACAGAACCCGCGATCCATCAAATCCCCCGCAACAAGCAAACACTCCCTCCCCTCCTTCTCAACCATCTTCTTCGTATGCTCCGCATCCTCCTGTTCCTGAGGCAGGTATACGAGCGTGATATCCGCCCCTTCGCGGGCCATGAGGATGGCTACTGAGCGGCCTATTCCGGAGCTTCTACACGCATCAGTTTCTTAAACCAACCAGCGTTAACGCGGGAAGGGGGAACTAGGGTAAAACTCACTCCCCCCCGGTAATCAACACCTTCTTATCCTTCAACTTCCCGCACCCAACATACTCGACGAACCCCTCCGCGCCTTCTAACTTCGTGGACTCACTCGATGGAGCCAAGTGCTTCTCTAGCCCTGGCTTCGTTTGCTCTTGGGGCTGGGTGACGGGTTGGAAAGTGCCTTTTTGGCCGGCTTGGGAGGTGGACATTTTTTTGGATGTTGTAGCAGGGTTTACAGTTGATGTTCGGGGGAAGGGGAAGCGTATCCTGGCTTCTGAGGCGAGTGGTAGTGGTAGTGCTGCTTGTTTCGGGTTCGTTGTAGTATATGCTCGAAATGGTACTCGTAATTGGCGTGGTGATAGGAATTGGGATCTTAGCATATCTTTCCTTCTTTCATTTATTTTAAAAGCGAAGATAGATAGATGGGAATTATATATTTCGAAGGCTCCTCTGATTCTATTTATTTACTTTTATACGCCTACTACTACATGTTTTGGGTGGTGAGGATAGTATGATGCTAAAGAGACGTCATAGGTACGACAGAGATCTAGATGCTGATCTGCAACTTTCACAGGAACTTGGAAGCTTCGAGTTTTTGGGTTCGGGCATTCGATCCGAGTAGTTTACTTCTACTAGCAGTGGTGGGAGTAGTACTAAGGGCTGGAGAAAGTAAATTTTTAAGGCTGAACTAGCATAAGTCGTATATATATAAATTAGAAGTTAGTAAGAAACCCTTATATATTATACTAATGAAAATCATGAATCATGCGATAAAAGGCAATTAGAGGTCGAAACATTAGTAGAGAGCACGAAATGCATAATAGAAAAACAAGAGAACATGCATGGCGCTGTATATGGGAAGAATACCAGTTTTCTAGCCACCCGTGATGGCAAGATCCCTCCCAGAAACAGCAAGAAAAGAAACCACACCACCACCCCCCAAACAAAAACCTACATATCAACCGTCCTACAACTCTTCCCCTCACAAACAAGTAAAAAGTTCTTCCCCCCCTTAACCTCCTTCAACATCTCATTCCTCTCCCTCAACCACCTCGTCCTCTCCTCCCCCTCCTTCGACACAAAATTAACCAGCGACACCACCGCCGTAGAAGTCGACGTCGTAGGGCCAACTTCCCCCTTCACCTTCTCACTCGCCATATCAATCGCCAATTCCTCCTCCGACGCCGGGTTCAATTTATCCCCGAATATCGTCGAGGGGGTAAGTTTACTCGATCCCAGGACACCGACTACGCTCTTAACGCCTATTTCAAGGGCGACGATCGCGTCGAGGAGACCCACGAAGAGGAAGGGGTGTTGTAGGATTTCGACGGAGAAGGCGTTGCAGGTCTGTTCGGCGAGGGTTCGGTAGGTGTCGTCTTCGAGGAGGGCGGAGAGGCGGAGGAGGTTTTGGGCGATTATGCCGTTTGCCGAGGGGGTTGCGGAGTCGGTGCCTGGTTTTAGACGGAGGAGGGGGCCGGGGGTTCCTGGGAAGGGGGTGGAGGAGGTCATGTAGTAGCCTGCTGAGGTTTCGGAGTTGGAGGGGCGGGAGATGAAGTTTTCGTTGAGGTACTCTGTAAAGGGGTTAGTAAGGTTCGGTCTGGGAGGGATATGGGGGGAGGTAACATACTCTGAAGCTGATCCGCAAATTGGAGATAGCTATCGTCGAACGTAGCCTCGTACATATTAATCAAGCCGGAAGTAAAGTATGCATAGTCTTCTGCAAATCCAGGGGTGTCCCCCCTACTATCATCGCGATATATCCGCCAAAGCTGTCCCGTTGAAGCATCGAAAAGCTTGTCTTTGACGAACTTGACGATGTTCTCTGCTGTTTTTATACACTCGGTGGCCTTGGCGCTGTCGATGGACTTCAGCGCAGTACTGCACTTGGCCAATGCACCCAGTGCAAGTCCATTCCACCCAACAATGATTTTATCATCCAGGTCGGGTCGTACCCTCTTCTCCTCACGGTAATCACGGAGCTTCTGCCTGGACGACTTGATAATTTTGACGACCTCATCTTCACTGAGCCCGAATTCTTTGGCGAGCTTGCTCGGCGTGGACTGTATCGACAGAACATTCTGATTCATGAATTCGTCATGTGGATCATTTTGCCTCGCAACGTTGCCGTCCGCTAGAACACCCCAATGACGGGCACAAACACCAGCATCTCGTTGGCCAAGAATCTGCCGTAACTCCTTTAGTGTCCAGATATAGAAAGCTCCCTCACGTTTCTCGTGATCGTTAGGGCTGGGTTTGCTGTCCGCATCCTCAGACGAGCATATACCACCTAGAGGCGACAACATCGGGCCAGTAGTGAGGTAAGTAACAATATCGTATATCGCACCAAGGAGCTCTGGCTCCTGAGAAGCGACGAACGCATCGACGTATACATCAAGAAGTTGCGCCTGATCGTAAAGCATCTTCTCGAAATGCGGAAGACTCCAGTCGGCAGTGACGCTATATCGACAGAACCCGTAGCCAATATGATCCCGAATACCTCCACGTGCCATCTTAACAAGAGTCTGTACCGCCATGGCAGTTGCTTGAGCGCACTCCTCATGCCCTATAACGTCCATCACAGATGGAGGGTATTTACCCAGCCGAAGGAGGAAGCTTAGGTTCACGGGTGTAGGAAACTTCGGCGCAGTCGAAAATCCACCATTCGTCGTGTCGAACCGGGCGCTGAAATGCCGGAAAGCTTCCTCCAGAAGCTCAACCTCCAGATCCTCCTTATCCTCACCGGGCTCATCTTGATGAGAATGCGTCCCTTCCTCCGCAAACTCCCTCAATTGGCGCGTAATATCCTTCGCACTCTGACGACACCTCAATTGCTGAGTCTTCCAAACGTCCCTCAGCTTCTCGAGGATATCGACAAACCCAACAGGTCCTTCGACACCAAGTCTCGGTACGGAACTAGAATTCGGACCAGGCCAATACGTCCCGCCAAACACGGGTTCCAAATCGGGGGTAAGGAAGACATTCAACGGCCATCCACCAGAACCCGTCGTAGCTTGGACGTAGTTCATATAAACGTCGTCAATGTCAGGCCTCTCTTCTCGATCGAGTTTGATTGGAATAAACGATTCATTAAGGGTCGATGCAACCTCCGCAGACATGAATGACTCTTTTTCCATAACATGGCACCCTAACACTCGTCAGCCCGGATATCCGTACTCCTAGCGCCCTAGCCGTAGCCCTCGGGAAGATATATCACTCACAATGACACGCCGAATACCCAATGCTCACGAATATAAGCCGATCGAGCTTCTTCGCTAGATCAATAGCTTCAGAATCCCACAATTGCCATGCAACAGGGTTATTCATATGCCCTCGTACCTTTATCCCGTCGCGGACACCTGAAATTTAGCTAATGCTCACTCGCGCCTATACACAGGTACCGGGTACTTACATATGGTGACTTGCTCTGATCTAAGCGGTTTTTCAGAACAGGTCCCTTCTCCACCGCAGTACTGCCTTCCGCAGGCTGTGTCTCCTGGTGACTAGCCATTGTATGAAAGGATCCTCTAGGATATGTGGACCGTGAAGAATGCAGTTGCTGTCTTACGGGCTGGTGAGAGTTAGTAATTATCGCGAGGTATCTCTCGGGATTACTGAGCGTCGTGCGGGGCACAAGTCTTGGTTGTATGGGGATGTGCCAGAGACCCCCTTTCAACGATTTCAATGAATTCAACACCGTGAAGTTTATGCTTAAATTAATTGCTTATAAGCTGATTTGTATCTTCCATCCGACCGTCTCTCTCCTGCGCGAGATTGAGGCTCAACTTTTATGGGATGAAAACAATGGCAGGTGATGGGGCTGACATCATAGATACATGTGATCACATGACCATGGCTTCCTGCAGCGAGAGCCATGGTTCAGAGCGAGGGCAATGCTCTCTCTCATTGTTTCTTGATAGTCGGCTCGGTATGCTATAGCCGAGCGAATAGAAGGAGAAAGCTTCTACGCTTGAATTGGAAGACATAACGCATAAAGTTTGTATAGGTTACTAGTCATCGCCCATTAACTCAGCAAGCTCCCTTTCCTCTTCTTCAGTCAACAAATTTTCTGCCTCAGGCTCAGGTTCGCCCTTTGGGGCTGGATTTTCCGCTTCTACCTTGGCTCGTTGAAGCTCGTCCGGGTGTAAAGACCACTGTCGGATGGTGGCATCTATGCTGACACTGACAATGGTGTTTCCACAGAGGATCAGGCCTGTCACCTCTTCGAAGTGGCCGCTATATGTATGGTACAGTTCGCCGGTCTATTCCCATTAGATAATGTTCAGGGAAGATGAGTATTGAGGGTACTCACTGCTCGATTCCATACCCGAACCTCCTCGTCTCTACAGGCAGAAACGACCCATCCTCCTTGTTCATGAACCGCAACATCGCGGACGAAGTCGGGATGGGTTAGCTCAAGGTCTGGCTTCCAGGCATTCGCCCTCGAAAGAGATTTAACAGTTTTATCAGCGGATGCCGTCCAGAGGTCCCCATCTGCATCGAAGTAAAGCCTACACACGCTCGTTTCATGTGCCTTTATAGGTCCCGCTTCGCCTTCTGCGTCAGCCCCAGACGGAATATCGTAGCGCTTTATTAATCTGTCGCTTGAAGCGCTGAACAGAGTGGCCCGCGAGCTTTGGTCATCCTGAAGTAGAGGGTCCACGGCAAGGTCTAGAATACCCATGGTATGACCCTTCAATACCTCAAGCCTGCGGCCATCCTGAACATCCCAGATTATAATCTCAGCGTCTGCGCAGCCTGAGATAAGGAGATCGCGATCTCCAATCCTTTCACATATAACTGTTTTCACGAAATCGGTGTGCCCCTCATATCGCTTCTTCACTTCTTTCGTAGCAACATCCCAGCTCCATATCGATTTATCCCAGCATCCGGCGAACACTTGGGTTCCCGAGGGATTGAAACATATGCTCGTCACTGGAGCTGTAGGTCCTTTGTATAGAGCAGCAGATTTACCAGTCTAGAAAGAGGGAGGTAATCTCAGCTTCCGCAATCCGTTGTTTGGCCAAAACTCGATGGGTGCCCCTCACCTACTTCAAGCACGACTCTTCTTAGGTTACCAGCACTCTCCGCAACATAGACCGAGCCACTATCCGCGGGGTCTGCAGCTATAGCGAGGATCTTGCTGCGCAACTTTATGGGAGATCCATTTGTATTCGACGATTTCTCGGCTTTCCTCTGTGTTTCTTCGAGGGAAGAACTGAAAGAAGGACGCATTAGTAAAGCGCAACGGATAACGAACATGGAGACACTCACGTAGTCTGAAAGAAATCGCCTTGATACGACGACTGAGCCATACTTGAACTTGATCTATCACTTTGTCTCGGTGTGTTGATTGCTTTCCTTCTTGTCTCTTCAATGCATTGCTTCGTCCCTAAAGCGCCAAGCGTTGCGCACCAGGTTCTTTCCACCCACCGTAGACTAAAATCACAAAGCTTTTTCTTTTGCTTCAATTTTCTTCTTTCTTCTTCCTCCCCAACCTCTTCACTTCTTTTCTCACCACTTCTTCTTATTCTTCATCCCTTCTTCCCCTCTCGACTTCACATTCTTTTCCTTTTCTTCCTTATCTCTGATCTCTCTATTTCCTTTGCGCGTGTTTCGCGCTATCTCCCTTCATCATGGACATGAATCATTTAATAGGGTAAGGCGAAAGTCAGAGCTTCAAGCAATGTGTGAGGTTTGCACGGCTGAGCTGACGAAAACACTCAATCCAGTCAACGTTTCAATTTAATCTCAAAAAGCGATATCCGGTGAGTCTCAATTCCATCTCTATCTACTAAGCGCAACGTGTGTCTAACTTGTCGCATAGCTATGTTGGAACTCTCCATGAGATCAATCCTGAAGCTTCCACCATTGCCCTCGAAAATGTCGTTTCTCACGGAACCGAAGGCCGACGGGGTAATCCTGCAGATGAAATCGCTCCATCAGCAAGCGTCTACGAGTACATTGTATTTCGGGGTAGCGATGTAAAGGATATCAGCGTCGCCGAGGAGCAGAAAGAAGCTCCCGTCCCTGAGCCACCTCAAGTACCAAACGACCCAGCCATCCTTGGAGTAAGTACCCTTGCCTACTTGTTTGTCCCAACTACAAACAATATATTCCCGCCTCCAACCAACCCTATGAGATTCTATGATGAAACATTTCGGATGTAAATCACAGACCTGTTCTGAAAGCGCAAAACCATGTGGATATTTTCCGTTGCCTTCCTTCTGATTCAATCTCTTGACTTGATGAAAATTTTTTCTTCACATTTGACTACTCGTGGCATATACTAACTGCTACCGATAGAGTGGCTCGCGGCCTGGGCCAACCCAGGGCACCTCCCGTGGACAGCCCGCCCAACCTCCCCAACAACAACCCCCACAACAACCACCTCACCGCCAACCTCCCCCAGGATACCCCCAGCAGCCTCCATTCCAAGGCTATCCTCCATATGGCCAACGATTTGGACCTCCTGGCTACCCGCCAGGCCCTGGTTTCCCAAACATGCCATACGGTGCTCCACCTGGATGGTATCCCCCTCCTGGACAAGGTTTCCCACAACCACCAGGTCAATTCCCTCCACAGATGCCAATTGGTCCACCTGGATCTCAAGGCCAGCGCCCAGGTCCTCCAGGAGTTCCACAGCCTCCAATGCAAGCCCCAAAGCCTACATCGGAGCTTCCTGTTGGTGAGAAACCTTCGAGCAAGCCTGCCAGCGCTGCGGCAACACCTGTCCCTGCTGCTGCTGGACAACAAGTCTCAACTCCTCCTGTAGAACCTAAACAAAATGTCGCGGAAGGGAAACCCCAACCAGCTGACGCTGCCGCAAATGGAACTGCCAAGGCAGCTCCATCTGCCCCTACTGCTGGTCCTTCTACTCAGGCCAGAGCTCAGCCAACTGGTCCCAGGAGTGATCGCATGATACCCGCTATTCCAATCTCAAATACTGCCGCCAAGCCTGCAGTTCCCCTTCCTAGTACATCTACCAACGGAGCCCCGTCGGCTGCCACTCAAAATGGCCCAGCAACCAATGCTGCCATGCAAGATGCCACTCGGGCAGCAACTGCTGCCGTTGCTGCAGCCATGGCAAAGTTGCCCCAGCCATCCACCCAAAAGAAGCAGCAGCAACTTGATTCTGCTGTTGATAATTTGACTAAGAGAGTCGATGAAATGAGGCCATATGATAGCGGTCGGGGTAACCGTGGTGGTTATCAGAACCAGCGAGGCCAACGTGGAGGCCAGCGTGGCAACTACCAGAATCAATCTAAGAGGATTGAAGTCCCAACAACGGACTATGACTTTGCTTCTGCCAACGCAAAGTTCAACAAACAAGACCTCGTCAAAGAAGCGATTGCTTCCGGCTCCCCAATGGGAGAGACGGATGAGAATCCTCTTGAGGAAGTTGCCGAGACGACTAGCCATACAAATGGAGCTAGTGGCAGCCATGGCCAGAGTGTCACGGCTTATAATAAGTCTTCTTCCTTCTTCGACAACATTTCAAGTGAAAGTCGTGATCGTGAAGAAGGTACCGGTGGCCGCGTAACCGGCAGGGAATGGCGCGGTGAAGAGGAAAAGAAGAACATGGAGACCTTTGGCCAAGGCAGCGTTGATGGAAACTATCGGGGTGGCTACCGAGGACGTGGTCGCGGCAGAGGGTACGGTCCCCGAGGTCGAGGCCGTGGATACAGTACCGGCCGTGGCAGAGGTGGTGGAAGAGGTCGAGGTGCGCCACAGTCTACTGGTGTCCCGACGTAAAGCGACCCTGTGTTCCTTTGTTGCCATGGACACTACGATAGGCTTGGATCGTGGTACGACTTTTATATTGCTATGAAATCGCATTTTCCTTGGTGGATCCGCCGGCGATTTCGAGTCAAATGAGTGGCATTAATCATGTTTGAAGCGCAGGAATTTGCAATGGGGCCTTATGTGTTGCTACGACCAAATTGTTTCTTTCCCTTTCCCGACTCTTTCTTTCCCAATCCCTCGATTCCCCGGCGTTCTACCTCTACTTTAATGGCACATTGGGCTATGGCGTGTCTTGAACTCATACTCTGCATCACACTTGATGCTATTCTTTACTCTTTCTTTTGCGGATGGAGCGACGGGTCATGGTATTGGCCTTTTCTTTTTTGTTCAAGACCACTTTCCTCTCTTTTAAACCTAAGCGGTGTTTGCTTTTCGGCTATATCCGCGTGCATAGTCTGTTGTGCCTTTGCTCTTCGAAGCGTTGGGTGTTATTACTTGGGGGGCTTTCGTTTCCTTTCCACCATTGTACCTCTTCAAGCTTTGCTTCATTATTGTCTCCTTAATACTCCTTTTGTGTGATGATCATGCCGGGTGGACGGGGTTTGGTTTGGTCATTTCAGTACTTGTGTGTTTTTCTTCTTCCTTCTGTCATGGGGTTTATTATCTTGTTCAGTCAGGTTCTGGAGCAATTGCTTGGAAGGCAGGAATGGGATGGGATGGAATGGGAGGAAGATATGAACGATGATGGATCGATGGGCACGGTTGTAACAACAGAAGAAGTATTGATTGAGCTGAACCCAAGTCAATGAAAACAAAAAAAAGGGGCGGTGTCCTCTTGGATACGCCAAAACAATCTGTTTCCCTGTGCTTGAATTTCGGTGTTGAATAGTAGAACCAGAGCAGATATCTGTACAGAATTGGAGGGAAGCCCTTGATTCATATTTCCAGCTCAGCCTTCAAACGAAGTGTTGTACGACGAGTAGCTGAGCAGCGGCGCATGAGAAAAAGGGTCCGATCATCTCTTAACTAATCAGCCAATTTGCAAAGACCCTTGTTTGCCGATAAGATTGAAGCCGTCCCTCTGTCTTTATCTTGTGAAACCGACAAGATCCTCGACAAGCCCTCGCCATAAGCCCAGCTAGAACTTCAATTAAGAAGGATAGTATAGAATTAAATCAATGAAAGACCCCTAGATAAGCTACTTTTCCGAACAAACGCGTAGAACCACCCCTTATTTGTGTGGTGGTGGTTCCTCTCCACATGGTCAGCTCTTGCTCTCTCTCCCCCAAACCTCGAAGCTCCGATGAGCCGCGGTACAAAAAACATCCCAACTTCACGAACACCAACGGACGGAGATCAACGTTTGCCCTTGACCCAAAAAATTAAACACGACACAACCTACCTATCTTACTGTCTCTTTAATTCTTTTGTTTAATATCTCTCTGTGTCTGAGTCTGTCTTTTCTAGGTTTTTCATTTTTGCTGTTTTATTTCGAATAACTTAGCTCTCCGTTGGGTGCATTTCCTACTCGCTATCGCTGTCAGCGGTTCCCGTTTCCCATGTGGGAGCTTCATCCCGCACCATGTCGGACTCTGTGGGTAAGTCGCTCCTCTCTACCCTTCATGCGCGCTATTACACCATATCTTTGGGGTTTGAATCCTCTTCGCGAATTGAGGGAAGCAATTGAGTATCCTTCATCCAACAATCGTACAGCGCTGACCAAAACCATTGCGATACAGACCGAGTCTTCGTCCATGCCCTAAATACCGTAAAGAAGATCCCTCGAACGGGATCCGCGAGGCCGCCGCCAGCGGATCGGTTACGGCTTTATGGATTGTATAAGCAGAGCATGGGTATGTGGAATACTCCGGGGGGTGGATCGAAAATAGGAACTTGCTGGCTAATTGGGCGTTTGTCGTAACATTGTAGAGGGGGATGTCGAACGGGTTATGGACCGACCGATTGGTGATGGAGCGGATGTTCAGATGGAGAGGGAGAAGTGGTATGTCCCGCGAGCTTCACTTTAATAAAAAGAGACTGGTTCTGACTTCCATTCTTTTATCTACTTTACAGGGACGCATGGTACGCCCAACGAAACCTCTCCCGAACAGAAGCCAAACGCCAATACATCTCCACCCTAATCGTCACCATGCACAAATACGCCTCCCCCACCCCGGAAGCCGGCGAACTCGTCTCAGAACTAGAATTCGTCTGGGACCAAATAAAATCGAACCCTTCCTCCTCGGACTCCTCGAGTCCCAAGCAGCCGTTGGGCGGCCTGGCGCACCAAGTCCCCCGCTCGCAAGCGAGTTATCAGAGTCTTGGGGGGCGCATGTCGAGGGGGTATAGTAATGAGATGGGGGGTGGTGACAGAGAGAGGGGCCGGGATTCGAGGTTAAGGGTTCTAAGTCCGGTTAGTCAGGCGGATGAGGAGTTTGGGAGAAGGCATCCTGGGGAGAGGGATGATGAGGATGATATTGATGAGGAGGAAGAGTATCAGGAAGCGAGGGATGAGCCGTATACCGAGGACGAGAATAACGATGGAGACGAAATATACGATCAACACCAAGCGCTTCGCGAAGCTGCGGAGGGCGGGGGCCGACCCGGCAGAACTAGAGGTGGAAGAGGGCACAACCCCATTCATAATACGAATAGCAAATGGCGACGGCGCGTCGAGCAGGCCTTGACCAAAATGTCCACCGAAGTCGCCGCTATGAGAGAGCAAATGGAATCTCGAGCGTTGTCTAATCGGCGGAAATCTAGCCCCTGGGCATGGTTGAAGTGGATCGCGTGGGTCGCTATGCGGCAGGTATTTTGGGATTTGGCGGTCCTGGGTGTTGCGCTGGTGGTTATGAGGTTGAGGGGGGATCGGAGGCTTGAGGAGAGGTTGAAGAGGTTATGGAGGGAGGCGAGGATGAGGAGGGCAAGGGTTAGGTTCTTGAGGAGTCTGCAGTTGTTGCCGATATTATCATGAACCTCTACTCTACCCCCCCTCCTTACCTCCCTCAACCTTCACGCATTTCATTTGTCACACTCTTTTCTTTTGTTCATATTCTATTCCCTTTCCACATTTTGGGTTATCGGATAAGGATTTTATGGGAGGCGTCTTTTGAACCCAGAATACACACACACATTACATTACTTCCTACACCGGGAGGGAAAAATTTCCTCTTAGAATAGATAATATAAGGGCTATCATTGCATCAGTCAGAAAGGATACTATCCAATTCGTATCCTTAGCAAGAACACGGCCTTTCGTCTCTGCTTAGGTAGGGTTTGATATCAATATCAAATTCCGACACGTGACTCTATCCCCCGATCCGAGGTTAAAGATAGCGGCAGTTCAGGGATCATAATTTACGATGCATCCATCTATGATCTCCAACTCCCAAACTGAATATGGACGTTATTCAATAATGTGACCTCTGAACATACATGTTGCTTTGTGAGCAGGAACAAACCGTCAGCGACGCCCTGCATTTATATATATTTAATTGATACTCGACTCGGCAAGCCGGCATGGCAGGTCCAGATTCCAAAGAAGCCGCCCGCGATGCGGTAGAGTCTTTCATTGAAGTGTAACTATACCATACCCGATCCCCATCTCTCTCGCCTGCACCCGCTAACTCCATATCTAGATATACCCAATTGATGGATGAAAAGGGGTTTAAAGTGCGTTCCTCTCTACCTAACCCCCCCGTCCCAAAACCAGGGCGGGCACTCTTGAACAAGAGGTATTAATTTAATTGCTTTCCCTATGAAGGGCTACGACCGCACTCTCATGAAAGATATCCGCCTAATTGATGCAGATCCTATTGATGGGGTTACGTGGGAATTAACGGTCGATGAGTATTGGGTTAATATGAATGGTTCGTTTTTGGCTTTTTGTTTTGAGACTCATTTTATTTGCTTGTTTTATCACTGACCAGGGGCCGACGAAGTGTAGGTGTGCTGCATGGGGGTGCGTATGGGGTTATATTTGGTGAGTTTTGAGCCTTTCGAAGGGGCGGCTTGGTCTATGGGAGATATATATTGATTGGAATTGAAGATATGTGCACAGCAATGGCTATGAATCCGATATCGAGGGTTGGGTATTGGGAGTAGGTGTGGCATCTTATATCCCCCTTTTCATCTGGCTGTGGCTCTTTGACCTTGAGATATCTTGACAAAAAACCTAACACAACACAGCTTCCTAGCAGGCGTCACGAGAACCCTTAATATTTCATACCTTAAAGCTGTGCCTCTCGGTAAGTAGAAATAAATACCCACCTCATATTCTGCGAGCCAAGGACAACCTCTCTAACATCAACATCAAGGAACAACAATCCGTGTCCACACAAACGTCATCCAGCATGGAAAGACGACATCTTTAATCCGTGGTGTTATGGAATCACCAGATGGCAAGATCACATACGCCACAGCTGAGCATCATAAAATAGCTGTACCATCGCTCCCGGAATATTCGAAGAGATTGGCGGAGCACCGGGAGGAACGGGCGAGGCGGAAGGGGGCGAAGTTGTAGATGCCCAAGGCTTATTTGGAGTGGATGAAATCGGTGATATATAGCCAAGAGATAGAGGTCAATGAGCAGGGCTTTGCGAAGGGTTTCCTAAGGATATCTGCCCCATGTCGGATGGACTAGATGCATTATTCCGGTCCGCTGTACGCCTAAAGGTTTCGACTCAAATACATATAATACTATAACGAAATATGACCCGATATGATTTACACTCCACTGACGAATCTGCTAAACACCCCTGCTAGAGAGGGGTTATGACTGCCCGGGGGGTTTTCCACCTCCGCTTCTATAAGTTCTTTGATAACCTCGAGATTGCCTGCTTTCGCCGCTTTCTCAAGAGCATAATGATCACCGTAATTGTGTGTGATCTTAGCGCCTGCTTCTAGTAGTTTGTTAACCATCTGAAGACTACCACTCTCTGCAGCAACCACGATAGCCGACGAATACGGTACGGTAGAGAAGACCGCGTTGGCATCTGCTCCCGCGTTGAGAAGTCTGTCGACTATGCCGATGTCTCCATGTTGGATAGCTTGTTCAAGGATAGGAGCAGTAGGAGTAACCGATTTGGATTCGACTTCCACCTCGAGGATTCTGTCTAGTACCTTTAGCTCGCCCTCTTTTACGGCTTTCATCATAAAGTCTAGGACGGATTGGGTGTCGAAGGCCGTGCCCCCTAATTCGAGAAGTCTTTCGACTATCTCATGGTAACCACATTCTGCAGCCAGTTCGATTTCCTTACATAGTTCTTCACTGTTGAACGAAGCTAGGGAGACTTGCTGTAAAAGCCTGTGAAGTATTTCGGAATACCCGTGTGCCGCAACCTCGCGCAGACTATTTCCAATGGGCGCACCCTCGACACTGGCCCCCGAGTCCTGCAGTAGGTTGAACATCTTCCCATCACCAGCTTTTGCGGCCGCTAATAGAGCGCCAGCGTCAGGACAGCCTCCTGCCTCAAGAAGTATCTGAGTTACCTCGAAATTTCCAGCACCCGCCGCTAGCGTCAATGTTTCAGGATATAGTAGGTTTCCAGGACAGAGACTGAGGGGGGCGGGTGAAAGTGGGTTCCTAGCGGATAGCGCCCTCAGCAGTATATCAACTATCTGAAGATGCCCGTTCTTTATCGCGGGCTGTAACACTATCTGGAGCGTACTGGTCGATATTTCGTGGGATTCAATTAAGAGGCGGACAAAACGGGACAACCCCATCTCTGCCGACCTTCTTAAGAACTCACCAACAAGCACGCACTCGGTAAACCGGGAGGCTGAACTTAGAGCCCACTCCAGTAAAGCAAAGTGTTCATGTTGAACAATCCATTTAATACATTTGCTGTGGGCGAGCGAGCTGCCTTTAATTTTAAAATAATTGTCATCGTCATTCAAAAGGTCATTCCAAAGACTCCAAGTCTTGGTTTTTGCCTTTGAAAAGTCTGAAGAGTGATGGAGCCAATGCTGGCTTGCGTACGGAAGTAGGGCATAGACAGAATTCAACTGCACAGTTGGTATTGTTGCATTGCCAATTGAAGGCATCAGACGTGAAAGATCGGCTTCTCGGTCGTTTGCTCTAGCCCACTGCAACCATCCAAGCCAACGACTCGTCATTGGGATACTTAGCCCCTCGGATAGAGATTTTCCCAACATGTTTGGAAGGTCAATGGGGATAGATTTTGGAGATGGTAGCTTTGCGACCAGCCGTTTAAGATCCGTAAAACTCAGGTATGTGACGCATATTTCCCCAATCTCGTGGTTCGCCTCTAACAATTGGAAATGAAAGTTCCCAAGGGACGCGTCTCTCGATTCCTCGAGCAGGAACTTTTTGACTGTATGGTGGGCAAACTGTACGACCTTTTCCTCCTCATCAAGTACGACGAGGTTTCGGCAGCACGGAACCAGTTGATTGATGTCGTTTATCAAAGCTGCAGTATTCTGAGACGGCTGGCCAGGCTTTATCGCAGTAGCTTCCCTCAATTCTTCGAGGGCCAAAGGCTGCTTCGCTGCAGCCACCCATCTGAATATCTTCTGTGCCCATTTCGCGGTTCCCTTCTCGCTGTTGACCTTCCGAAGGGCACGTTCATAAGTATTTGACAGGCCCACCGGAAGGTCGTTTATCACACTGCGAATATCCTCATCACATTTTTGAGAACATATGTCTTGGATTTGGAAGGCAACCCAGAGGAACCTAAGAAGTTAGCGGTGCACTGTGGTGGAGAAACCAGTGTCTACCTACATTCCTTTGGCTTCTTTGACAAGAGCGTCTTGTATATCGTTCACCAGATTGGGATCACCTACAACTAGATCTCCACTAGATATATTCTCAGCGAGAACGCTTTCAATATATGCCCGGATATCGCCATCTATTCCAGAGGCTGACATCGATAGATGGTAATCTATTTTGAGAACACGGTTCAACTCGATGTCGAGATGAAGCCCGCCGATCAGAAATAGCTTCGATTTTGCCTGCGGCAAGCTGAGGATACCTTGGAAGGTATCTAGAAGCATGCGCCGCTCTTCCTTACTACACTCATCAATGGCATCAATCACGACGCATTGCTGAGGTGATACTGTGAAGATATGATGCAAAAGCTCTCCAAGAAGTTTCGTGTCTGATGGATCTTGGGTCGCGCTTTCCAAAAAATCCTCGATCTTGTCAGTCATGTTATCCACATCCAGGCACTGCTTAATCAGGGAACTGAGGATCGTGGCGGCCTTTAGTGATTCCGGTCGGTCATACTCGCAGAAAAAGAACCGCACGCCTGATATGTTTGTCGGGATCCGAAGAAATAGTTCACCGATAATGCTGGCACTAGAGGGATGTCAACCTTTGTCCGATGGTCAGGGGCAAAGGTACCTACGTGAGGACAGTCTTCCCAGAGCCAGCTATATGTGACATTTAGCTGGGGTTCACCTGTAGGGATATGTATAAAAACTCACGTATCCCGCCGCACCAAAACACTGACGATTCCGGACTAGAAATCCATTTATCTAGCTCGGGTCTTCTCCGAATCCATGATCCGGTCGTCCCATGCCGTTTACGACAGGCTTGTCGATAAGCTCTCTTGTAATCATATGACGAGAGATTATCCATCAAGGTTTGTCTTTTCTTTCCTATGACGCGATTAGCATATTGTCCTAGACACTCGCATGGGTGCCCGTACTTAATTTCTGTTTCGCGACCTGCTTTCTCCAGTCACGGGTAGCGTCAGTCTCTGTTTCGAACCTCTTCCGAAATAGTGAAACAAGCTGTCTACTATTTTTGGCAGATTCCCGTTCTCTCTCCTGAAGGCCTCGTTCCTGCACGGCTGCTTCGCGTTCCGCGAGATCTAATTCATGCTCGATCTCTTGGTTTTGTTTCTCTAACCGCTTCCGAATGTCACCAAATTCGACCTCAAAGGGTTTTATGAGGGACGAGGCTGCATGCAGAAATCCTACAGTTCAGATGTTAGGCGGATGGCTCTAGAATCGTACTTGGAGACTAACCTGATTTCCGGGAGATCTCGAGAACCTTCTTGCAAAAGTTCACCACAGTGGCATAGTAAGTGCATAACGCCTCTTGTAGCCTTGGAGACCGGGAGTAGAGGATTTGGTATCTGGAGTATCTTGGGAAGTAGTTTCGAAGATTCATGAGCAACGTCGACAGCTTATCGAAATATGCTGAGAAGTTACTCGCAGCCTAGGAAGGATATTAGCTCCCATGCGACCCCAAGCCACGGAACATATGCCTACTAAAACCACCAACTTGACACTTCCCCAGACTAAAGCCGCAATTCTCGGATTTGACGTGACGAAAGTGTCAACGACAGAGCAGAATTGTTGGACGGATTCGAGGAAGCTGAGAATCCGAGCTGCAACGCAACGGCTCTTCCGTTTGGCGTTCTCATTATCAATTTCAGCCGTTAATATAATAGCAGCTGAAGCATCCGGGTTAGAGCTTTGTGACCAAAGCCGTTGTTTCTGCTCGGGGTTCAATGTTCTCTGGAAGTCTTGTAGAGCTATTTGAAGCGACTGGTCAACCGGGACACTAGTTCCCGATGTATTCCCCGACATTTGAACGGCTTGCGTTGATGTGGAAGACGACTTCTTTCTTCCTGACGACACTCGTCGAAAGTGTGTCCACTTCGATACATTTCAACTGGAGTTGAGGACATTCCACAGATATGAGGTTTTCTATCCCGAAGAGTCCGATGTCAAGGTCGGCCGCAAGAATGTGACCAGGAGGGGAGAGTAAGTTGATATATGCAACTACCCGCTTAGGGGTTGCCAACTATTCATGGCCACGCCATGATTCCAGGATGAAAATACACGAGTAAAACTGAGAGAATCGAAGTAAAGAAGTAATTGAGATCGCAAAGTCATTGCTTACCACCAGGCACTCACCGCAATTATGCATTCCCAAGAAATGTTGGTCGCCATAACGCGGAGCGGAATTCAAACGTTCCTGCGGTGCTCTAAAAGGGCAGTCGACGCCATCTACCCAAGCACATGATCGATATCATGATTGTTCCTCGTTAGTTAACCCAGATAGGTTTCCAAACACTCATACGAAAACGAAACAGGCACTTTCTGGGACGAATTGACCCCATGTGAAATCCAACTCAACTGAGCAAAGTATTGCGATGCTTGAAACTTCAAAATGATTCTTTATATGAGGTAGAGTAAGTAGCATAAGAATCTAGCAGAAAAAGGGATAGAGAAAGAGAACCATGCAATCATTTCTGAAAGCTTAAATATACAAGACATGGCCTCAGGCCGAACCGGTTTCGGGTAGCGGCACCTTAGAGGTGGCATATATTTGGTTCTTGCGGAGATGGACCGGGGTTTGACCTTCTGGTGTGCCTGGGATTTCTTTCTTGAGACCCTACAAAGAGATCAATGGGTTAGTACAGTGAAGGAGTCGCTGTCAGCGGGGGAGATAACGCACAAGCTTGTCGAATACGCAAGTGTTCAGTTTAGTCTCATGCCTTCTGCACTCCCAGAGATGGTGGTTGTTGTTCTCCAGGCACTCCCAGTGCTTTCGAAATTCCGTTAAGCAGTTCTCGTTGATATCTTTGATCCTATGCCACGCAAAAACAAACGTCAATTCGGGCGTCCATTCCATAGATATTCATCCCTTCACATATAGCGGGTATGAAACGGTGATAACCTACACACTCGCAGCGCAACGTGTGACCTTCCGTCCCTCCTTCAGACAATCTAATTCGCCCTTTCCACCGGACTCCTGCTTGCACTTCATGTAGTCGTCATTGTAGGCTCTGCATCGGTCGCCGATAAAGTATGCAGCACTATACAACGGTGCTGAACTGGCTCCGATCTCTTGGACCTTCGGGATGTGATCGGGCATCGGCGTGGTGTCGATGAGCACATGCTGGTTAAACCTAGCGGAAGCAATCGTTAGCAATTGACGATGAACCACGCCCTCCAATGCAAACATACTGAGGCTTCCTGTGACCCGACATCTTGGCTGCTTCCTATCCGTGATCTAAAGGTTGGGTTGAAAGGTGAGAGGAAGCAATTGCTCTGACAAGTGTGAACGGGTGACTTTGGTGATGATTTAATTGGCTTGATAGGAACAAAGCTTTGGTGAGGCGGTAAGATCACGTGCAGCTTATGCGCAAGGCACACGCGCGGTTGTCCTGATTAAGAAAAAAACATTCCTCCGCAACAACTCGAAGCTATCAACAAAGCTTGCAGCTGTTGATTGCTGGCGGTGTTCTTTTGTGTTACACTTGCTACGAACCCGTATTTTGAAAGTACTGTCGGTATCGTCAATCCGCTATGCTTGTGTAGCTTCCGACAGCTTTTATTCCAACCTTAAACGCGTGCGACGCCGGAGTGTCGACCCCGACATACACATCCCGCCTAACGTTGATCACCACGGAATTCCGCGACCATGTTCGGCGCGCAGAATCAGCAGCAGCAACAGCCTGCGTCAAGTCTGTTCGGATCCAGCACGGCCAATAAACCCAGCCTTTTCGGCTCTATTGGCTCCAGCACAAGTCAACCCCAGCAGCAGAACAGCTTATTCGGAGCTACTGCCCAAGGCCAGCAGAGTGGAGGACTTGGGACCTCGACAGCTCAGTCACAGGCGCCAACTAGCAGTCTCTTCGGAACTGCATCTAAACCAGCCGGGGGTCTCTTTTCGGGAATTGGACAACAACAACAGACGCAGCAACAGCCGCAACAACAGCAACAACAGCAGGGAGGTGGTTTATTTTCTGGACTTGGGTCTACCACGCAGCAGACACAGCAACCCCAGCAGCAGCAACAGCAGCCGTTTGGTAGTTCAATACTTGGTGGAGGTGCGCAGTCACAGCAGCAACCGCAACTGCAACAGCAGGGGACACAGCAGCCACAGCTTGGACAGACATTGGGACAATCACAGAACTTAGGGTCTACAATATGGTCACCAGGGCGGGGAATGACTGGAGGTGAGTGGAAAGTCAACTCGCAAAGATAGAAACATAACTAAACCCCACTGCAGTCCATAGGACCGTACCAGCACAGATGATGATCGTCAAAGACCGATGGGAAGCTATCAACCGCGAGTCTCCATTCCGAACATACCTCTATAACAATGTCGGCGAGGGACACGCGCCATTTTATCAACCGACCCAAGAAGACGACGAGAACAAGTGGGAGGATGCGCTCAGGAGTAGACCAGGGCCAGACCACGTCCCCGTTCTCGTGAAGGGTTTCTGGGACCTAGGGAAACGCGCGCAGGTACAACAGTCATATTTTGGAACCTTGCAGGGCCGACTACACGAGATCAACAACTGCCTTACAGCTCTACTCTCACGCCACGATTTGGAGATTTCCGTCAAGATCGCGGATTGCCGACGGAAGCATCAGGTGCTCAGCCAGAGATGCCTAGGTCTCGCAGCTAAGACTCAGGTTTTGAGGAATAGGGGCTACGCTATGGACGAAGACGAGGAAGAGCTAAAGAAGAAGCTAACGCAACTCGAACGATCGGTGTTTGATCCATCTTTGAACGGACGAGCAGAGGAGATTTGGGCTAGGATGCTAGCTATCAGGGAGCGTTCGAAGCGATTGCAAGCAGAGTTGGATAGGTCAGGTAAAAAGGCCGCAGAGGAAGTAGACGATGAGTTGGATGAAAACGCTATCAAAACAGCGAAGAAGGTAGGACAAAATCCCTTTCCTCTTCTTTATACCCCAATAAAGCTAACGTGTCTCCAAGATTTTGGACGACTACGCATCCCAGATCCAACACCTACAAAAGGAACTCACCGACGTGCAGAAGGAATTCGAAGCCTCACAGCCATCCGCCACATAAAATCCGCACTTACGACACCTTTCCCACCCTAATGCCCATTCTAATATGCTCACCAACCCAACATCCTCTTCCTTGTACCCTTAACCTACCCTTCTTTTTAAAATTAGGCGTTTCTACCTCCAGGCTCCATTTACTACCTCCCGGCGTTCTAGAGAGCAAAGCATCCCTGGGAAAATTCCTCAATCAAATCAAAGAGATTTTTCTAATTTTCTTGTTTTGGTTTCATTATATCCAATCCAATCCAATCCGATCCGATCCAAAGAAATGAAACTTTCCACCGCCCGTCCTAATGTACAATATTCATGTTGATACACACCTACCCCCACACGGTCCTAGTTTTAACATGTATGAGCGAGAGATAGCGTAGGTAGATAGATAAGTAAGTATAATTATCTCGAAAGGAAATGCGCCATGATATGTCTTATGTATAGCATCTGAAGGTCTAAAATCCGCCTAGTCCTCCCTCGCTCGGATGGGTAAGGTTCGTTCGTTTATCTATTCGTAGGAACAGCAAGTTTAAAAGATCTTCTTGACGAAGTCGACGGCGAAGGGGGCTGTAACGGTTGTAACGAAGCCGTATATTAGCAATGCCAAAACCAGGTGAAGGTGTGGTGAAGGTGTGTGTTACTCACAGAGGTAGAGGAGGATGCTGCTAGCGATGACTGTCTGGACGGTTCGCTGGGCTTCGAGCTCTCCGGCCTGTTTTATTCGGAATCGTTAGCAAGGCTAATATCAAGGAAGAAAGAATGGCTTTCGTACCCTAATCTCCTCCTTTGAGAGCTGTTCTGGTGCTGTTGGTAGAAGAATTGTCAGTCAGTCTTGTTCATTCATCGTAGAAGAGCTCAGAGTCTGCTGAACTCACCACCTCCGAACATATTTGATATGGATTAATTAATGGTTTCTTGAAGAACGGGTGTTTAAATTGGCAGAATAAGATGATCAAAAGACAGAGAGAAAAGTTGTAAAGCTGATATCGAAGGTTTCTTTCTCTTTGGTCTCTTCAAGAAATTCAATCTCTTGAACCAAAAAAAAGTTGAATGCGTGTTGCACGGACCAAGAACAAGAACATCTTCACTTCGCGTTCAAGATCAAACTTATTCACGGACACGCCACTGGAGTTCAGTCGACACAACACTCTCATCTTCCTTTTTACTCGGATTTGTGGGAGTTGGAGATTTCTTCTCTATATTCCTATTTAATCATCTCACTTGCGCCAAAGGTTCTTTCAAAGCAAGGACTTAGAGAGCGAACTATCAGCTTTGCCTCCAACCTCTCTCTCACCTCACCTCCAACAAAGGCGAGAGCGCCAAAAAAGCTCTCTCTCACCACAACCCACACACAATGTCCGCCTCACCCGACCCCGATGTCATGGCCGATTCCCCCCTCCCCTCCGGCGACGATAACCCGACCCGCGCCGAAATCCCCGAAGCCGCCGACCTCTCCGACGACGAATCCGTCCTCTCAGACGTCGACGAAGCCGAATTCGACGACTTCAACCCGGACACTGTCGCGGTCGACGACCGTCCCGCGCTCGCTATCGATGAGGAGAATTTGAAACTTGTGGGGAGGCATAAGAGGCGGAGGGAGGAGGGTGGTGCGGTGGGGCAGAAGAAGAAGGAAGGGAGGAGGGAGAAGAAGAGTAGGAAGAAGAAGGTGGATAGTGATGATGGGTTTAGTGGGGGGGAGGAAGTTGAGGGGAAGAGGAGGGGAGGTAGGAGGGATGGGGGGGAGAAGAGGGAGAGGAGGGCGAGGAAGGAGGTTGTGGAGGAGGATGAGGAGAGTTTGGATCCCGCGACGAGTATGTTTTACGATGGTAATGGGGTGGTTGTGAGGGATTGGTACTGACTTTGTGTAGGGCGCCGTAGGGCTCTTGATAGGGCTATGGACGAAGCGTTGAAGAAACCGACGAAGCGACGCGCGAGGAAGGCGGATGGCATTGTATGGTTCCCCCATTCGCTATCTACAGCGTATTGGGGCTTTAGCTAACACATGCGCAGGACTTGGCCGACATGGCAGATGCAGAAATCGAAGACGTCCGCAAGCGCATGACCGACGCAGCCCGAGCCGATAGCGCAGCCCGCAGAGAGAACCAGCCCGCGATGCACAAACTCAAGATGCTCCCGGAGGTAGTTTCGCTCCTCAACCGCAATCAATTCATGAACAGTCTCGTCGATCCCGAGATCAACCTTTTGGAAGCAGTCAAGTTCTTCCTCGAGCCGTTGGAGGATGGGTCGCTACCCGCATACAGTATCCAGCGTGACCTGATTAACGCACTGGGAAATCTTCCTATCAACAAGGACTCACTCATCGCCAGCGGAATCGGGAAAGTCATCGTGTTCTACACGAAGAGCAAGCGACCAGAGCCCGGTATCAAGCGCCAGGCAGAACGTCTCCTCGCGGAATGGACCCGTCCCATCCTGCAACGCAGCGATGACTACTCCAAGAGGATCTACCAAGAAGCGGACTTTGACCCTACGTACGTTCCCCCATCTTTCCCCATCAGATCTACATATCTAACATCTCTATCTCTAGTAAACTCGCCATCCGTCCCCAGGCTGTCTCTGCCCAAGCTACTGCCGCCGAAGCACGTGCCAGAGAACTCCTCCCACCGCGTCTCGCCAACCGTGCTCGTGCCGAAGCCAGTCACACATCTTACACGATCGTCCCACGGTCGACTACGGTGCAGGAGAGCAAGTTTGCGCGTCCGTTGGGAGCGAGTGGTGAGGATCGGTTCCGTAAGATGAAGGCGAGGCAGATTGCTGCTACGAAGGCGTCGAGGAAGTAGGTGATGGAGTTGTGACGTTGTTTCTTACTGGAAGCAAGGCAGATTTTCTATGGAAACCCCCTCCTCATCAAGCTATCCCGTTTCTATCTCTTCAGGGGTTTTCAATGATCCATGGTTTCCCAAACTCCTATCTTTTGCATGTACTTTCCCCCCTTCCCTTTCCATTTCATACTTTCCAGGGGTTTTTTCTCTCTATCAGGTGTTCTGTTCTTCCAGGGAATCAAATCGGAGTTCTATAGTTAGTCAGTCGGTTTTGTCTCGATATGAATATGAATATCTTCAGTTCATCCGCCTTTCCCTCTGTCCACACCCACAGATATATTTGTTAAGATGTCGTAAACTTATCAGTCTCCCTACCATCTAGCCCGCTTACTAACCCACCCACGCATCCATCATCTCCAATGACATCATCCCCTCACCATCTCTTTCTCTCTCTCTTCGGGATCTGAAAAGAAAAAAACCACCCGATCCGGTCCGACCGGCAAGAGAACAAAATGGCCGAAAAACCGCCGAGTTATTATTCCCCTCTAAATTATTCATGTCTTCTCTTCTCAATGGGGCGCAGGTAATTAGTTACTTCTCCAAGCATCATTTGAGGACAAGTCAGCGAGGTACATGGACATGTAGAACTAGATATGACTTGAGACGATAGCTAGTGATCGATGTCTCTGATTTCAAAAAGCCTCAGTATGAGAAATAAATATCAGTACTAGTAGAATTATATATCAGCGAGAGTTATGTGTAAACCCCGATGCCATCTCCAAATTCTCAATGGGGGGGATTTGATTTCGTTCCGCAATCGGGGTCATCCGAGCACACTCTCGGGGTCAACGAAAACAAACCAAAGCCCTTAGCAAATCCCGCGGAGAAAGATGAACAGAAATTTTTAGAGCTTCGAGATTCTTTATTTTTATCTGATCTATATCTTGAGAAACTGTCTTTTCTATTTTACTGCGCATACTTATATTTTATTATATTATTTCGAGGAGTGATACAGAAGGCGAAGCTGGTCTTCTACAAGAGAAGCGGGTCGTTTATTATTTCGATTTTATTCCATTGGCATTATCGGGTTGCCATTGCCGTCGTGTGCGCAGCTCTGAGCTATCTATCATAGCTATCAAGAGCCAAGGTCAACTCTTATCTACAAACTAGATATACACACCAAGTCAATTCGAAAACAACCACACACCCACCCACCCACTACTTCACAACAATGAGACTCTTCACAAAAGAAGAAGAAGAAGCACATAATGCGTACGCCACCCCCCCAAACCCCCCTCCATCCCCATCCCACCATACTCACCCAAACCTACAATAGTGCAACCCTAAAAGGCGGCCTCCTCGGCGGCGCCGTCGGCCTCCTAGGCGGCACAACCGCCCTCCTCGCCGCCTCCCGCCGTTACCACTCCGTCCGCACCCTCACTCTCCCCCTAAAAGCCTTCCTCGTCTCCTCCTCCGGCACATTCACCGGCATAATCGCCGCCGACCACGCCTCGCGGAGTTTCGAAATCGAAGGCGCAACCGCAGACGACTCCCGCTTCCTCGGCGACCGCGCAACCCGCCTCCGGAACGAGGAGTTGAGTAAATTGAGTTTCAAGGATAGGGCGATCGCGTACGCGCGGGAGGAGAAGTATAAGATTATTGGGCTCACGTGGATTGCGAGTATTGTGGGGAGTTTTGCGATTGTGGGGAGGAGTCCGTATTTGACGGGCCAGCAGAAGCTGGTGCAGGCGAGGGTTTATGCGCAGGGGTTGACGCTGGCGGTTATGTGTGCGACGGCGGCGTTTGAGATTAGTGATCAGAGGAAGGGGGAGGGGATGTTGGATAAGGAGGCGTTGATGAAGAGGAAGAAGAAGCAAAGTAGTGGTGAGAAGGAGGGAGGGGGGAAGAATGCGTTGGAGGATGGGGAGCATAAGGAGAGGTATGAGGGGGAGGATTTGTGGAAGGATATGGTTAAAGGGGAGGAATTGAGGTTGAAGGAGAGGGAGGAGGCGGTTAAGGCGAAGGAGGAGAGGGATAGGAAGGAGGGGAAGTTAAAGAAGAAAGCGGAGGAGAAGCATCATGATGAAGAGGGGAAGAAGGAGAGTTGAGATGAGTGTACTTTTCTCTTTTTTATGCCCTCTCCTCTTTCTACCTCTACTTCATTGTCAGCATGGCGGTTTATCTGTGTCGTTCCTAACATATGTACTACCTATTCTCCACTCTCACTCCCCTACTCTCATAAGCATCCCCGACGCATACATAACCCCTTCATGCCGAACATGGCTGGTGTTTGGGGTCAGTAACTTCTTACCATCTCTCACATCTTCAAAACTTTGCATTAATAAATATTTAGAGGCAATTCATTAATGGTTTGTACGTGTAACTCTTTTAATTGAATTCTATCTCCCATTTATACATCTAAACCTTTTGGCGTGGGTATTTATTTACTCTCAACATATACAAAAGAAAAAAGGGTGGGAAAGACATGGCAATAATGACACTCACATCTCATCCCCAAAGAAAGAAAGGAAAATATGCTAGACAATGCACCCACCCGCCCGGAAACCAACCCCATGAGAAATGAGAAATGAGAAATGTATATAAAAAACCAGAAAAAAACCCCCAGCCAGCCCCAGTTTTGTGTGTGCGTGTGTGTGTCTTAACGTAAGACATCTGGTAATGGGGAAGAAAGAAAAGAAACTGAGAAAGGGGGTATATAACTACTCCACACATCACCATCAGCATCACACAGCAACGTCAACATCACCAAACCAACAAAAGAAACCCGGACACAAAGTAGGAAGCAGCATTCAGAGCTCCATCTCCCTATCCAACCCCGTATCCAACCCAATAAACCCTTCCATAAGCCCCAACCCCCTAACCCTCTCTTCCTCGAGCCGTTCCCACGACCACTCATGTTTGTCCCAATTACTATTCTCACGTAACTGACGCTCGCGCTCGCGCGATCCGTTCTCACTAAACGTCAACGCTTCGCGGACTAATGTCCCATCCACGCCTTCAACAGCGCCTTCTTCGTCGCCACTACTAGAGTGATCTGACCCCGTGTCCGATCCTGCGGTCGAGTTTTTCCGTTCATCGATACCTTCCGGTTTCTCGGGGAGGAGGCCACTTGCCCGCAGAACTCTTTCGGGGCGGATCGTTAATCGTCCCTTTTTTATAACGTACTTGCTGACACCCATCGCGAGGAGCGTTTTACCCGAACCAGGCCGCTTCTCGGGTCGAATGAAGTATGTTAGGATGTACATCCATTTCTGATCCCACGCGACGAGTTTACTCCGCACTTCGTACCTTTCAAACGGGCGGATCTCACGCTTGAAATTGCAGTATACGGATCCCAGGACGATAGCCACGGGCCCCGGGCGGGAGAGTTTCTTCTCGTCTGCCGGTAAGGGGCCCGCTTCGGCACGTTTGACTTGCTCGCGGTACTCGGTTTCCATCTGGCGGCTGATCCTGCCGACGCCGGGGGAGCAGAGGCGGGTGACGAGAGGGGTGCGGGCGACGTCCAGGTCGGTGAAGTATGTGCTGTTCGATTTGTGCATGTTGTAGTCCGTTTCCAGGAGAGTGGTGTGTGTTGTTACGCTTGTTGGGGTGAAGATTGGGTGGGAGGGGCCGGTGGGGGTGAGGAGGGGTTCGCATCTGTAGGGGTCGGAGGGGCGGAGGCGGATGTAGGCGAGGACTTGGTAGAGCATGCGGAGCTGGAAAGGTATTAGTTTTGATTCATGTAGCTGGATGGGCAAGACAATAGGGTGAGAGTATGAATAGGGAAAGCTCAATCGCAATGGTGAATAGATGGGATAAACTTACATGCCAGACAAACGGCAACGACTTCAGATTCAAGAGAATCATAATCCACGCCACTGTCCTCCACGACTTGAGGTGTGGGATCATCCTTGAGAATATCTTCAGGAGTGAACGGAGCTGCCTAAAGACAGACACCGGGAGGGAGAAGGACGCCATGGCTCCCCCGGTTGATGTATCCAAGCTCTGTAATTGGACCAGATCAAAATCAGAAGATTATGACGGATCGTTTTAGGCTTGTGGATGTCTCAATTTCGACGAGTGTGGGTTGCGTCCGTTTGCGCGTGTTGGGAGATCTGAAGCCGTGCGAAAGACAGAAAGAAGTTCTGCGATGACCAGAAGGCAGAGTTGAAGTGAGATTCCGCAGGATAAGGATAGTGGCGTGAAAGTCTGCTTCTTTCACTTTGTAATAATAAAAACGAGGATAATGAACGACAGGAGTGAAGTGCTATGAGGGGAGTAATTCGGTTCTTCTATATGCAGCCGATAAGGATAAGAATAGCGGGAGAGTACCAGTGAGGCGCGCTCTTTGATATTAGTGGGAATCTCCAAGAAAATCTAATGCAAAAACATAGTTTCTATGCATGTGAATTCAGAAAAGGGAAACACAGCGAAAAAGAACATTTCCTCTTCTTCCACCGAACATGCTGTTTAAAGAACAACAGACAACCGTCTGTGTCTTCTTCTTCTTCTTATTTCCCCAGAGACAGAGAGAGAAAAGCAGATGATTGCGAGCAAGAGGATGCTGACGTAAAGACGGCAGAACACATGTGATTTTCCCCTGGATACTAACGGTATTGGGACTAGCGCATCTCAACAAAGAAATTCCAATTTTTGGATTCTTCAGACGCAAAAAAAAGGTGAAGAAGAAGCAAAAAGAACAGAAAAAGAGAAGAAAATATGCAATCGACAGATTCTCATTGCATTGCAGAGAAGTTTAAAGGAGGAGCGGTAGCGGGTTTACCGCCAGCGTTGGAAGAATATCTACTTCATCTTTTCGTGATGCCTTTTTCGTTCCCAACAATTGACACGATCGTGGAGACGGAAGACGCCGAGGTTCATCTTCGAAGCGAACGAAAAGCTTCATGAGATCCTTGCAAGAGATGATGATGTTGACATGTTGCGAGCTTACTAACACGGGGTAAAAGGAGACCGAACAAGATCTCCTTATGATCGACGTGCTAGTAAATCGGTTTCTGCGGCCTCTGCAACGGGATTCAATAAATACCTGAAGAAGACCCAACCGTTGGCCCGTTGGATGACCTCAGGTTTTCCTCAAAAATTAGAGGTGAAGAGAAACTGGGCAGCCATGATGAACTCATCATTGAGTCAACCGGCTGGAAAATATGCTTTGTCTAGATCATCTGGCTAACAGTCTGGTCGAGAATCGAGCAGTGGTCCACCGTCTCGAGAACACTGCACATTGACAAGCTGAATATTGGGTCCATTTACGGAGTAGATATCTTCTCTTGATTCGGTGGCTGGGAAAATACTCGGTTTTGAGAACTTCCAGTCTCTCCACGGGTCCACCGATCATCCACACCTTTGGGACGGACTGCAGAATGCTTTGGTTTCTCTCTGCCAACACTGACCAAGGCTTCCACGAGTTCCCGCCTTGCCAACTGTCAAAGTGTTCCCATGGGTCCACTGAGCTACATACTGAGCAGTGAGCACTCCCAGCCCTGCCTCGCCATGCACTCTGCAGCCTCTGCACCATGCTACATGCAGGATCGATCTCAAACTACCAGACTAACAGTCGATCATTGCTGCTCTTTCCCAGCGACTAACCGCTTCTGCGCGCTATCGCGAAACATGTATGGCATTGGCAGATCTGTTCTCGACCACTTCCTCCCGGACCACGTCTCTTCATTCGGTTTCTCACCGTCTCTCTGGATCTGGCGGGCGATTCCCTCCACGGCGGTCCAAACTCGGAGGATGTTCTCGCCAGCGAATTTCCGGACTTGGTCGTCTGTGGCGCCTCGTTCCATCATGAGTTCCGCGAGACGGGGGTATTTGGAGACGTCCTACAGTTGATGTTAGATGGGTGAGAAATCCCTCATTTGTTTCTGCTTACCTCGATTCCCTTCGGGACCATTGTCGTCCCGTCGAAATCTCCCCCAACTCCAACATGATCCCACCCAGCGACTTCGGCGATGTGGAAGATATGATCAACCACATCGTGGATAGTAGCTGCGTCCGGATTCTCTGCATTGAGGAACTTGGTAACAAAGTTCGCCATTACGATCCCGTCATTACTGGCTACACTGCGCAAGACATCATCCGGAACATTCCGCAGATGCTTCGAGAGAGCGTATGCCCCTGAATGTGAGAATATGACGGGTGCTCTCGTTTGAGACAAGACGTCGCGCATGGTTTGGTGGGAAACGTGGGAGAGATCGATCAGCATGCCGAGGCGATTCATCTCTTTAACAAATTGGTTACCGAATTCCGTCAAACCCGCATCATGACCACCCGCCGCAACTGTCGTCGCTGACGTCGCAAAGGCATTGTCGCAATTATGGGTGACAGTAATGTACCTGACACCCAGGTCAAACACCTGCCTCAGAGCAGCCAAGGAATTCCCTATTTGATGTCCGCCCTACACAATCAGTTAACTCTGTGTACTTATCCTTACCCATCCACTCAGGCTTTTACCTCGATCCCAAGAAAACTCCCAATTTTCCCGCTCTTGAACGCAGCTCTCGCACAAGCTGCAGTATCACAATACTGCAAATCATCGGAATACTCCCTAACCATCCTCTTCGCAATATCAATCTGTTCCAACGTATCCCTAACAACCCACTACTCACACACACAAGCACAAATCAGCATTCCATCCCACAAAACCCAGCACTCGGTCCAACCTAATCGAACCAAACCTACCGTCGGATCATCAATCCCCACCTCCGCCCCATACTCCTCCTCGGGACATTCCATAAAAACACTCCAAAACTGCCCCCCCATCATCCCCTCCCTAATCCTCCTCAAATCCGTATGACTCAACAACCCACTCCCAAACGTAAACTTCCCATCGTAAATCTTATTCTTCAACTCGATCCTAATCAAGTACGGAAGATCGTTATGCCCGTCGATCAGCGGCGTGGTGCTTAGGACGTGCTTTGTGCGTTCGACGTAGTTTGTGGGGTCGATGGGGGGCTGGGAGGGTGAGAGGAAGGGGAGATAGGTTGTTAGGGAGAGGGAGAGGGCGGCGATGGAGGCGAAGATGCCGAAGTTGCGGAACCAGTTGCGGTTGGTGGAGGGGGTAGGGCGGGGAGAGGGGATTAGGTCTTGAGATGTTGCGGGTGGGGAGGTTGTTGGGTTGTTATTGTTTGAGTCGGTCTCGGTTTCGCGAGGGGGGTGTGTGGTGTTGGTCGACATGGCTGCTAGGTGCTACACAAGGGGAATAAAACTATACGGGATGAATGTAAACTCATGAAAGAAAGAGAACGAAGGAAGTATTTCGAAGCGATTGAACCCATTTTCATATTCTTCGCCTTTCTCTCTTTTTTTCCCACTCAAATTCGGAGTCCTCCGTGTCTAACCATCGTACTGTGGAGAACTCAAGTGCGGGGTGGATGTCTCTTCGATAAAGCCGATCGATCCCGAGATAAACATTACGGCATCCCGGTTGACTCGGCTCAGTTTTAGAACCCGGGACCTGGAATCGTTCTCCGGAAACCTTAAAACTCAATTCCGACACCTCCCCAAGGCTCAAGCCCTACGCATATAAACCAACCCTCTCTCACCCCCCCTCCCCATAATACCCCCCCTCATCAATCTCCAACCCCTCCCCAGACGGCCACAACCTCAATATCGCCCCTTCCACTACACCTTCCACCTCATCCTTATCAACTAGCACTCCCTCCTCCAAAAGCAATCGCAATTGATCCCTAACCCACATCCTACACCCCGTCCCCATCTCATTAAACTCGTACTTCTCCCTCCCATTTCTGACTATCACGTCGAGAACATCTCCGACAGTAAGGTTCCGGTTCTCAGCGACGCACAGCGTGTATATCTTAATCGCGTCCTCCGGTAGCGCCGAGAGGGCGGAAATTATGAGATTTGCTTTTGAGCCGCCGCGGAGGTTGGGGGAGGGGTATGTGTAGGAGGGGAGGCAGTCGATGTTTATTAGGCTGGAAGGGGTGGTGACGTAGAGGGACCAGTGGTTTGTTGTTGGGTTTGTGGGGGGGGAGGTGTGCGCGATTGCTTGGAGGGAGAGGAGTGGGGAGGAGAGGATTTGGGGTTTTTGGGAGGGCGGGATGTAGTGGATTGGGGTGAAGGGTTGTGGTAGGGCCATGATTGTGGTATAGGGGCTGGGTAGGGAGTTGTTTGTTTCGGGAGGGTTTCGGTTTCATTCCGCGATGTGTAGAAGGTCCAGTCATGTGGTCGGTGGCACAAGGCTGCAAGGCAGCAATATACATGTGCCAAACAGCGCCTGCATATAAGCTTTGTTCTCCGGGTTAGATGTACCTGATCCGAAACCATAGAAGCCATCCTCTCCCAATTTCTAACATTGCCTCGAACATCCGTTACTCAACACTTCCATGACGGTTACTTCATGACGGTTACTTTGTCCTATTTGAGAGCCTATCTTGTTCTTGGGCTAATATCTATCCAGCAGTCTACTCCAAACCCCACCATCACCAGCGTCCAAGCAAGCAGTAACCACAGCACAGAAAGCGAGCTAGATGTCTATCCATGGCCACCGAAGCCACCGGACATGATCGCCTTGGAAGCGAGCACCCTATACGAACCGCAGCCTTTTGCAGTCTCAAATATGCAGCTGTACAGGTTCAAGGACGGCCAAAAAGTCCTCAAGGCGAACGGCACGCAGTTTGAGTTCGACATGATGGTGGCCGCCAGGGATTGCTCGATTCGGCCGCTTTGGAGGAATTTCGTGAAACATAAAACCGACGGGGTATTTATGTCCGGGTATGTTATGGAGATGGGGACACCTCTCGAGACGGCGTTATTGCGGGATGATAGTTCCCCCGTGTACAACAAGATATCTTTGATGAACCAGATGATATCATTGATACATTCGCTTCACAACAACGGCATTATTCATGGAGATATCAAACCTGCGAACATGCTCATCTGCTCCGATGGAAAGCTTCGCCTCTGCGATTTTGCCGAAGCAAGGAGGATGGACGATGATCTACACAGTTGGGACGGTGAGACCACTGTAAACTACATGTCTCCTCACCGGTGCCGGAACTGGCCTGATGGGCGGGACCCTCCACCTACGGTGGAGGATGATCTATACGGACTGGGGCTCTCTATTTGGGAGATGTTTGTGGGTGAGGTTCCTTTTAAGGACGTTTATATGGATGATATTCTAGATACGGCGAAGAAAGGGGAGACAGTGGATATCAGCCGGGTGGGAGATGACGAGGGCGTGAAAGAGACGGTGAGGAAGTTTCTCCGGTGCGGTGGCGCAAGGGTTTAGCAGGAATCAGATAGTATGCAGGAGGAAGAGTTGGGTAGTATATTCCTCAATTCAGTTTGTATTATGTAGTATACTCATTATCAAAGATTACTATGGACTGTTCCATCCCGCTTGCGGAGGGAGTGGAGCGGAAGTATCGCCAGGAACAGACATGAGAAATGAGCTAATGTAGGTATATAATAGGACAAAAGAGCATCATCGGATAGGGACATTAGTATGAACCAAGAAGCACCGAATAGGCTAGGCGGTCTGAAGATATAATTGGACCAGTCCCGGACACTGAGGACGGAGAGGGAGCCACGGACGCAGGGAGCCACGGACGCGTGCAGCCCTATGGAGATAGGAACCAGAAATCTCTTCCACGGCTTTTGAATCACATCGAGAGCTGACCGTTTGTCAGGTGGGCACTTTCATATCCCCCATCCCTCAATAACCACATATCAAGCTCTTCCTCAGCTCAATGACTTCATGAATATATCAAAACTTCTTTAAAGCACTTCATTCTATGATCAGACTGTATTCAGTATATTCTATCGATCCTCAGAGCTGTCATATTCACAGTTCTACCAGAAGACCGACGGACCTGGAATCAAGTCCGCTGAATATATCATCTGTATCTGGAACCTCATAACCCACCGCCTCTACCGCCTCTCCTCGCAGGACTCCCCAACTTCAACTCTACCAACACCTCGCTCCGCCCCCGGATCTTCTCATTCAAGCCAGCCAACCCCGTGGAACATCGAAACTTACCATGGCTGATCCATTTTCCGTTGCGGCGGGTATCGCGGGGCTGCTCTCGCTCGGCATCCAAATCACTGAATCTCTCGTCAAGTTTTATACTTCATACAAAGATCAAGACGCCGCCGTGGCCCAAATGACACAGAACCTCGAAAATCTCCTGGGCATTTTCCGATCTCTTGATGCCGCACTGCGAAGTCGCCAATTCCGGGCTGACGAACAGGATTTAATCAAGAACATCGAAGGTTCTATCAAAAAGTGTGATGAAATCATCAAAGAGCTTCGAGACGAGTGTGAGAAATTAGACAAAGTTTCGGTTAGTGGGATCAAAGGCACAATTAAAGTTGCTGGACGTCGAACGGCCTATCCATTCCGGCAAAGTACGCTGCAGAAGCTTGAAGAAGACATTGGCGAAATCCGTGATAACTTATCACTGGCGCTTGATGTGTTACAGCTCGGAGATCACAGGAAGACTCAAGATGATATCACCGAGCTCAAGTTGCTCCTCGAACGGATGAGAGCGAGTCAGATCTCGTCAACAATTCGTGACTGGCTTAAGGCGCCGGATGCAACTATTAACCACAATGCCATATGCGCCAAACGCCATCCGGGAACGGGGTTGTGGTTCGTCAAGGGTCATCAATTTACAACATGGTTGACTCAGGATAGTTCCTTTCTCTGGCTTCATGGCTTCGCAGGATGCGGCAAATCCGTTCTATCCTCCACTGCCGTCCAGCATACCTTTCGCCAAAAGCGACATGAGCCAGATGTTGGTATTGCCTTTTTCTACTTCACCTTCACCGATGAATCCAAACAGGACGCATTGGCCATGATACGAGCCTTGCTATTACAGCTGTCAGGGCAGCTTCGAGATGGCCACGCAGACCTTGCACGTCTGCATGCTTCGTACCAGTCTGGTACCCCCCCGCCAGAGGTCTTGATCGAATATCTTCGCCACATGATCCAGAAGTTCCACCACGTGTATATCCTGTTGGACGCATTGGATGAGAGCCCTCGGTATAACCAGCGAGAGGACGTCCTGGATGCATTAGAAAAAATGCGGAAGTGGTCCTTTCCAGGATTGCACCTTCTGGTAACCAGTCGTGATGAGCCTGATATTCGCCAATCTCTGAGCCCTGCGCCTGATCAAGGCGTAATCATGAAGAATGCTGAGATCGACAAGGATATTAGCAGCTTCATCTCCACTCGACTGAGCATCGATCCGAGACTTCAAAGGTGGAAGGCACATCATGATCGAATTCAAGAAGCATTAGGTAAAGGTGCTCAGGGGGTGTAAGTTATCACAAGTGGTTAGTGATATCATCTGAACAATGGCTGACAGAATGTGTAGTTTTCGTTGGGTTGAGTGTCAGTTCGTGGCTCTTAAACAATGTCCAGGGAGTGAACGTCGCCTAAATGAGTGTCTGCACTCATTGCCACGAAATTTGGATGAGACGTATGAGCGGATGCTGTGCGGTATCAACGAAAGCTCAGTTGAAGAGGCTCGACGGATCCTAGTTCTGCTCGCCTTCTCCGCGCGGCCGCTGACGGTAGAGGAACTTATTGACGGAATTGCGGTCAACCTTGATGAGCCAGCACATCTTGACTACAAATCTCGGCTTCAAAGTGCGGACGATCTCCACGAGATATGTCCCGGACTTATTGATATCGTACCTATTGACATCGGACTTATTAAAACCGGACTTGACGCAGACAACGAAAAACGTGGTGAAGACCGAATGACGCCAACAATTCGTATCGCTCATTTCTCGGTACAGGAATATCTTGAGTCGGATCGTATCCGACAACAGAAGGCAGCGATATTTGCTTTACAAAGTGGTCTTGCGCACTCTCTAATTGCACAGGTCTGCCTTGTATATCTTCTGGAACCGGAGCTGTCCAGCGGTGAACTAGATATCACGAGACTCGAGGCGTTCCCATTGGCTCGTTTCGCTGCTAGGTTCTGGCACCATCACTACACAAACGCCAAGAGTCGGGCACCTCAAGTTGAAGAACTAGTACTGAAGCTGTTCAAGGAACGAAAAGACTCCTTCCACACTTGGATAAGGTTGTACGATATCGACTCTAGATTCTCAGATCGTGTGCGATTTCAGCTTGCTTCAAGCGATATACCATCTCCAGTATACTATACATCCTTGCTAGGACTTGATCAAGTTTTGCGTGAACTTATAGCTGCTGAATCAGGCAACGGCAGAGAGATAAAGAACCTGATTAACGCTCAAGGCGGATATTGTGGCAATGCACTCAAAGCAGCATCAATTAATGATCATGAAAAGATGGTACAGATGCTGCTGAATAATGGTGCTGATATCAATGCTCAAGATGAACGTCATGGCTATGCACTTGAAGCAGCATCACGCGAAGGTCATGAGAAGATAGTACGAGTGCTGCTGAGTAGAGGTGCTGATGTCAATGCTCAGAGCGAGATGTTTGGCAATGCGCTTTATTCAGCATCAGCTCAAGGTCATGAGAAGATAGTACAGATGCTGCTGGATAAGAATGCTGATGTCAATGCCCATGAATCTTCTGAAAATCCATTCCGAGGAGCATCACGCGAAGGTCATGAGAAGATAGTACAGATGCTACTGAATAAGGATTCTGATGTCAATTCTCATGAATCTTATGACAATGCGATTCATTTAGCATCATTCAGAAATCATGAGAAGAGAGTACAGATGATGCTGAGTAAGAATGCTGATGTGAATCCTCATGGATCTTATGGCACTGCACTTCAAGCAGCATCAGCTGAAGGTCATGAGAAGATAGTGCAGATGCTGCTGAATAAGAATGCTGATGTCAATGCTCAAGACGGATTATATGGCACTGCACTTCAAGCAGCATCATACGGAGGTCATGAGAAGATAGTGCAGATGCTGCTGAACAAGAATGCTAATGTCAATGCTCGAGGTGGACGTTTCTTTGACAATGCACTTCAAGCAGCATCATACGAAGGTCATGAGAAGATAGTACAGATGCTGCTGAAAAAGAATGCTGATGTGAATGCTCGTGAATATTATGGATATCATGACACTGCACTTCAAGGAGCATCAGCTAAAGGTCATGAGAAGATAGTACAGATGCTGCTAGATAAGGATGCTGATGTCAATGCTCGAGGTGGACGTCTCTTTGACAATGCACTTGCAGCAGCATCAGCTCAAGGTCGTGAGAAAATAGTGCAGATGCTGCTGGATAAGAATGCTGATGTCAATGACAATTCACTTCAAGAAGCATCTTACGAAGGTCATGAGAAGATAGTACAGATGCTGCTGAATAAGAATGCTGATGTGAATGCTCATGGACGTTATGGATCTTATGGATCTTATGGCACTGCACTTCAAGCAGCATCAGCTAAAGGTCGTGAGAAAATAGTGCAGATGCTGCTGAATAAGAATGCTGATGTGAATGCTCACGGACGTTATGGACGTTATGAATCTTATGGCACTGCACTTCAAGCAGCATCAGCTAAAGGTCATGAGAAGATAGTACAGATGCTGCTGAATAAGAGAGCTGATGTCAATGCTCCAGGTGGATCTTAAGGCAATTCAAGCAGCATCAGCTAGGAGAATCTCTGGACAGGACGACTATACCCTTCTGTAAGGATATATTCTGTGAATTGATTTAAAATAACCATGATTGCACGAGGTGATTAGTGGCTGCCAAACTGCAGCTTAGTAGAGATTCAAATAAAGTTTTATGCTGCCCTATTGAAAGCTCTTTGTATGAAAATAGGGCTGCCTTAGATAACAACTTGACGATTGTTGTTTCTTCAAGGTGAGAGTAAGTAGTTCTTGTATATCCAACTCCGTTTGCGCTGATGTTTTGCGCAATAGATTTTAGCGTCGGGTTTGAGTCGAATCTTATAAACCGGGAGGCCCGTTTGAGCAGAGATTGCAGATTCTTGCAATCTGGGTGCCGAAAGTAGTATAATAGACTGAGGAGGTGGTACCCGGCATCTCTGGAAGGGTTGAGAGGACCAAGCTCTATGCCTGAGCTTAATAAGAAGTTCTTGGGGATATCATGCGGCTCAGCCGAGGGCTAATGCTGGTTTGTGGCGTCATGAGACGTCGCTGATAGTATCATTAGTTATGCCTTCGCCAGGTCGAAGCACTCATATCTTAAGTGCTTCGACTTCTCGCTCAAATCTGTTCAACGCTTCGACCCAGTAACTGGGATGCTTGCCCGACTCCTCCCTCAACATACTCTCGACTGCATTGCAGAAGTCATTGAAAGCCCGTCTAACACCATCCGGCATAGCATTATTAAATTTAAGGAACAGCGACGCATGCTTATTTAGTTCCCCTATGGTCCGGTGGTCTTTCCGTGAATCTGCCAAGCGGGTTAGTTTTCAAACTTCGCTGGGAACAATAAATAGAATAAAATAAAATACAGGAAAGAAGATGATAAAACGGGGCGAACTTACTAAGTTCCAGGATCGTATCCGGTAGAAATCCGTAGACCAATACCATCATCCTTGCGTCGTCCCGCCTATCATCCCCAGTTGTATACAGAAACGAATCGGCGACCGCATCCCCGCGATGAGCTGCCTCAACCCGAAAAGGTATCCGAGACTGACCGACATCCTCCTCGTGGTCCAAGATGTGGCCCCATTTACAGGTGTCTAGAAATTCATGCCGAATATTCCTGTATGAGACGTCGAGTCGCGCGTAAGTGTCACTTCTTTCTTGGAGTATTTCTATTTCACCGCCCATTATTTCTATTTCACCGCCCAGTCGGTCTACTTCTTTTCTCAGACGGTCCAATTCTGCCTTTAACATTGCGAGGCTTCCGAAGTTTCCGTAAAGAACTGTGTCGCTCGTTTTTGGGGGGGGGTTAATAGACTTCTTCTGTCACTCCGCGTCATATGAGGTGTGGATCAATTAAATATGAAGAGTATACTCTGCACTTACTGGGAGAGCCCACCAAACGGAGAAGGCGTGGCATGTAAGGAACTAAAAAAGAAGAAGAGAGAAAAAAAGAAGTGAGAAGAGGGTTGGTTAGGAATAAATAGTGAATGAATGAGTCAAAGATGGAAAAAGGAGTCTGGTTAATGGGTATATAATCAATGAGCTCATATATACGACAGAAGATCATACGATTTCCATGGTCACCCTCTCAAGCTTATCATTCAGGAAAATCTCGCCATCCATATGATCATGAACATAGCAAGCCCCAAGCAATTTGTACTGAGCCAGAGTACCCTGCTCCGCGTCTTTAACCTTTCGAACCAAGAACGGCATCGCAAACCCAAAGATGACACAGAGTGAGTCACCGGGCTGAACAGATCCAGGCACCCAGCTAATTTTGCCGCCCTCGCTCGCGAAGAAACGGCGTCCGTACCTCAGGCGTGGGCTGGCTTCCCCAGCCTCGGCCCATGAGTATGCGAGCGCACCCATCGCTGTGCGATATTCAGCAGCAATAATCTCGTCATCAGCCCCTAATCCTGGTTGCTGTGAATGTACATCAAGTTGTTGGCAGCGCTGCTTATAGTCAGAAGCAATCTGAGCGGGGTCCTTATGCCCAGACTGTGTTGCAGACGTGAGTGCGATCAGTCGTAGATAAGTTTTGTAAGCAGTGATGAAGTCGAAGCCTTCTTCGAACTCGATGCCAAAGCCATAGCATCGGAGAAAGCGTTCGAGCTTCTCGTCTGCCGAGTCCGTAGGGCAGGAGGCACTGGCAGCGATCCTTTGACACTGTGCCAGCCAGTCGCATTTCTTGCTGTAGTATTGTGCTGTTTGCAGTTCCTGAGTGTCAGGATTGTCCTTGGCCATTGGTAGGCCTTCTTTCTCAGATGTAGGACCAGATATCGTGGAGACTTGATCGAAGATGATCGCTCGTGTACGCAGTAGTTTCTTGTCCTCTGACACAGATGTCTCCATTTGGGTGGCGTCTATAGCATCTTCCTCTATCTCATTCCACAGCGATAACCATGACCGGCTTGAAAATTCCCACGTTGGGATCCAAGAAGGTACATCGGCAGATAGAATGTCGACGTAGCACAACCCTCTCAGGAGGGATAGGAGCCACTCCTCCTCTTCACTTTCGCACATAGCCACACTAGTGAGAATCTCTGGTAACCTTTTCGTACAGTCAACAAGATGAAGAGGGAAGCTCTCGAGACACCCTATGATCGCGAAAATCCTGTCACGCGGATCCGCAGACTGAAAATCTGCCGTTTCGAGTAGGACGTCTGCCATAGATTCATGAAGCCAAGAGGACTGTTCCATGCGCAACAGCTGCACCATACACTCGATATGATCGCAGTTCCTCCTCTGCCCATGATCGAGAGCGTGACCAAATTCGGGAAAATTTTGAATGCGGTACGCACCGCCGAGGACGATCTCGGGCGTCGACTCGTGGCTCCCGATCCTGAAGACGCACTTCTTGGAACTAGCCACCTCCTGCAAGATCCATCTTCTCCCAAACCACGCTGCGTCAAGAATCTTGGCAGCTGCTTGCCAGGGAGCTGACGTAGTATCACTAGGTATACCGAACTTCTCAAGTTGGCCGGACTTGTCGAGCTCAGCTAGAGTTAGTAACGACTCATGGTCGAGGTATAAAGATCGAATACCCTCTCCATTCACGGACGGGAATGCCCGGCAGAGGTTGGAAAGCAGCTGGAGTCCCAAGTCAGTGGTATCGCTCTCCTCGCCTAGCCAGACAATAACGGCAGCTGCGTCACGATAGATAGTCGACATGCGCCGCACTTGAATCGATTTATCAACCGGGTCGGCCTGGTTGATGCATATAGCGTCTACCCACAAATAAGTCTCTTCCTTTTCTGTCTCTCGAAGTCTCGTTAGGGCAAGATGTAAGTTCGAAGTTATCATCAAGCTGTGTCCATTGCAAATGGCTTCGTGGTCGCAGAGACCACTGCCCCAAGTGTAGGATAAAGCACGGTACTCCGATCCCCCGCGTTCCTCAACCCGCAATTCGAATTTGATCTTGGAACCAGGAGGCCCGTTTTTCAGCTTTATCAATCGGATTAGACCTGGGGGTAATGCTGGGCCGTACTCAAATGGTATCGGCGCAGGGTTAGAGTTAGCCATGTCGCGTGTAGTAAGGCACCGATCTTACTCTCGAGCTCACCCTTCTCCGTTAATTGAACGTTAAATACATGCGAGGGTACTAACAACTTTCCCCCATAGTGATCATGACTATACATACCATGTTTGTCGGGTTCACCAGAGGCGGGATTGCCGGGGGGGAGGTTTGGATAGCGAATTTCTCGACTTGGCGAGGCTGTGCACCAGCGGCATGACAGAGAGCCCCAGCCTTATCTGCAACGAAATAAAAGGGCCGACTATAATCAACAGCATCCATAATGCGCGTATATTTGGGCTGTACGCTTACTTTGGCTCTTTCATAACTCCCCAGCCGAATGTGCAAGCGACTCTCTGCCCCAAACGAATAACCCGGAGATGCTGATAGCAACATACTAAGCTGAAGGACCGCGAGTGGTGTTTAGAACTGATTTTATATATAATCGCTTTTGCCCCTGATGGACGATGATGTTATTAGATATTACTAATAACTGGTACTACTACCGCTCAGAATAACTCAAGATGAAATCAATCGCCTGCTCGAAGAAAAGAAACAAAATAAGAATGATCTAAAGCGTAACTACCCCCCCAAAGGAAACGGTAGAACCTATCCACAACCCCCCCGGGCCAGGTCAAAAGCAAAACGATAAAAGGATGAACCAATGAATTACTAACAATATACATATAGCCTAGGTTTCGCAAAACGCAGTGTAGGGCTTGGGATGGAAAGACTCCAAGACTTAAAGAGATAGCTCTAAAAAATGAAAAACCCACTCCCTCCCTTACAAATCATCCTCATCATCCATATCATCCCCATCCCTCCCCTTTTTGTTCTTCCCATTAAGTCTCGACATCTCGTACTCCTCCCCACCCTTGCCACCGGCTCCCGACATCGCCATCGCTTGTCGGCCCGTGTCGGATGATTCTAAGAAGTCGCGGAGACGGCGTTTTCCTTCTTCGAGGGCTTGTTGAGAGGCGGCTTCTGTCATTTTGAGGATGGGGCCCCAGAGGTTGAGTTGGTAGGTTATGTAGGCGCCGATGGCGCAGAGGAAGATGAGGAAGAAGTAAGCGGGGTTGCGGAGAACTGGGTTACGTGTTAGTGACCAAGTTGAGAAATAGGGGTGGGAGAGGTGGTAAAGGGGGGCATGCATACCAGCAATAATCTCATTCCACCCTAGAGCAAGCAGGATTCCATAGAAGTAAAGCGGAACTTGAGTCATTCCGCCAATGGCGCTTCGCTTCGCTTCAACGTACACGCCATCAGCAGTCTTCTTGAACCGCACAGTAAGATCCTGCTTCTTGGCGTCGCTGAGAATAGTCATTTCCTCTTCCAAACTCTTGCCTTCATCTTCATCCACACCACCAATCGGAGTCAAATCCTCCTCGTCAGCCGGAGTCGCTGAGCTGGGAGTATGTCCAATCCATCGGTCGAGGGGTGGGAAGGTAGAGTTCTCTCCCATACGGAACCTTGACAGGAGTGGGATGAGAGTGAGAGTAGACTCCCTGGCGCGAGTATAAATTCCTTCGATATCATCTGTCGGGCGCCATATGCGGGGAACACCAGCTTCGTCATATCGGAATTTATCCTCAAAGTTCTCTCGAAGTTTCAAGAGAAGATTCCCCTCCATCATTTCCTCATCAATCTTAGCCCGAAGAACACCCCACGATTTCCGTCGGAGTCTCCACAGACCAACATCGACTTCATCGACACTAGCATCGAAGCTGCTCGCACGGTCTGTAAATCGCCGTTCTGCGTCCAGGATAGTGTCGACAAAAAGAGTCCAGATTCGATCCCAGATACCCTTCTCCTGTGGTTTATCTCCAGATTCCGGAGCTCCAGACCCACCTCGTCCAGATCCCAACGCATTAAATTCCAGACCAACCGATTCGCCCAATCGTGACTTGACCCATCGTTCGACTCGTGTAGCCAATCGTCGCATTTCGTCCCGTCTTAATCGTCCACTAATCTCATCCAACTCTTTCTGATACAGGTTCAATTCTTGCTTATAAGTGCTCCATGGGGCTCCCTCGACTAGAGTTGCCCGCGCCTCCTTTTCGAACTTCTCCAAAGCCGTTTTCTTCTCTTTGTTGACGATTTCGGCAAAATCGTAGCTGGCGCCCTTCTTTTGACCCGCTTTGACGGAGGATGTAACCGCTTCGCTGAAGTCGTTGATGCCGGATTTATGAGCCGCCTGAAGTTGGCCCAGGAACAACGCCTTCAACCGTGTATCTATTTTCCCTTCGAGCTCGGCTCTCTTCATCTGGTAGACACCCTTGTGATAGCGACTGGCCTCAGTCTCGAAATTTTTGACAGTCTTTGTTCGTGCCGCTTTCATAGCGGCTCCCAGTCCTCCAAGAACTTGCAGGGCTCCCAATCGAACCCCTTCAGCTTGCTTGTCCTCGAACGGTGAAATTGACTCGTCAAAAGCGACGAGAACCTCGCGCGATATTTCATCGCAACGGAATTGGGCGAGCAGTTCTTGCTGCGTTGGCAAGTCGAGATCCTTGTTGCTCACAATTTGCTCCCAGATTCCCTCCGCGTATACCGCGAAACCGTCGGCAGGGATGCGCCTGTGGTACTCTGGCAAGAAAAGGCCCTGATCGGATGAGTCGCCCATCAAGGCGTCCTTTCTCGAGTCTCGAACACCATCGCGGAAGCGCGTGCTAAGCTTTGATACTTCGGAAACGAACTGGTCTGGCTGGAATTTCTTGTGCGGGAGGGCGGCAAAGCCGAAGTCGAAATAATCGCCAATCGTAGATTGTTCCAAACCTGGAGGTTTAGATAGTGAAGCCCATATGCGGGAGAGATCTTGGATAAGTGTCTCCTGGAGACTCGACAGTGGTGTTGTTCCCTCGAAGTCACGGATAACGAAGAATAGGAGGGATCGAGTGGTCGATCTTCGATACGTTAGCCATTGCTACCAGGTAGGGAAAGTGTATAAAAGGTGGGAATAGCTCTAATGAAAGGTGAACATACTTCCTATCTTTCAAAAACAATTGCAGATTGACCTCGAACACCGTCTTCAACAATCCCATATTCGCGCCCTGAAATAGACCAACCTGATGCTCCCAGATATTGACAATCAAAACCTCACTCGTAGCCAGGGCGAAAAGGGCACTCTTCCGCTCGAAGTCCTGATCCTCGCCCCTTTCCCTACCATCCGTTCCCTCCACGTCCATGACAAGGATATTATCCGCCATGCGGCTAGATCCCTCACTTCCATGGTCGGTGCGTTTGTTTTTCGACATCCATATTCCCTTGGTGGTTTGTCGCCTTTCCCGCTCGGCCATGACGCTGAATTGGGTGCCGAAGAGGTGGTTCAGGAGGGTGGATTTTCCGGTGGATTGGGAACCGAAGACGGAGATGAGGTGGTAGTTGAAGCCGGCGGGGGTGACATGTTCTTTGGAAAGGTATTTAGATAGGTTGGGACTATAGATTTCGATATATCTTGTCAGTAAATGGCTTTCTAGCTGAATTTCATCGGACACGTTGCAGGAGGTTCTGTGTAGCGATATATGGGTGTATGGAACTGCGATGCATCCTCGACAACGGGAGAGTTTCAAGGAGAATAGGGGCCGTACTTGAATTCCTTCTCTTCATCGATAACTTGTACTCCATGCTCGTAGTCGGCGACATCTTTGTTGTCCCCGATGGAGGCGAAATGACCATTAACAGACATCTTGGACGGTGCGGTTTGGGTCCTGCTCCCGGCGCGAGGGCGATGGGACATGCTATGCTTTTCGAGGCAGACGCTAGCTGCAGATATCCGATGTCGAAGCGGATTAGGTTTGTCGGCTGTCAACCAAGTTGCTATGGTTCACTCGATGTTGGTTTGCGCTGACCGACAGAAGCTGGGAATGATGTAACTTCCTCCTAGAAACGAAACGACCGGAGAATAAAAGAGAAAAGAAGGCGTTATGACACAACTTGGATGATTCTTAGGCCATGCTTTGGATGTTAGTCCAATGATCAATTGATTTTAGTTGAACACATGAACGGATGTGAACTAGGATTGTCAGCTGCTCTCCTTCTCTCTCGCTTTCTTTCTTTGATGTTTGTGAATCTGGTCGGAACTTCCAGGTTAGCACGTGCGATCCTGGACCTCCGAGAAATTGGATTTCCTTCCGCTCAATGTCAAGCATTCACCACTACGAGCTCGAGAGAATTAGATGGGTGATAGAATAGTTCAAGTCATATTTAAAGGGTTGTTTGATGGAGAGTAGCTAATATGAAAGTAGATTATCGGGATCAAGCTGACAAAATGCAGTCATCCTTTGCGCTCTTGCCACCTTCAACCCCCTATCCGGGATGCCCCTATATCACAACTCTCGCGCAGATGTCGAGCGTCAATTATTTCTGCCTTGTCATTAGTATCGAGAATCACCAGGTTCCCACCTAGAGTGGCCCTGCTTCTCTGTATGGTACAAGCCATGGCGTTATCCGGCCCCTTGTCCCTTTGTCCTTCTGTCCGGCTCCAAAGCCCATTACCAGGTCCTCAGTAGTCCTTTTAAGGAATATGGAGTCCATAATCAACGAATTAGTTATACATGCCGGGGTCGCAAAGCCGATAAGTGCTCTCCTGCAATCAAGAGCCGAAAGTAGCGGCCCGTTCCGTTGAATTCCAGCCAAAATATCGCAGTACCATGAGTTATGAAACCAATCAGTAGCGTTAAGACATTGCCCTCCAATACGATACAAGCAATAACACTATCGAGGGAGGTAATAGAAGCGGATAGATTTAATTTCCCCTGCCGAACAAAAGATAACCCCATATTTCGACTCAGTGGAGTTTCTTCGTGGAAAGTAAACCTGGAGACCGTCGCTTTGGCTGTTATCTCTTATTTGAATCCTTGAGCTGTGCTATCCTAGAAGCCCCCACCTCGAATGTTTGTGATGGCGGCCCGACATGGGTTTGGCTTCTATGTAACGCATGTGGCATTGGCAGAGTAGACGTTCGATCGCCCTTCCGTATCCGCGGGATTCAATGCGAGCTCCAGTATAATTAAGGTCCATCCCGTTCACCGGTTAGTATAGTGTGGAGTTGGTCTTATGTCGAGTTTTTGCATATAGTGCTGTTGGCAGTGGGCCGGTGAGAAGGGATGGAGTCTGTGCATCATGCTTCCGAGGTGGTTGTCAAGGAATCTATCACTGCTGTTCCTCTAAGTATAGTAGTTAGCATGGAAAGGGGGTGGGTCCCTAAGTGTGCTGATGCAATATAAAGATAGAATATCAGTATAGACACCTTGGGCAAGAGGGACAATATCACCAGCCCGGGCTATTCGCCTGAGGTGCTTGGGGATCGTAAATCCAGTTAGGTAGAACAGGCAGTAGCAGCCTCTGGCCTGCCCTTAGATTGTTTTGTTGTTCCATTCTGACGCGTTGTAGGCAAACATAACAAACCTCATCCTTAAGCATTTGGTTAATGAAAAAGAAAATCACCGAACCGACCCAGCTGGCCTAGTGGTTAAGTCGCTCAATCTC
>JANTQE010000046.1:0-111468 GCA_032988195.1 Arachnomyces sp. PD_36 | reverse complement strand
TTCTAAACAATTTAATTTTAAACAAGCAGCATCAATCGAAGATGAAAAAAAAAAATGAAAATGAAAAACTCAATTAAAAAAAAAAAAAAAAAAAAAAAATATTAAAAAAAAAAAAAAAAATTCCTCATTTTGGAAGAACTGGGATCCCAATTTGGGCGATTATCGGCCGGACATCTCTTGACATTGATCGGTGATTCCTGTGCCCATAGCCCCGGTTTCGAACTCGAATTGGACTTGTGCTAGTGATGGTTGTAGCCGCCGTGTTTCGAAGCTAACTGCACGAGAGCAGAGAAATACAGAACAAGTACCGTAGGTACAGCTGTCGCATACAATTGAGACGTCTCCTATTGATTGCTCGACCAAACTTATAAAAAGCGGTTCAAGGACGTAGGTTGTGACGGAAAAAGACCGTGAAAAACAATTGGCGGATCTTGACTTCACTCATTCAACTTGAACTGATTAGCGAACGGGACGGCCCGGAAGGTTCGTTTGGGGCGCAGATTACTGGAAGTAATCCATGTTGCTTCTGCCTGGTGTGTTCAAAGGCGTAGACCTGCACGCCAAGAAGAAGCGTCATCGGGTGATCTCTCTCAACGTTCAGGCAGCATCGGGTCTTGTAGTATGGAATGAGCCAAGACTGTGAGAGCACACCACAGCCTCTGTCTCAAAATCCTGTAATTAGGAGGATACTTCTTAGGAGTTCCCAGATACTTCGTCCCGAGCCACAGCCTCGGTCGAAACAGCATAGAGATTTGGCCCAAATATCTGAAAGCATATTGTCTTTCCCAACTGTGAGCCTCGAATAGACTTATCAAGAAGGAAAAAGCGTTTTGAATCCCCTGGCTGCCGCAGATCAATACCAGTGATACGCCACGTATCAGTCTGTAATTCGCCGTAGTAGAGGAAGGACGTATTGTTGCGGACAAATGATGACTTGAAAGCGGGAAAATTTTGGGCGAACATGACTTGGGGGACAGGAGGCCGAATATCCACACAAAATATGTGAGAACAAAGTCGATAGGACAGAATTCCGTCTTTGTAATAAAGCAATGAGAATATATCACATTCTAAGCTGCGAACTGCGATGGCTGGAGCAACGCAAATGGGTTTACTCTCTACATCATGGATCCTTACGATGCGGAGTTCAGAAGAGGAGGCGTAGCACAGAACACCATCGTTGTATATAAAGTCTTTCCCACGGGCAAGAAGGGTGGCGGAGTATGGATTCGCCGTGGCATATGCTTCCCTCATGCCGGAAACACGGGCAAGGGCTTCATAATATGCAATTCTTCCTTTTCTGACACGTTTACCCTCCTTAGTAAAAGCGATGTTGCGCTGATAATTGTCAGTTTCTGAAATAGATGAGATCGGGTTTACACACCTTGACCACCTCACGGGCAATTTTCTCATCTTTCAACATCAAGTATATCGGTTTGTTCACTCGTCTCAGATTTCTCCAATCCTGAAGACCCAACCTCGAGGCGACCATGAAAAAGACATCAAAAGGAAGTGTGGTTAGGTTGATAGAACGAGAGGAAGAAGCCTCAGATGGATGGAGAGGGGATGCGGATAGATCCATCATGCTAGGAGAAGAGGCTCTATCATCCTACATGTAGATTCAACCTGGGGACGGCATATTTGGCCCTTATATAGAGGACCCTGAAGCAAATGCAAGTATAAGTTTGGTAAGGTTGCATCTTGCAGCCCAGCAAGGATGCTACCTGATGGCGCCGCGGCAAGAGCCTGGAAAGAATTGAAAGCTTTGTACTTGTTTCTCAGCTCTGGGTTAAACAAATCAGTGGAAACTTCAAAGGAGATGTTGGGTTGTGCATGTTGATCACTATACCCATAACTTAAGTAAAGCCATCCCGGCCGCCATATATGTTTGCAAAAATACGCTTCAGCCTGGGCTATATAGCCATATTGAGGGGTGTTTTTGAGTATGGTCTACGAATCTCAGGATATGAGCCTGAAGTGCTAACCACAATAGTATTAGTCTCGAACTAGCCGTATACAGTAATTTCCAACAACAACAGTTCCACTATAAGCCGCCTCCGAGCAACATCACTGAACCCATCTCCTATTTTGCGGCAACATCTGTTTCTTTTTTCTTACAAATATCACACTTATAATGAAGCCTTTGGGTGAACTCTTTCCGTCCACAATCCTTCCCGCAAGGAAAGCCCTTAGACTTTTCCACACATCCGCAGTCGAATTCGTAAGAGGTAGGTAGACACATGGTACAAATTTGCGTACCAAAGAGGATCTTTGAGGAAGCCATCAGTAAGAGATGTTACCTGAGATATAGACTTACAGATGATATATACCAAAGGTACACAGAGTCGATATCACTTGGTTATGAACCCTTTTTACGTCGGCCTTGCTGTCCGATTCGCCGCTCGTTGGGATCTGCTCTTAGGAAGTATGACGAGAATACTAGAGCAAGGAAGATATAATAGTATAGGACAAGAAGCAAGGGATTTTCTAGTGGGTTGAATGAAAAAGACTGAGGATTACTTGCTTGATTCTGCTTCATTGATGTTGAACTGCGTGGTATTCACAGCTTTTGATGGGCATCATCTCCCTTAAATGGTCAGTCGTTCAGCCCAGCCAGGGGAGAAAGTCGGAGAATCGACCCCATACACCTGCACGAAAAAAGACTTGTGTTAGCGAGGACATATCATCATCATCGATATCCTCGCACTAGCTCTTTGGGAACACCCCCGGCGAGCGAAATGCAGCCAGAAGCAGCCAAAAACAGCACCAAATTATTGAAAGTTGTCATGAGATGGTTAATGATCCGAGCAACTGCGGCGAGATTCAGGGATGGTCACAACCACGGGCCGGGATCAGTCAGATCGAAGGCGACGCGGCGAGAGCATATATCAGCCCTGGAATGAATCCGACATTAGTATACATTACCTAAATGGTAAATCTACGGGGACAAAACCGGCGGACGGCGAAGGTGGTAGAACAATGCGCAATGATCGATTGAACGTTGCCTTGTGGCTGCTAATTAGACTCCGCACATCAAATAGACCAAAAGAATGCTGAAGATGTAACGGCGCAAAAGCAGGGATGATTCTAGCCGTAGAGATGTTTGAAGCGTTGTATAAGCCCCGCCATGCGATAGTCTAACCTAGATGTGCGGATGTTCTTCGGATTGAGAAGGGATTCCGATATCAATACCTAGCTCCTCAAGTCTCCCAAGATTCAACATCTCTAAAGTTACATCATACCGGACGCCATTGGTTGTGCCCTTTCCACCGATCACCAGGTGGAGCGTGCCCCACCAATCATCGCGCCAACTGAAGTCCACAAGACGCACAGGCCAAGGCTCACCGAGGACGGTATAGTTCATTGTCCCATCAAGCCATATAGTTCCATAGTTTCCTAATCTGCTGGCCATATCGCATTCAATATATGCTTCTAATTCAACCTCGGTGAGAGATGTGGTGGTAATTCTCCGACGCCATTGTACCATGTCCTTCCGGCAAGTGGACTGAAGGGATCTGAAGCTGGCATCTGTTACCACTGGTGAACCTTCAGAGCGACTATCGTGCGCTGCAAACGTCAGGCGCGATGATGGAATATCCCGATAACCACGACTGTATCCACGGCTGGCAAGATGAGGCTGCATGGACGGCGCAAATGTCTCGTCTAGGCAATACAAGGTATCAGGAGTTGTAAAAGACCTCGCCCGAATTACGGAAATTGGAAGCTCGACAGGTTGTGGTGGCGATTGCGGAGATGCTCGAAGCTCTGGATCTTCCATGTCCTGAATGATAATTAGAATGACATGGATCAATCCTGCTTATGCACAATTGCAAATACTCACCAGGAAGGAGGGAAGATATAAAATGTTTCCCGATATGGAGGTTGCAGGCTGTGAGAACGAAGAAGACCAAAGCAGATAAAAATAATAAACGTAGACTCTGACATAACCTGACAAAGAATCCAAAGGGTTTGGGTCAAGGTACGTTAGAGAACTGAATCAACCTTGGGAGTAATTGTCTCCTTTATAACCGCAATCGTTGAAAAACCCTCGCTGCTAAAAAGAATACAAAGAAGCGGCCAGAGTTTTTATTCTCAATAGTAAGCAGGGGATACCAAAGTCGGCAATAAAGATACGACTATTATGTTTATTCTGAAGTATCATGTAAGCATCCGCTTCACTCTGCAGCTAAACAGCGTATCTGGACTCCTTAGAGTTGGAATTCATTTACATAGACACCACAAAGCGAGAAACTCCTGAAGGCAAAAGTTAAACGCCAACCAATACGGACTCCACTGAGAGGTCAGGACTTCCCACTGATAGACCAAGACCCTCCCTCCAAACGTTGCTTCCACCACATCGGTAGGGATGGTAATATGTCCGCTGTCCGCCGTAATCCTGTACCTGGATGCCTTCTGCCCAGGTTCCGGCGGCAGCGCAGACTCGATACGGAGATATTTCTCATCGCCGGGGTGCTTCCGGGGGACAGAAAGAATCGGCATCTTTCCGGAGCGCCATAGTATCAAGCGGCCGGAGAGCACAGACTCCAAAGAACTTCTCAAGATCGTGATTTCTTGTGCCGCACCTGCCAGCGTACATATCCCCGGAGATGGTTCGTAAGTAACCCGCAGTTGGTTTAGCTATGAAATTAGCTTCATATATCTCGGAGGTACGGGAAGTTCTATTTACAAAGCATGTCATTTTGAAGTCCACGGTCTTCCGTATTCCCTCGGATTTTACGTGGCTTGTAAATGTCTTCTCTGGGCTTGAGGCTGATGATCGCATGCTGGGGAGATACCGAAAGAAGTCAAGGCTTAGCGCAGTGGAATATAGGCGGCGCAGTTGGTGCTTCTTGCTTCGGACACGGGAAGGGTCAGATTGACACGAGAAAGCCGGTATGTAGGCAAGTAAAGGCCATGCGTGCAGTCGAGATCGAAAGAGAATGGCTTGGATCATTGCAAGGCGGCCTGGATTGCAACAAGGCAACCGGTGAGCGGTGAGGCTCCTCTTATACATTCTGACCTGCGTCAGCTTGGCCGGAATCGATTGTTAACATATCCCCATTCATGGTGCTGGTTCACGAGCATCGGAAAGCCACTTCCATAGTGAGACCTGCATTGTTGAAGGGAAGAATGTAAGCGAAGCGCCACAGAGATAGACGCGGAAGGTATTTGCGTACGAAACCAAAGGGGCCTGGTGTGAATCGAAAGGAGTAGCACAGGAATCGAGACTAATGTGGAGTTACGCGAGGAGGCTGTCAATTGCTATGTAGCCTCGTCTTGCGACAGGTGGGGCAGGCAGCCAACCAACGTTCAGTTTCTTGTGCAGGTGAACGTTTCTTGCGCACTGCACAAGAAACTGAACGTTGGTTGGCTGCCTGCCCCACCTGTCCCGTGATCTTTGCGCTCGGCCCCGTTCTTGGCTTTTCATTTGTCGGGAACCAAATTTCTTCAACTTTTTCAACTTTCATCAATTCACATCATGCCATTCCTCGAGTCTGCGGTAGTGTCTGCTCTGAAAATCCTTCGTGATGCTTCTCCAGACGAGCTTCGTGCTCACCGCGACCTGGCCGCTAAAACTTGGAAGCAAGTTGGAATCGTGATCAATTCCGACGGAGATGTCGACTCAGGCAATAATTCCGACGGACACGTCGACTCAAGCAATATTTCTGGAAGTGAAGACGTTCTTTCACTGTCACCAACAGATGATGTACCACAGCCCGATGATATTCGTACTTCATCGCCGCGACAAACCCCATTGCCGCCAACGAGTGCCCATACCTTGCCGCTGCCGGGGTCCAAGCCTGCGAAGTTTCTTGTCAAGATGAAGGAGAAGGAGGATCTGCGCGCGATCGTGAAGTTCTCGGAGGAAAACCAGGAACTGGGCGTCATATTGCAGAAGGAGAAAGAAAGGCCATCCAACGAACATATTCATCATCTTAAAATGGTCAGCGGCAACAAGACTCCCACCAAGAGGCAAAGAGTTCTGAGAAGTCTGAGCCAAATTTCGCTTTCTTGGCAGGTTCTCCTTTTGAACCCGACAAGGCTGGGCGAAATCTGCAAACTTTTATCCAAGGTACCCAGGAGAAACGGAGTAATTTCGCAGTATATCCGTTCTCGGGACATTGCTGAGGAAGATCACAGTGTTGTCCGACATGGTATCCAAGACGGTACCGTTCAGATCGTGTTTTGGAAGCTACTAAAAGAAGAATTGTCCGATGAAGATAAGGATATTAGCTTGAGAATTGTAGCTTATGTGACGATTCTTCGATTCCGGACTTTCCAGAGTTTGTCATATGCCGCAATGCCTGAGCTCATCAAGCTTATACTCCTGGATCTGAAGAGCGCTGAAAGCAAGAGCATTCTGAAGGAATTGTCCAAGTGGTTTATGTCTATTCTTTCTAGCTATCACACTCGTTTCTCCAAAAACTTCGCCGCAACACCCCAGGCTCACCCTCCGTCCGGCTCGAGGAAAAGGAAATCGTCTGATGACCATCAGGGACGTGAAACTGCTGCTCTCAAGGAGCTATATAGCATATGGCGTCCGAACAGTCGTCCATGCCTATCTCCGGAAAGCTCATCGACAGATTCGGAGGATCTGCACTCACCTCTGGATTCCAGAAGCAGTGCTAGCTCCACAGAAAGTCCAGCTCCAAGGCACCAGCATACTGCAAAGAATGTGCAAGGCACCAGAAATCTCAATGAATCTGATTCCCAGGCGGTTGAAACTTTGTCCGGGTTACGGTCTGGAAGTAATATTTTGAATGCCGACGGTGGATATTATTTCCCTCGATCTTCAGACAATGTACCCCAGTTGCCGGCATCATCCGCTCCGAATATGCAACCTGGCAACGTGGGAAATGATCTTGCGTTATCCAACATAATAAGCCGGGAACACCCTCGCTTGGATTCTATTCCTGACGGTTTCCAGCTATATCCGCAACGCAACTCAGCGGGTGATAACAACCCGGCTCCCCAGATCAATGCCCAGGGTCTTTTTCAACAGGGTCTTGAGTCCCCGCCTCCATACGAGTACAATCCGGCGCCGCAAGTCAACGCGTACAGCCTGTTCCAGCAAGGCCTCGAGCTTCAACCCAGCTTCCCAACCGACTTCAATCTGGCGCCGCAAGTCAACGCGTACAGCCTGTTTCAGCAGGGACTCGAACTCCCTGCCGACTTGCCATCGGAGTACAATACCGCGCCCCAATTCAATGAGCACAACAACTTCTGGCAATCCTCGCAAAACCCGAGGCGGCACGCAATCTTCCAATGTGGCCTTGAAACATCACCTAACACGCCCTCTCAGTACAACTTTAACCAAGTACAAAACATTGCACAACCGGACGTTAGTTCCATAGCCTAAGACAAGTCTCTCAGAGACTAAGAGAAAGAACTTTTTCATTTGTATTCGGATTAATTAGTTATATTTTCGTTGCCAAATTCTATGGCGGCATCTGCGTTTCATAATTGACACAAACACACACGAGTTTGCCTCCTGGAGATAGAGTTAGATGCAGAGCCCCTGAAATAACAGCGATGTCTCCTCCTTCCCAGTTGACTGATTCTGAACCCTCCGAATCTACTGCTTTCGCCTCCACATTTCCAATTTCAAACAAACGAATCATGACCAGTGTGGGTACCCTCTCAAGTTTCAACGTTCCATATTCCAAGACAGCAATATCCCAAGATACCTTAATCTGATCCGTATCAGCCCTTGTAACCGTATCCGATAAAATCTAGGACATCATCAGCTTGTTCTTGTTATACGGAAGACTGGTCTGACCCTCGAGAAAGCAGCGGGATAAATTTTCATAAGTGCAGTGACCTTAGGACCCGGAGGCGCGATTCTTGAGACGGGAGGCGTGCTTTGAGCGGAGGAAGGTATTTGAAATATTTCATTTTTGGCAGATTCGAGGACGCCTGAGACCGGGCTCTCAGGCTTGATCATGTAAATCAGTCTTCGAGGTGTATCTGGGTTGTCGGTAGGCATGTCGGTGGCTGTGAGATAGAGTAAAGCTGCCAGCAGTTTTACCATCCAAGGTACCGGATAATAAGGAATGGACGTTGAAAATACCACGACTTATGTTATGTTTGTTGATATCACAGAGGTGGCTGCAACGCGTGATAAAAAAATTATTTCGGTGGGGCAGGAGGGGTGAAGATTAATAATTAAAGGGTTGCCAACGACGCCCGACCCGCGACGCCGACCATTCTGGTCTTGTGACGTCACTCACATCAAAAAGAGCTAGTTAAGATTGCTACCTTCCGATCTGGAGATGTTGGTGACGGTATGTTTCAAGGGCACTCATTTCGGCCACCCGTTTCAAGTCTCTTAACTAATAATTCCGTTCATCGCTGCTTTGGGCTCTCCTTGCCACTGCCTTAGTATACTGCCGCACATTCTCAACAGTCTTTGCTGGAACTCATTTGTACATATGTAGCATAACATGACGTATGACTCATGCGACAGAATCTTCTAGATTGTGCACTTGACTAGATAGCGCCATCTGCTGACATCGACAAGTTTATCCTTCCGAACCCTGATTTTGCGTTGTGAGTGGCTGATTGAAGATGGACCTGTCACCCATTCTGACAGCATTACCAGGAAGTTCAAGGGATAGGTATTTTGAAGGGTATTTTGGAGGCCTGATTAACTCGCATTACGAGCTTTATCCTGACAAGGAACGTTACCAACTTTCAATGTCATCCCGGGTATCTTTCCCATGACAAGATGCTGGAATTCTGCGGATTTATAGTAGTCGTGCACTCGATGTAGTACCGTGCTTTCTCCGTATATCGACCATTCGGGGCACGTGCAGGAAATCATGCACTAGATTCTATGTACGAGAACGAAAAGCTGTGAGCGCAGCGGGCAACCCATGTATTGACTTGGCGAATTGTGATAATTAGACTTCATCTCGTCATGAACCAATCGAGTAGCTCACCATCCCGGTGAGTCACCAGCCAGCTGCCTCATCTTGGGAGTAGGGAGAAATAACTGTGGTCTCATTTCATCGCTTCACGGGAATTTTGACCAATGATACAAGCGTTGCATGTGACATGGCCAAGCCCTCTTGCCTCTTTCCAATTAATCTATATTTGGCATAAATTAGCGCCAAATTAATGATCCAAATCAATTCCAACTTTCTTCGTCCCAGACGCAACCCCATAACAACGCCATCCAAATCAGGGGAATGCTGTCTTCGCTAGCATAAAAATAGGAATGGTTGCTGCTGATATCCTTGCTAAGACTCTAGCACATTCATCGCCTACACCCTCATCCTAATTATTCTGGCCGCTTCAAATGCAGCGGCAATATAAATCAACATCTTGTCCCCCTCCCTTCAGTCGATATGGCCCCACGTCAGACAAAATCAAACATTCGAAAGTTTGAGCAGCAATTCTTGATGTCAAAAGATCAAGATAAGTCAGTACACGTCGATTCCTGTGTTCTCTAACTGATCATTCATAGAGAAACGATCTCAAGATATCAAGAAAGAACGATCACAAATATATTCTCGTAAGAGCGCACGCCTGAAAGAGATACAACGCCGCAAAGAACGAACAGTATCTCAAGACAGAAATATCGAACTCAAGCATCTACTTCACTTCTCAATCAGTAACACTTTCGACAAAGAGACACGTCACTCTTCTTCTGCTATGCTATAACGCTAACTCAAGTCAACTTATCACAGAATCTATCGACTTCACTACAAGATAAGGATCGAAAACGAAAACGAGCTCAAGAACTCGAAGAAACGTCAACTTGCGCTTCATTCAAGCGATCGCGACCGCGAACATCTGTTACAAACCCAGCTTTTGAAGACACCTTTGATCAGCCGTCAACAGCTGGTGTCACCGATAACAAGGTCAATCCAATCGAGTATTGGGTTGAGGAGGGAAAGTGGCCTAAGAAATACTTCAAACAAGGCGATCAGATCAGGAAAGACGTCGAAAAGAACAGCTGGATTGAGAAATATTGGGATCAAGAGAACAACATGAGTCATCTACTTGCGAGAAAGAAATCATCCTCTTCTCTTCGTCGTAAACAGTCGAAATCTGACTCTCTCACATTCAGCTCTATCACATTTAGCTCTATGACATCTAGCGATCAAAAGTCAAGAGAAGTCAAAAGTGCTCCCTATCAAGATCCGCGCTATAGAACTCTACTTGAAATCAAGAGCAGCTTTATGAACGAATGCGATTTGAAAATCGCGAACAAAAGCAAAGACAATTATTACACTCTACTCAGCGCGAAGCAGACGATTTCTGAAAATTCATTATTTCGTGACGATCTATTCAAATCGATCTGTCGAAAGATTCAAGATAGAAATGAAGCTCGAGTTATTCAAGATATTACTCAATTAATCGTTTCTTCTGCGAAATCTCTAGCTACATTCGACGTCAAACATCTTAACGATTTGATCGAAAGCGTCAACGAAGACTGAAATAATTTCATCACTGTGACTAAGACTCGTTCTCAGCTCGACTATTCTGTGAGATTCAAGCGAGAGACATTCACAGAAGATCAGCTCGAAAAGCTTCAGTCTTTTGTTGACGAACTCATCGACACTTCTTTCTTCATGATCACATACTACATGTACTTTCTCTTTCTCACGTGTGAGATAAAGTGCGACGTCGCGACACTCGACATCGCAGATCGACAGAATGCTCACAGCATGACGATGACGATGAGAGCTGTTGTTGAGCTGTTCAGGCTTGTAAAGCGCGAAAAAGAGAACACGAGTTGACCCACTACTCTCGGCGTACAGACCAAAAGAGCGCAGCAAGATTATTGGATGGACAAGTTACCTCAAGTGTGACACAAGACATCAAAGTGAGAACGCCTCCACTGGCTCCATCTTTCCAGTCTGGGTCTCTCACCTGCAACCCTTCACCCAATCAGAACCGTGTTTGATTGTGGCATGAGTGAAGAATTTTGGTCACACAGCTCAAGCAATTTTCACCAGCTCTTTTGGACGGTCCTCAGCTTCCTTAGCAGAACTAACGGTGTCCATCTCGGAGTCTTTACAACTGTCCTGCCTGCGCTTCTTTAATGCCAGCCCTATCCTTGCATTTTATTTTGCCGTCTTCTCTTCTGTCGCTCTTTTGGGAAGAGGAAGAGGTAGGGAAGGTGAGGGAGCTAATGTTGAAACACTACAAAAACTTGATTGGAAGCTGAATAGTCGAAGTTATTGAACCTTATCTTATTACAAAGCTCCCACGATAACGTATTCCACGGGCGAGCGGCGAACTCAGTATTCCCATACAAAATGGCACTTTTGAAATTGTTATATCTCAACCATTCCAGAAGATCGTGTATGCTTTCTCGAATTCACGACCAAAGCCCCGGAATTCGCCTGGCCCAATCACTTCATAGGTGGCGGTCTCATCACGGCAGAATATTGCAGTCTGAGCGATCATAATGGTGAATGGATCGAGATCATTTTTGGTCAACGTGGGCTTGATAAACGACAGAAGCTTACGAATGTTGTTTCGGTCGGTCACGACGTCGATTGAGTTCATGTCAAACGAGGGATGCTCAATGTAAAGGGAGCGGAATAAGAGCTCTAGAGGGCTGTCGGGATGACGAGCAGCATTCTGAGCAATATAAACAAGGCCGCTATCCTTCTTCACGTGTCGGGGCCCTTGTGGAGCAGACCACTGAGCTGGACTGCCCGCGACAGCGATGGTGGGTGTGGATGCTTCGATCCAGTTATAGGAAGCCAGGTGCTTCACATCAGTAATGATCGCATCTGCTGGAGTGAAGGATTCGAGGCCGAGACGGGATATCTCCACGAGCTCCTCGGAGGCTGTTTTTGAGTCTGGCATTTTATCGAAGTCCACTCCAAGGAGTACATAAGCTTCCAGTCCACTCGATCTCTTGTCGGCCTTCCGATGATGCCAGCACCTACTGACAGAGATGTATGTCAGGAGTGAGATGCGTGATATCTGGGCTACAATAAATAATCAGCCACGAGGAAATACCGTAAGAAGCTGGTGCTTTCAGAGCTTCCTTTCAGGTTCAATTGACTTCTTTGAGCCAACTAATAGGGAGTCTTTATGCGACATGTTTCTGCCAAGTTTGAATTGATCTTTCACTTTATCAGTCTACTGACTCGGTCGCAGCCAGAAACTTTTGGGAAAAGTCTGTGCCATTTCTTGCTCTGTAACCTGGGAGGGATCACAGTTACAACTAACTCCACCCCGACACTGGCTTGCCAAGCGGCAGAGAGCACCAATATCGAATTTTGCGTAGCGGAAAACTTTCGGACGTAGGACATCTGATGGCATTTTGTTGGACGGGTAAGGGGGTCATTAGTATGTGTCCAAATGTTCTGGAGAAAGAGAGAGGATCACAATCGGCTTGGCCTGGAGCTTTGGTTTTCGGATCTACTATCATCCGAAGCTAATCAAATCCGTACTAGATCGGATGCATCTCCAGACACCTCCTCCTTTGAATGGGAGGTGTCACGTGATTCTAGAGGGACAACGAATCTCTCATCATTATTACGCCACGCTATTCCCTTTTGTCTAAAAGAAATCCTCGTAGCACCCTCGAAATCAAAACAATACGGCCGTCTTCCACGTCTAACTTTTTTGGTCTATAATATACATCTTGTCCCAAGTTGTTTACGGCAACCATTCTAATCACAAATACGATGGGTTCCTCGAAGATGAGCAAGTCTGACTCCTCACGTATTCAATCTGCGCAGGGAACCGTGCCACGTACGATATCTTTATCGGGCGGTGAAAAAGAGCTAACCAAAACTCCATCTTTATTAAAATTAATTGTAAAATAGCGGTTGTCTTCGTGAATGAGAAGATAGATGTCGTTGCAGCGACAGTTACTAAAATAGTCGTACAGCATCTTTCGCAGCGTTAATTTTCTTCGATAACGCTTCTGCACAAGTTTGTTGTGCTCAGTTCATGACTTTTTGATGTCTTTCAATCTTGATGATTGCATCTCGTGTTGCTTGTGTTATGCTGAAATGATCTAAAACTCAATCATTATTATCTATAACAGTGGAAGAGCTCTCAATTTATAGGGTAAGAGTCAAAAAAAGGGCGGTTTTGCTTGTGTCAAAACGAGCATTTCAAAACGACAATTCGAGGGATCGATCGTTTTGTCGCGGTTTACATGCGTTCGGGCCACGGATTTTGGAACGCAGGCCACGGTTTTGCGATCCAAAATTGTGGCCCTCCTAAATTTCAGAGCGTGAGCAAGAACCTTTGCCAGCCATTTTCATAGCCATTTTCATTTTGCTGCAAGCCGGTTTTGGCAGCGAGTATATAAAGGCGTCGATCCTGGACTGGAAAATGTCTTCCCATGGGGGCTCTCGACCCTGTACTTCGTTTCGTTATTCCTTCTTCTTCGTCGCCTTCCACAGAGAAAGGGTTATGCAGATTGATTGGATGAGATGATGAACTAATAACTGGAATGTGACCCAAATGTTAAAAAAAGCAAAACTGCGCTAAAGTGTACAACCCACCGGCTGAGGGGATAAAACGGCCAGTAGCCCCACTTTCGTTGATGGAGGCAAATCTTCTTTCGTATTTCTCTCCTTTATTTTCTTCGCTGTTGCAAAGATGGATGAGCATCGACAGCTTACTCTAGAGCGCCATGAGCCCTGCGACGATAGTCAATTACTGAAAAGTGAAGTGTGTATGAACTCGTCGCTTGGAGGCGTAGGCTAACTGGGTCAGGATGTTGTGCATACTGCCCTCCCAAAGGGAGTTTTGACAGGGAAAAAAAGAAAGAACGGCGATGAGATTTATCGCAACGATTCGAAGCAGCCGACGGCGGAGGCTTCCTTGGATTATGTGCGGGTGCACACTGACCGGGTACCGGGTCGAGACACGCAGAATGAATTGCGAGCGATGTGTCGGTCGCGCGAGGCGATAAGCGAAGCGATTGTTCCAGCGCTACCCGCGGAGGGTGCAGTTGTGTCGAAGGAGGTTGAGCTCTGGGTTGATGGTGTTCTACGAAATGTTGGACTGCGAGAGCAGGGGCAGAGGTCGAAGTCTCTTGTGTTTATTTTGCAGTCAGAATCAAAGAGGAGCGAAGCGGTGAGAGCGTGGTCCAGGTCGCTTGGTCGACATGTTTACTTTGACGGCAGGTTGATGCGGGAGCATAAGGAAGCTTTGCAGGTGGCTCATCGAGCGCAGTATGCCGTGTTCGACTCAGTTCACTTGAAGCAGTTTTCGAACATGTGGATGCGTGTCCTCGGAGGTCGTCCGGACTATTTTAATATGGATCTTCCCTTTGTGAGAGCGTTCCAAGTTCGGTGGGCCAGTCTCCCAGTGATTGTGTTCTTGAGTGCAGAGCAGTATAGGAAGCTAGGGTTGCAGAGGTCGTTTTGTCGTAATAGGTGGAGTGTTGACACGATGGAAGAGTTTATCTGATGACTTGGTGACCACCCACTCTAGTCACATGCGTGGTTGCGGCATATAAACCGATCCATGATATTTGTGTCGTATTCTTTGGTACAACTTTCAGCGTCGTCAGCTTCATGGAAGTCGAGATGGATATCATCCTCTTCCAGCAGTAATGATACGTTATTGCGGAGCGATGGATAGATACATGGACCATCTTTTATCCGACTTCGGTCTTCTTCGTGGCATGTCGAGTCTAGCAGGAAGGTAACGAGCAAAGATCAGGAGTATGGACTTGTATGAGGAGATAAAAGAGAAAAGAGAAATATTTGTCTTGTTGAACACTTCAACTCGTGCATTTATAAGCTTTGCTTCAGTAGACCTCCTGCACATCACAAGCAGCTACTCATTGACACAGTGATAAGTTTTGACGTGACTCAGGTCAAAACCAGCACTTTAAGCCACCATCATTGCATCTCTTTGATTCGCCAAGCGTTACAGCAAACTGAGACAAAATCTGCAGTGATTGAAAGGGCTGCAATGCTTATATGTTCTTTAACCTGTCAAATTAAGCTTCTTTCTCCAGATATTTGCCACTCAATTTTGCTATGTCAACTTTGCTTTCTTATTCAAGACGTAGACGCCCTCCAATGACGTGCCCGACAGGGAGACATGATTAGGTATAGCTCATTGGCCGTGATAGATAAGGTTATTGATCCCAACCTGACCACCACTCAAAACATGTAGTTGCAGCTTAGGCCTATCTCAATTGCGGAACAAAGCAGGGCGATATCCAGGGGTAAAGAAGAAAAAGAACCACATTCTCTCCTTCGACTGGCGATATGTGCGGTGTAGTACAGCCGAAGCGCTTGGTTTGGCTCCCGACTTGAGGAAACCACAACTTTTGTCATATCCTCGAGGCATTCCCAGATGGTCGCGCATCGATGCTACAAGAGGGAAGGATCATGGGACTGATTCTAGAAATTGCGCTCCGGAACTACGGCCTTAAGAAGAGCTCCGGCCAGTGGAATTATTATTCTTCTATTTTTCTCTTTCTTCTCCCCGTTATGCTCGAGATTCATGACACTATGGAAAACCAGCAGTTTTACAATCCCAACTCCAATAATCCAGCACCACGGTTTCGCAAGCTGCAGTTTCATTCATTCAATCTTAAACCCAAGCCCGCTTCTGAAGCCTCTCGCTAGGTACAAAGCCTACGCAGACTCCTGACGGCTCCGAAGCATGTGAAGAGCCTCATGCGAAGAAGGCAGCCTCTCCGGCAGAGAATACCCATCTCCACAACTCCGTCCATGTAGAAACTCCAGGTATGTGTAAAGGCAAAACAGGTTCCCAACACTATTCGCGGCTAACCCCATAAAGAATTTCCGTCCACAGAGGACCATCACGCCGAGAATTATTGCAGCAGTGATCATTCTCCTGTCGGAAATGCTAGCGATAATGACAGCGGCAGTGAAGATGACCTACGCAGTCTGTTTTCTGAGCTTGGGGATGACTCGTCGGATACGGAATCACATCCAGACCCCAAACCGCCGGATGGACAAAGGTAGACATCCCCGTACCTCCAATCCCGCAAACCGGTTCTGATGAAATGCAGATACACCTATAGTCATCGATGATGAATCTATCGTGAACACGTTCCCCGAATGTGAGGAAGAGCGCCAGAGCCATGACGAGGAAATGCCCTTGTCCATAGCTAGTCTAGGGCACAGTGGTGGTGGTGCCGGCAGTTGTGACGAAGTCAATAGCGGCACAGCGAAGCATTCCCCGTCTGGTAAACGCAAACGCGATTCAGAGTCCGAGATCAGTTCATCTAACGCGGAAGGACCCCGTCTCCTCGCAGTTTTCTCGGGCCACGATGGCAGCGACCAAACCCAACCACCTGGCAGTGAGACCTACCGCAGCGCCGATCACCACTCCGACGAAACGCAAAGCGATGTCGTCTGGGAGTACCACGGCCTCCGTGGCTATAAGATAGTAGATGGGAAGCCGTTTGTCCTTGTCCCCTGGCTCCCGACATGGGAGCCCGCCGCTGAGTTTTCAGCGGAAGAAGTAGAGAGAGTCAAACGCCGGTGTGAGTTGCGGAAATCCAGACGACCGGGAAGGCCGCCTCTAAAAAGAGTCTGGTATACCCAAGAACGAGCGACTCGTGGATGAAGAGGGTAACCACCCCAGTTCCAGCAGTGTGCTTACAATGCGTCGAGGATGACATGGCTACTATCATGCATCAAAGTGTCGAAACTATCTATACTCTTCTGTCTCCTACCCCTCGACCGGTATACCCGCGTCGAGCATTATAGGAAATTGCTATCTATCCATACTTGTTTTATAATATATCGTGATTCTAAATGTGCTTCCTTTTATCCGCCTGATGGTGAACCCTCAGGGTATTATAGCGGTTACTCATACCATGCACAGTAATTCCTAATGATCCAAAGACTGTTGGAGGAGGATACCCGTTCCAAAATCTTAAGCCCCAATCTAGCGGTACGTAGATGGATTCCCAGAACACTCATAACATTCTCAGAAACCGTCATATCATTCCTAGAAACATGATAAGCGTTCCCCGAATGCAAACTTTTCCCTGGAATCATCTCGATGTTTCTGGGAACTAGCGTCCCGTTCCTAGGAACCTGCCGCCAGTCCTAGTACACGGGACGGCCCAGATATGGTCCCCAAAAATGATAAGGCGCATAGATCAAATTAACTGGGTCTGCTTCTTGACGCGGGGCCATATCGACTGGAAGGAGGGGTAAGCAGTGAAAATTATTTTGCCGATGGTTGTGAATGGTGGAAGGTGGATGGAACCAGGGAACTCACGCGGCTTGGCCCATTACTTGGCGCTATACCGAATAAAGACTAGTATATCTTCCGAGACAGTTAAATTTCTAAACGTGTTGGTGCCTAAGTGTACCAGGGTCCATTCGCTGAGCAAATCGCGTGGGATTGATCCCCACCACTTGCAAAGTCCCGAAACCACAATTTCTTTGAATAGCCTCTAGAACGTAGGGCCGTTGGTGAAATTGTGACGATTCACAGGCGAAGAACTTCGAATTCTGACCTTTCAGCACTACTTCCTTGACCGTTTAAATACCTGCTCAGTTTGTTCAGTGAAAGAGATAGTTGGCGTAACGTCTGCTGAGCCAATATAGCTCAGCTGACTGAGCTGACTGTCATCATTCTCTGATACGGGTACTGATTCTGCGTTGAATAGTTGAGAAAATTCAAGTTTCGACTGCGAGACATCAAAATCCACGTCAGAGAGTATCTGATCGATCGCTGAGCAGATTCTTTTAAAATGACTTGACATTCATACGTCATAAACGTTCTTCGTGAATTTATATGTCGTTCATTTTTCTTTGTCATCTTGTTTCGTGAAATCAAACTTGCGAATTGAGTGACGATAGAAGATAGTCTGCTTCTCTTCGATCAGTGAATAATGATCGTAGATTCTCACTGCTGTATGATCGTGCGAGATTGAGAAGGCGAGTATCTCTCGATTCATCGACTCATCATGCTCACGACTCGACGAATGTACTGCATAGAATTTTTGTCAGTAGATAGTTTTCACAGCAGATACACATCAGAGTTGTTGTTTGCTGATGAGATAGATTAGAATTAGAATTAGAATTATGTTATACAGAGTCGCTGCCGTCTATTGAGCAGCTATGCGAGACGTTGTAGTGTCACATTGTGACTAGTGCAGTAGTGACTTTTCATCGCATTGTCTTTGTTGAGCTCAGCTCCGTTTGTTCTCTGTGTCTATTTAATAGTCGTTGTTTATAGACTGCTCTAAGAAGTCTTGTGTTTACTATGAATTTTGCTGCCTTGATCATCAGTTTAGATGTGTTAAGAATGTTTCTCAAATCTTCTTCTCTCTAGAGTCCCACGATCTCTCATTCGAAGACAGTTTTTCTCAGTTTGAAACTGTTGTCTTATCTTTCAGCAGTGTCAGTCTCGCGTTTTCAGATCTCACGATCGCTCATCTTCTTCGACGAATTGTTCAACGAAATCTTCAGATGGGATTCAAATCAGAATTCTTTATCAAGTATCAGAATTCAGAACTTCTCGCAGATATCTATAGCTGTAGTCGCTGTTAATATATTCTCGCTCAGCGACATTCACGTTTTCTAGACTTCAACTTTCGCGTCGACAGAGCGCGATTCTTCAGCTTGATGAAGTATCGCATCTGCAAAGTCATTTTGAATTTGCTCGAGAAACGCTTGACGATCTCATTTCATGACTCATTCTTTTTCTTGAGTTTCTTCAACAGCGCGTTCTTCTTCTCGACAAACGATACACGCATATCAGTTGCGACGAACGACTACTTTTTTTAACTGAGACTCGACAAATTGTTTGTTTTCATTGATAAGAGTCGATCAGTCTTCTCATGATAAAATGTTATAGTGTAACACACTTTGAACTCGCGCAAGTGACTTGAAAACAAGTCGAAGACTGATATGTCGTCACTCGCGCAATTTGTCATCGTATCATCTAGTGTGACAGCAGACACATCGAGAGAATTACTGATCGAATTCTTATGATACTTTTTCGAATTTCGCGACTTCTTATCGTTTTTTATTAAAGCAGTCGACGAAGAATCTTTCGTACAAGTTGTGAAAGAGACAGTGAACACGACGAAGAACAGCGTTGAGAGTTTTCGTTGCTTTCATGATTATTTAATGACAAGATTATCATCATCGCTTTTCTGATATGTTTTGTCGTTGCTGCAGTCACTGTAGTTATTAATGTCATTGTTGTCGCTGAGATCGTTTTTATCATCTCGCTTCTCTGTCTTTTGAAAAGCGTCTGATGTGAAGAGAATCTTGACTCGAACACTCATGTGTCGCACGCGTCATCGCTTCATGAATCAATGCTCTCTCTCATCGCACTTTTCAGAATTGATGAGAGTTTCAGACTTCGATTTGACTCTCGTGCTGAAAGATGTGTTATTCGCAATATCTTCATCTGTGACGTCAGTGCGCACATCGAAATCAATAATCTTGAATTTGATATCATTTGAAGAGAATTCTTCATCGCTTTTCAAACTCACAAGAATCGATTGTTCTGTTGAAAGCTGTCAGAGATAGAGCTTCAGAGACTAGTGAAAAAAAGACACAAATTGACTTATCTCGACTGTCTGTTGATTCTGATAACTTCACTAAATTGTACGAAAATTGATTCGAGAAATTCATCAAGTCAGAAGATTGACGCGAGACTTTTGCTTCGAACTTATTCAGAGTGCTATTGCTATCAGAAAGAGAAGAGACGATTTTCTGAGATGACAATCGATCGACTTTTTGAAAAGATTTATTGCTTGAGACTTCTCTACACGACTTGAGATCTGACGCAGTTGAGTCTGAAGAAAAATTGCATCTTCAATCAGCAGATTGCTCAAAAAATTCTTTCTTGTTGAATGAAAAGTTTCTATCTTGAATCACGTCGACAACGCTTGATCTAGAAGACTTAACATCATCTTGATTAATGAAACTGAAATTGCTCATGTCAATCACTTTCACGATCTCTCAACGCTTCAGTTCAGCGTCGAACTTGTTCAGTGAAACGCTCGAAAGTCGACTCTTAATCTGAGTGTCAGAGTTCTCGCGAACATCTTCACAGAAGAGAAGAGAGAGACAGAAAAAAGAATGTGTAAGTGATGATTCAGAGACAGATTGTGCACAAAACAAAGAGACTGACGAAAAAAGACAGTGTTCAGAAATATAGTGCTTGAAAAGAGACTTGAGAGACTTGAAAAGAAAAGAAGAGTATGAGATGAAGTTCATATTTACGATCATGCTTGTAGAAAGAGAAGTTGTAGTTGACGAGAATTAAATTTCAGTGTCTGTCTTGTTCGTTCTCTCAAATTCAAATCGACTGAGAAAGCAGATCTCTTATAAACTTGATGTACATCATTCTTCTTGTTGTCAAGAGTTAAAAAAATTCAATTTCAGCTATTTCAGCTATGAGCAAATCGCATCGCATCGCATTTGAATGACAAGAATGAATCGACGACGTCGAAATCAGTCGCTTTTTGTTTTTTTCTTTTGTCTCTTCTCTCTGTTGAGCAATTTTCATGTGCGAAGACTAACGTGAAATCACTCTTTCTCTTAAAAAAAAAAAATAAAGAAGCTCATTGATGTAATTATATGCTATACTTTCGTCACAGTCGTGTCAGCTGAACAGCGATACTCGTCACGAATAAGAGTTAATTCTGCAATATTGTCATTATCTTACGACAAGACAGATTACGAAAGATACATGAGACGAACAATTCACAAACGTGATTTCGTTTTCATTTTCGAGAGTTTTTCATGCAGCTGAAATGTACACAGATTTTGAATTCGTCTACGAGAAACTCGTCATACGAAGAGCGATCTCAATAAGATTCGATTTTCACTTTTGCATTTTTTTATGCATCATTCGTTGCAAGAACTCTGAGCGACTGAACTGCGCAGAAATTTTGAATTCGACTATGAGATGACAATCTTTGTCGCAGAAAATCATCTCTCTTCTCTTGTGAATTTGTCAGATTTTTCTCGAAAGATCGAAAATGCGAAGTATCACAAAATTTTCAAAATGTGAGTCAGAAGAGCATCACATCATCATCGTCGAATTTGAAACAATTGAAACGAGATGATCATGTTGCACGAAATTTGACAAAAAAGAAAGAGAGCGTAGCTTCATGTCACAGTAAAGATAGCTGCGATCAAGACGATTCTTTTCATTGAAAAGTCTCTCATCGTCTCTCTTCGATTCATCGAGTTGATGAGATTCAGAGCGAAAGAAGTTGTCACATGCAAAAAAATTGATTGAGATGCATACGCACTGTGTGTCATGTATGCAAATCGAACAGATGTTCGTTATCAGCGTTCATGTAATGAGACATTTTCGTCATTGATTGTGAGTTCAAACGAGAAGAATCGAACTCACAATGATTTCAAATCAAGAACGAAAACGAAATGAGTATCTCAGCGAGCAATTTTGAGATAAAAATCTCGATAACGAGACGTTTTCATCACGAGCTGCGATTCGATCTCAGAGAACACGTCGCAAAAGTGAAATGAGATTGAGAAAGAGAGATTTGAGTTGTTTTCGAATGAATTTTAAATACGACGACTCAGCTTGTCTGATCGATGAATGATGAAAAGAGCAATCAGTGCAGCATTGTAAAGTAAGAAAAATCGAAAAACACTTTGCAATGATTCTCGCAAGAACAAGAAAACAAGAGACGAAACAAACGATAAACTGATCTCACAACGTCAGATGTTACTACTTGCTAAATTATCAATCAAAAAGAATCAGAAACGACACAGCACGACAAAACTCGCATCGTTGACAAGTGCTGACGAATCAATAAAATCGATGAAAAAAATGAAAAAATGAAAAAATGACATCATTGATCATTGAGATCAGAGAGAGAAAAGAAATCGATAAGCGAACGAGACTGAAAAGAAAAAAGATAAACTGAGAAGAAAAAGAAAAAAAAAGAACGTGAAAAAAAAAGAGAGTCAAACGAGATTTATATAATTTCGACGTTCGCGACGTCACGATCATCGAAGTCATCGAAGCAGCGAGAATGCAGATTAAATTCGAAACGAGAGACGTCAAACTCGAACGAATAACGCTAAATTGAATCGAGAGAGCGTCAGATCGCAACGAGACAAAAGACTCAGAAACAACGTTTTAACGTAAATCAATCTTATACTTGTAATATTATATTTAAAGTTGTTAAATATGAATTGCGTCATAAGAATTCATGAAGCTCAATCATCTTGATTGTAATTCGTGTAACAATGTAAATAATGCTTAAGTATTTGATTTTGACGTTTCATTTGCTCATTCGTTTGCGAATGATACGCAATAGAAAGACGTTTGTGAACGCTCAAAAAAAAACATAAACTTGATCAGAATTTACTTGTAAAAAAAGATTCATGATCAGAGATTAAGTTCTTGAACATGTCGTATGCAATAAAATAACACTTGTAAAGTAATTCTGCGAGATTTTTCGTGATAATATTCTCATTGCAAAAAAAATATCATGCGTACTTGATGAAAACATCAATTATAATTAAAATAAAATCATATATATAATCACGTCAATGACAAAATGATAATTCAGTAATAAAATCTAAGATAATCACATTAATTGAAGTTATTAACTTAGAAATAATTTTTAATTTGTTATAAAATTTGTGTTTGCGCATCTTGACTCGTTAACAAAAATCGCAAATATTGCAATATAACTTAATATTTTTAATTATATCATGTCAATAATATTTATCGCGAATGATTTTGTTTGTGCACTTTATTTTAAAATGATTCTTTTGCAAGTCATTGTGATTTAATCACAAAATTTTCGCTATAAGCGCGAAATATAATGAAATGTACGTGTGACTATTATATAATAATAACTCTTTAAATGACATTAATTAAATAAATTTTTAATCATTACTATGTTTTTTTTTTGTACTTTAAAAATGCGATCTTAAAGTTGCTTATTCGTCATTTGAAATAACTTAACATGTTGAATAAATGAGAATGAAATCAATTTATATACTGATTTCAAAATAGTGACAACGTTAATTTTGTTTTATAACACGAAATAATCAATGATATCTTTAACGTTTGCGAATAAATTTTGTGTCATTTGTTTTATTACGCGTTAATACAATGAGTAACTTGTATTAATAACGTTTTTTTTGATGTTATCATGCGTTTGAACGTTAACTAATAAAAAAGTTTTTTTTTTGAAAAGATTTTCAAATTTTCAACTTTTTTGAATTTCATGTCGTAACTTTTGTTGCAAAATAAATAATAATGTTTTATTATGAAAAAAATTTATATAATTTACGCGTCAATTTGACGCGTTTGCAAGATTGCTTTTGTTCGCTTGATGCAAAAGTATAAAATTATAAATATTTAAAACTTTTACTCAATGTATTTGACATTTGTTCAATTTTTTAGTTGACATAAAGTATTGAAAATTGATATGATCAAACAATATCTTTATTAAATATTTAAAACTCTTAAAATAATGTTTTTAATGTTTGAAAATTGTGATGATAACAAATAATTCAAAATTATAAATTTTATAATGCGTTTCGACTCTTTGTAATTTGAGCGATTAAAAAATTATTAAGTGTCAAGTATCATCATTTTGTAATTGAAATAAAATAGCAACGACAGTTACATTAAAAATATTTAATTTTATGCGTATTCGCTTATCTGAATTAAAATGAACAAATAAAGACGCTTTAATGAATTTAAACTTTAATTTTTCAAAAACGCGAATTGTTTTATTAATGAGTATTTATAACGATTTTTTTTTTCTTTTTTGTCATTCTTAATGAAATCATGTAACAATGCGATAATGCGAGAGTAATTTTTTATAAATTTGTGATAAAAATTTGTAAATCTCAAAAACATAATAATTTTTTAACACTTTTGAATAACAATCATTTTAAAATGATATTAATTCAATTAAGTTTCATCTCTATACTCTTGAGTTTGATAACGTAGTCGAGATAGAAAATTTTTATAATTGAAAATTATCATTTATTTTGTTTTACGAAAAGTTTAACGTCACGAAAACGTTGAAGTACAGTTAAAATGTGCGTTTGATACTGTTTTTCAATTTTAAAATAAATGAGAATGTCATTTAAATAAACGACGCAGCAAACGTTTAACAAATCGCGCAAAATGTTATTTATAAAAATTTGAAATGTTGCTGACGTGTTTGTGAGATTAAAAAATATAATTTAATACTTGTAATAATTATATCGCGTGTGAAAAATAGTGAGTTAATAATTGAATTTTTTAATGACTATATGATGATAGACGTCTTGAAAATCAAATTTAATAAAAATACTAATATTAAAAAAACGATTTAAAATATCACTTAATAAAAATAGCGAATATTGATTTTTTATAATGATGTTATTAACGTCTCGATAATTTATATAAAAACGCAGTTCGTTGTTCTTTTTAAGCACAAAAAGCATTAATGCTTCAACAAAATTTTTAAACTCTTGAATTCATTTCTTGTTAATGACTTTCTCTATATATTTGCGAAATTTTTCAAATTTTGTGAATGATTGATTATATATCAATTAAAAAAATGATGTGATTTTTTTTTTAAAGCAATGCTATATTCAACATTTATTGAGATTTTCGCAATCAGTGTTTTCAAAAAGAAATTAACGTAAGATTTAATATATTTTGATAAAGTTGTTTCATCAACATCAAAAAATACTTTTTTTGTAGTGTTGAAACGCGTCTTAAATGCATAATTTGTTAAAAATTTCGCGCTGTCTTCTCATGTGTTTTTTAAAACAAGAGTGTAAGCTAAAATTTTAGTTAAAACTTCATTTGTAATCGTGTTCATATTAATCAGCTTGATTTGAGATTTCTTAATTAATATCAATAATGTTGATCTGAAGTTTCAATTGTTTCTTTGTTAATTTATATCAAAATTCATATTTTTTAGTCAGACAAAGCTCAGAATAAAATTATATTTTTGAATTTTTATTATTTCGTAGTGTAAAAACTGATTTCATGACATATTAATAACATCAATAACACGAATATCGCACGTTTTACAATTAAAAAAGCGTATAATATAATCATTTAAAATTTTAATCATTTTTAATCAAACTTTAATGAAGAGAAATTGATGTTGAATTAATTAAATTTAATTGACGAAGTTGTTCTCAACATCGAAGTTCATTAAAACAAATGCTTTAATCAAGTTTTTAAAAAACTGAATTTTAATTTTAATAACTAATGAAAGTGTCTGTTGTGAGAATTTAAGACTTAAAACTACTGCGACTTTTGCAGTCTCAATTAGTCTTTTTTCAAATTCTTTTTATTTTTATTTTTAGAATTTTTATTTTTTTCGCGCTTTATCTTGCATTCGAACGTATTATGCGTATTAATATTATGATGAGAATATTATTTGTTATTTTTATCATTATCATTTTTAAATAATGTCTTTCACTTGCGACTGACGCGTTTTTTGCGATTTTTTTTGTTTTTATTTTTTGATTTATTGTTTTTGTCTTTGTCTTTATTTTTGTTTGAAGACTTATTTTTAAATTTGAAAACATGTTCACAATCGAGAACGTTAATTTTCGTTGTGAAAATGCGTTTTAAAAATTTTTAATAATTTATGTTTTTATATTTATTTGCGAATTTTTCAAATTTAGAGCACACTTCTAATAAAACTTTCGTGTAAATTTGCATCTTATACTGATCATTCGAATAAATAATTAATAAATGATTTTTTAAATTCTTTAAATGCGCGACAAAGTCATTAACAGATTGATTTTCTCTTTATTTGCATTTGTGATATTTGAACTCTGAATCGCAAATTGCGTATTTGAAATTTATAATTAATTATTTCAATCATTGTTTGAACTTATCTTATGTTGAAAGATTTGAAAAACTCTCGTTATAATTCTGTCATCTTGTTTGAAGTTTAATGTTCAAGTGTTGAGTGATTTTTAAAATCTTACGATAATTACGATTATTGAAATAATCAAAGTGATATTAATGAAAAACATTGAATTGAATTATAAACTCTTTTTATTCATTTATATCATTCGCTTTGAACTTTTTATCAAATTTACGAGTGAGAGTTTTAATTATTTTTGATTTTTTAAGCTTTTCATGTCACTTGCGTGTGTTCAAATTCTCAAAATCACAATTTTAATTGATATTTGACGTGTCAAGCGTGAAATTATGATTAATTTTCGCATACTTAGACATTGTGTCTTGAGTTCTTAAAAAGTTTATGCGTTTAAAAGCGACTTGATTTTGACGTTTTTATTAAGCGATTTCAAACTTCGCAATTTTTTGTTACATGAGACAAAAATTTTCAATTTTTTTTAAATATTTGAGATGTTTTTGAATTTCTCTGATTTTTTTATCAAGATTTGTAACAGATAAAATTTTAAAATCTTCAAAATTAATGTTCTCTATTCTTTCAATTTAACTGAAATCAGATTTTTCATTACTTTGCAATTAATTCTCGATTAATTTTGTGTTTTAAGTGTTTTCGTGATTGCGAAAAAAGCGTAAATTTTGCAAATTTAATAAATCAATAAAATTATTGTTAAACATTGTTGTTTTTTTAAACTGACGAATCGTTTCTCTTTTGAAGTGATGAGAATTGTGAGAAAGTTTTTCAAGCGAGAAATAAAAAATACGAGTTGAAATGATGAATCACTTTGAAAAAAACTAAAAACGCGTTTATATTAATAAAAATGCGACTTTAACGTTGTCATGAATAAAAAATTATATTGAATGATAACTAAACTCATTACTGATTTTTTAAAAAAAGTCAGAGATGAGAGAATATTATATATAATGAAATTATATAAGTGAAATATGAAATAGCTTTAAGCTTTAAATCATGTTATAAGTTATCATGATCGTATTTTATATAAATAAATTGCGAAAACGCATTACATTTTTATTTTTATCTCAATATCAAAATCGAATGATCATTAAGTATCATTCAGAAAATATTCATGATAACATGAATGCTTTTTTCAAATTATTTTTATTTTTTTCAAAAATTAATTTCGATTTCTCACAGAATATTTTTTTCTATTCAATTACTTTCATGAAAATTAATTCGAATTTTGCAATTACGATTCACGAAATTTTACTTAATGATTTTTTCTTTGATTGAGTTTATCAACACATTCAGAAACAAATTAAAAAGAATAACTTTTTTGATGCATATCAATTTCACAGTTTTGTTTAAGATTTTGATAAAAATGTTTTACTCATGAATAACAAAATTTATGTTGTGAATTATTTCAATTTTATCTCATAATACATTTTAATAATGTGAGATTGAAATTGTGTCAAGTGTTTTGCAAAAGAGATAGCATAATGCTCACATTAAAAAAAGTCTAAATTCAAAATTTTAAATATAAACTTAATTGACAATATGCTCGATTTTACGTAACAAAAAATAAAGAGACAATTAGACAATGTTTAAAATTTGAAAATAAATAATTATTTGAGTAGAGTAAGAATATTGAAAGTGAGATATAAATATAATAAAAAAGTATGATTTTGTTACATTTAAAATTAACAATATAATTTAGATTAATTGCAAAATAAAACACAATTAAAAAAATAAATCTTTTGATTTTAAAAAGTAATGAGCGTGTTTAAATACATGATTTAATATTCTTTGATAACAATAATAACTTTATTCTTAAATTTTGACTTTGTTTAATTTTCGACATCAACATTACTTATTTTTGAGACTCAGCTTATTTAATTTTCAATTGCAACGCAATTATTCTTCGAAACAAATTGACTCGAGATGAAATGAGAATTCAAAAAAAAATTCGACTTGAAAAAGTTAAACAAAATTTTTTTTTTATATTCATTGTTTTCATTCATTGTTTTCTTAATAAAATTTGTCATCGAGTTTTCATGTATAAATAGTTTCTTTTTTTTTTTCTTTTTTTTTTTTCAACTTTGTTTTCTTTAGTTTAAAGTGCACTCGAATGATACAAGTGTTTTTCATTTCATAATATTTAAATCAAATCATAACAATAATTAAGTGTTTGCATGTTTTATTAAATTTTGATTTTGTTTAATTTTCAACATTGACGTTATTTATTTTCGAAACTCAATTTATTTAATTTTTAATTGCGACGCAATTATTCTTCGAGACGAATTAACTCGAGATGAAATAAAAATTCAAGAGAGAATTCAACTTAAAAAAGTTAAACGAAATTTTTTTTTTATATTCACTGTTTTCATTCACTGTTTTTTTGACGAGATTTGTCATCGAGTTTTCATGTATAAATAGTTTTTTTTTTTTTTTTTTTCTTTTTTCAGCTTTGTTTTTTTTAATTTAGAGCGCATTTAAATGATATAAGTGTTTTTCACTTCATAATACTTAAATCAAATTATAACATAAAATAAAATTTATTTTTTTTTTTACAAATTATCTTGAACTAATTGTCGTGATGCTTTTAGTTCTTTCAATTTATTTTCAATTTTCAGAATTTTTTGAATTTTCAAAATTCTCAAATTTTCGTTGCTAGTTAAACATTATGATTAAAAACATTATCAAGATTCTCATCACTGAATCTTTTATTGAAAAGCTGTCAGCTTAAAATTCTTTTGAAAATTTTTTTTTAAAATTTGTTTAAAAATCTCAATTCTCTCGTTTCTCTTTAACAACTCAGATCGATAATTCATATATGATCAAAAAAAACTTTGTAACAATAATTCAAAATAACATGAAAAACTTGTACAATCTCTTGAATAACGCTTTTATAAAAATAAATGAGTTGCATCAATAAAATGAGAATGCTTATAAAGTTTAAATAAACGCTTTAATCATGAAAAAAAATCAACTCAATTTTTAATTAAAAAAAGTTATTAAGCAACGTGATATTTTTCAAATTTTCAATAATTGTATATGATCTCGACTTATTAACACTTATATCATTTTCAAAGTTGAGTTTTGTAATTAATTAAAATGTTCAACGTCTTTATGCTTAACAATGATAAAAGCTTAATTTTTGAGATATGAAAAATGAAAATTGATTATAAACTTATCAACAATATCAATCATTATTTCATTTTTTTCGCTTGTATCATTTATGTCATGAATCATTTTAAAAACAAAATTGCGAAATACATTTTAATTTGTAATAATCTCAAACACTTTTAAGCTTATCAAAATGATACAAAAATTTTAATATATCTGATTATCATTTATCATAACTCAAATCGAATCATCAAAATTAAAAACAAGTTTCGAAATCTGTTTATGTGAAATATTCTCTTTTAAAAGTTTCATGCGAAATTTGTTTATTTAACTTAAAAATCTGAACTTGTTGTCGCGAAATGAAAGAAAAAGTTATATTATTAATTTAATCACAAAATGCAACGTTTAACGATTATTTAAAGCAATAATGTTATTATGTTTTACAAGTAATTTGTTATTTTTTGTAATGAAATTGTCAGTCATTTAAAGTAAATTATTTATTTTAAAAATCATTGTCGCAAAAATATTCTTGTTGCAATTGTTATCAACATTGTCAGATTTTTCAATAACACTCATATTTTTGATATTATTAATATTCTCATCAGTTTTACTGCTCTCACAGTCAACAAACTTAAAATAAAGAGAAAATTCATAACGAATAAATATAAAAATCAGTTAAAAAAGATTGAAATTTATTTTTATTGCAAGAACTCTGAACACGTTGCAGCGTTTTGTTCAAAAAAGAAAATTCAATTAAACGTTAAAACTCTTAAATTGAATATGAAAAAATCAAAATAAAAAAACAATAATGTTTGAGAAAAATTTTCATTTCGAGCATTATTGTCTGTTTAACAAAATTGAATTTAAGCAAGTTGTTGAGAGAAAAGACTTTTACAATATTTAATAAATTAGCATTTAATGAATATACAGTTTTTATTGATTTTTTAACAAATAATGAAATAAATGATTTCATATTCATTGACATTTAACTGATCATTGATATGATTAAGTTTTTCAACATTTATTTAATTAAATTACTTAAAATTTGCGATATTCGCGATTATAACGACGCTTTTGAAAAAAACATCACTCATCTTATCTTTTTGAATTTTTAAATGAATGATTATCATTTTTTGAAAATTTCAATGCTTTTCGCGAATTTTGACACTCACAAACTTATTTTGAAAAGATGATAATTGATGAATCAAAATATTTAATTAAATGTTCGAAATCAAAAATTAATGTAATTGAAAGAAAAATCTTTCGTGAACAAAATAAATAAGAAAATGCATGTAATCGTATTTCACGAAATTTTATAAAAATTAAATTTTGATCTCAAATATCAAAAGAATGCAAATCATAGAAATTGTTAAATAAATTATTAAATTCGTCGTATTTTATCTACTCAAGTTAAATTTGAAAACTTTTTTCAAATTTTTTAAATCGTTTTTAAAATTATTATATTTTGAGTCGCTTTATTTATCACGACTTTCGCAGCGAAACTCTTTATTGTTAAAAAATTTTTAAAGAAATCAGTAAAATTTGATGAAAATTTTAATAAATATTACGAGTTTAAGATCTCGCGACTCTCAATAAATATGATGTTCATTAACGAGTTTTTCATACATCATCATTATCGTAAAAAAATTTTCATGAGTATTATAAGTTTTTACGAGCTGAACAAAATAATTGAGAATAAAAAATCAAAAAAAAAATGTTAATGTTAAATTAAATTTTAAAAAGAAAAAAATAACTCAAGTGTTACTTAAATGTTATCAAGAGTTTATGAACGTTTTTTTCAAAAAAGTCTCTGATGTGCTGTTTTCGCACAAAAATAAAATTGACTACAAAATAAATTTGAAATTTAAAATCAACTTAATTAAAAATATAAATTATGAATTTCTGTACAAAATAAACTCTGAGAAATTGAAAATGATTAAGATTTATTTAAAAACGAATCTTTAAAAAAAATTTATAATATAAAGTGTTTTTTCGTTCACGTTTCTTGTGCTTATAGTCAAGTCAGAAAACAAGTTGAGATTTTGTATAAATTATCGAAAACTGAATGTTATATTCAAAAAAAATAAATAATTCATTTTTTTCATTGATGAGATCATAAATCATTTTCACGAAATCAAATACTTCATTAAGTTGAATATTCGTCAAAGTTTTCATTGTATCAAAATGAATGAAAAATTTAAAAATTTAATTATCTTTCGCACTTGTTATGAGTTCTTTAAATACAAAGTCATCTCATTCGAAATTATCAATGAATCAGTTATTTTTCAGAGATATATTAATTTCATATTTTTTGATTATTTCAACAAATTTTTTATCATGTTTATAAATGATTTTCTCATTTATAGTAAGATTCTCAGAAAACATAAACAACATGTCAAGCTTGTATTAAAATGTTTTTATGTAACTGAGCTGTAAATCAGCATTTTAAAATGCGAGTTTCACGTCATTTGTATCAAATATCTTGATTTTATCATCAACATTAAAAATGTGAAAATTAATTTTAATAAAATAATTGTTAGTTTTAACTGAAAGATGCTCGTAATCGTGTAAAAAGTTCAATCATTTTTAAACTTTTGCAATTTTTATTGATGATTTATACGTGTTTATAACAAAGTGATTAAGTATTTGCATGCTTTAACTCATAAAAATTAGTCATTCAATTGAGATAAAAAATGTCAAAAAATCTTTTAGTTGTTAAAAAAACTGTTAATTAAAGTCTTTATTTTTAAATACTATGATTTTAAACGTTTAATTAAAATCGAAATTGATGTTTTTAATCAAATCATTATTAACATAATAACGTAACTTTTCAAAAATGAATTTTGACATATTATAAAGTTTTATTTTATCTTGATGTTTCTCTTCGAGCGAAATTATGAGATTTATAACAAGAAATTTTTAATCATCGTTAAAATCTTGATCATTTGAAAAGTCGAATTGAAAAGATTTTATTATGACAAAAAATTCAAAGTTTTTATTAATCATAAAATCTTGAAATACTTTATGATAATCAAAAAATTGAACTTGAAACAAATTTGTTGAGTTAAGTTTTTATTTTATTTTCATTTCATTATTAAATATCGTTTAAACAAGAACAACACTTTAATTGATGCTTTAAATCATCTTGAAGAGAATGTCTTGTTAATTAAAAAACAAAATTGTATTTAAATGTTGTTAAAATCGAAATCTTTAAATTTTCAAAAAAAAAAAGCTCTATCGTTACTCAAAACTCTTAAAATTATAATAGATATAAGTTTTATGAATTTTGATTTAAAGCTCGAATTTGAATTCGAGTTAAAACTGATTAATAAAATATGAAAGTTTAATCGTATCGTGAAATTTTTGAAGTTTCAAAAAGTGTTGACTCGATTGAAAGAAAACAACGAGTGAATTCTGCAAAAAAAAATACTGCTTTATCAAAAACGTTTAATGATTTCTATAAATAAAAATGAGATTTTACGCGCAAAATTTTTAAATGAAATTCATTGACAATCTTTCATGACTCACTCAAATATTAAAAAAACTCAAAATTTAATTAAAGCTTAATATTATTGATGAAATTAAAAAATTGATGTGAAATGTTATATTAAAAAATTATGTTTTATGTTATCAAAATCAAATCTTTAAAAATAAAAATCTTGAGTGATTGCAATTATTATTAATGTTTAAAAGAGCTTTTCAACATATTATCATGAATTTTATAAACGTTTTTAAGACTCATGAAAATCACGACTCAATGTTAATGATAATAAATCATTTAAACAAAAAGTCTTTATTTATAATGATTACTCAAAGAGTTGACGCTTTTAAACTAATTCAATTGTTTTTTAAGCGTTTTTATCGATATTACAAGATTTTTGAGAGTATTGTTTCGAATTATGAATCACAGTTTGTATCGCATTTCTGAGATGAATTTTGTAAGTTTTTGAGAATATAGTTAAAGCTTTTTATCGCGCATCACTCAAAAACAAACGATCAAACGAAAATTGTCAATCAATATTTTATTATCAAATTTCGATTTTATGTGAATTACTATTAAAATGATTAAAATGAGTGACTTTTTATAATGAATCACGTGATTGTTATACTGCTTAATAAATTCACTCAAGTTTTTCTCTTTTTAATTATTAACGAATATGATTTTAAAATCTTTTTTAATTGATAACTCATACTCACGAAAATTAATGTTAACAAATGCTTTAATCAAAAAACTGCTCAAAATAAAGTTCAACAAATGAACGAGATTTGAAAATGTGAGAATCGTTAATATATTCGAAAGTTTGCGCTCAAAGTGTGATATAATCAAGTTCAAAATCAATAAAAAACAATATAAAGACTAACAATAATTAACGTTCAATAATAGTATTATTGTTGAGTTGCAAAACTTAACGTTCGCGAATAACTATATGTGTTCGCAAATTATATAATTAAACTCGCTTAATTGATCATGTGACTTTGCAAAGTTTTAACAGCATATAAAAGCTTGAGAACATTTTTTGAAATTATATAAAATTGAGTTCTTACAAAACTTTCTTTTTTTAAATCGAAGTTCTTTGAGACGTAATTAAAAAAAAAATATATCTATTTACATGTGATAAGTCTTTATAAAAATCTTGCGAAGCAAAATCTCATAAGAAAAAGCGTTTCGCGAAAAGAAAAAAAGTGTTTTTATTATGTTCGTGAGATCGTAATTTTTTTCGTAATATTATTTCATATCGATGTTAGCGATTGTATAATAAACAAATAAATTACATTTTTTTTGTAAGTTTTATTTTTTTTATAAACTTTTCTGCGAGACATTATCTTGCTTTATAATTGTTTCGCGAGATATTTTTTATCATGATTATTTTTTATCTTTGATTTCATAAATTTTCGCGAAGTTATCAAATTTTCAATTTTTTTTAAAAATATTTCATTCATTTTTTCGCGAACGTGATTTTATTTAATTTTATTTAATCTTTTTTTGTCATCAACTGTATGATACTCAGACGAAAAGATGAAATTTTAATAATAAAATTCATTCATTGCTCTCATTCAATATTTTCGAGTTTTAAACATCAAGCTCTCAAATATAAATATTTTCTCGATTTTTCGTCAAATTGAGAGATTTTTTTTTTAATTATCAACATCATTTTTCACAATCATGAATGAGTCTTTTGCAAACAATAAGTTGATTACTGATTTTCAAATTTGAGTAAGTTCTTTTGTTCGCGAAGCATTCTCAATTTGTTAACATTTTTTTAATTCAAATTTAACAATTCGCAAATTCAAACTCTGACTCACGTTGAGTACTTGTTTAATGATATTCATTAACATATGATAAACTTATCTTTCGACGTTTTTATCAATTTCAATATCAATTTTTTTTCTTTTTAAAGTAATAAAATGTTTGTTTTCAATCATTCTCATTTTTTGTTTTTTTCAAAGTTTAATCAATTTTTCGCGAGCGCATGTCATCAACGCGTTGTTTCGCTTTTTAACTTTGTAAGTTTCAACTCATTTGAATTTGTTTTTTTTGATTTTATTGCGAGCAACTCTCACAATCACGCTTTTTTTAATTTTAATTTTTTTAAAACTTCTCTCGTTATTATTTCTCGTGAGATTGATTTTGACATTAACTTTGACATACTTAACATTTTCAAATTTTTTCAAGATTTTTTCGCTGACTTCGTCTTTCTCGTTGTTGAATAAGATTTTGATAAACAGCTTTTTTCTCGCAAAATTACTTTCGACTTTAATGTATTTAACAGTTTCAAAGTTGAATCTTTTGTTAATTTTTTTCAAAGATTCTTCGCTGACTTTGATTTTTCAATTGTTGAACAAGACTTTAATGAGTAATTTTTTTCTTTTACAGAAATTATTTCTTTTAATGAAAACTTTTGCAACACGATTTCTCGTTTTATTGCAACAAGCATTGTTATCGCAAATGTCTTTATAAATTTTTATAAAACATTCTCATTTCTTACAAAACACGTTAATTTCTTTCAATATTCTCACGTGATTTTTTAAAACGATTAAATTCGCAAATATAATGATTTGATTTCGACTTTTCTCTCAAATATTAATGTCAATTTTAATCAGTTTTGACAATTTACACGCATCAATTTTGAGAGCATTTTTGTTTCTCATTGAAATATTCATGACTGAATTCTCGAGTTTTTTTGTTTTCACAACAAAGAGATTGTTAAGTCTATCGCTCGCGAAATGATTTAAATGCTTGAACTTATTCAACGCGTTTTTATGTTTCATTTGTGAACTTTGTTCAATTTTGAACAATTTATTAATTGTTTTCAGTTTCGCGAAGTATATTTGATGACTCATTTTAAAAGTATTTCACTCGCTCTTTGCATTTTTTGCGTGAAAATTGATATTGTTTTGCTTTTTCACATGTGCATCTCTGAGAGTCGCAACGCAAAATGTAATAATTATTTTTTTCACGAACAATACACTTGCAATTTTACAAGTGATCATTAAATTTTTGTTCTTTTTTTTTTCGTTTGCGAGCATCATTCTTTGTTTTTATTTTCAAGTTTTTTAACATTTTGTTTCTGTTTTCTTGCGAGTCATTTTAGTACTTTAACTTTCAGTTTTTAGTCAATAAAATTTCTTTTTTGTTAAACTTTTTTTTGATTCGCGACTATCTCATAATTTTATTTAAAACGTTTTTCGCTCGATTTTTCGAGATTTGCGAAATGAAACTATTTTAATTTTTAAGTCAAATATTTAAGATTCTTATAAAACTTTTTTATAAACTTTTTTTTTTCTTTTGTAATTGATTCAACGAATTTTATACATGAGCTGTCTCTCTTTTTTAAAAAAATTGATTAACTCGCGAATCACATATTTTTAATGTTTTTTCAAAGTCTTGCAAATGAGATAATAAACATTTGACTCAACTCTTTTCATTTTCTTATGCTTGTAAATTTTAAAAACATGAAAAACATTGTAAGTTTTAAACTCTGATGACAAATTCAACTTATAAATTTGCGAATTCATTTTTTCAATAATACAACAGAGATTTACTCTTTGCAAATTTAATTTTTTATTAAATCGCTTCATTTTTATATCGTGAAAATTAAGTCACATTTTTTGCTTTTTTACAAAGCTCTTTGTGATGTGTTTTTTGTTATAATAAGTGCTTTAATACTTCTAAGCTTGTTTTAATGATTAACGTACGAATTTCTTCGTCGTTTTCATTTTATCAATTTTTGCGAGAATTGTTTGTTCGACGTCAATTTTCATTTCTACAAGATCTCGAAAATCATTTTTTAAGTTACGCTCGTAAACAATCTGAAATGAGAATTTTCTCGTTGTAAAATGCTTGAAATTGTTATAAACAAACTTCGCAAGAGATAAATGAAATATTCAATCATTTTGATTGTAATTAATGTATGCTTATAAATATTGCTTAAACACACTATTTAATCTCTTTGTTTAATCATTTGTTTGAGAATGAAACACGATGCTTATGTCTTTTGTAACATTTAATATGTAAAGTAAATTCGCTTAAAAATTATTTGTAAAAACAAATTCACAATTAAACATAATGCTTTTCGAGAACTTATGAACGAAAAAAATCTCATGAATCAAAATTTAAGTCAATTGCTTTAAGATAATGTTCTTGTGAGTTGAAATGAATTAAGTCATTTTCGAGAATCAATTCACGACTATTAAAATGCAATTATATTCAATCTTTTTATAAAATATGCTAACTGACAAATTCGTGATAAAATTTATGCTTATATTAAATCAATAATTCGTGAGTATAAATAAAAATTGCAATTTCTCGTAAGATTTTTTACGAATCACTTGATTATTTTGACACACATTACAAATATTATAAAAGTTTTTCATTTATTTTCTTATGTCTAATCAATAGTATTTGCGTTGCAAAAGATTCAATGTTCTCGTAAACGCAAAGTGATCAAATAACGAAATATTATAATGTCTTTTTATCAACTTCAATTGTAAGTCTTTAATTTTGAGAACATAAAGAATTTCTTGTTTTCGCAAAATGTCATTTTTATTCGTTCACAAAGCGATTTTTTTTTTGATATTTAATTAGTTACTTCGAACAATTTTTTACGTATCTCTCAAACGTGAACATTTTTCGTAAAAAAACTTAAAAGTTTTCACATTAAATTTTGTGAGATCTCAAACGAGAACTTTTTCTTTGCGAGAGTACTCATAATTTTAAGTTTTTTGAGAATTTCTTCATGAGACTCTGTTCTTATCAAAAAAATTTTTATGAACTTTCAATCTCTTTCTTTTTGCAAAACTTCAAATTGAGAGTCGCAAAATTTTTCATTTTTCATTTGTAAAACAAAATGAGCGCGTTTTTTCTGTTTTATCTTATTAATTTTTTGATGTTTTGTCGCGAGACAATTCACATTTTTGATTGATTGAATCACAATCATTTTCTTGAACTCAATAATTATGATTTTTTCTTTTATGTCAGTTTTGATGACTTTTTTGATATAATTTAATTTTCGCAAGAAATCATCTATGAGATTCTTTTTCTCAAGTTGATGATGCACAATAAATTAAAAAATGAATAATCACTATGTTTAACATATTTATTTTCTTAACAATTTCGTAACGTGTTTAAAACATTTCAAATTATCATGATTAATCATGACTCTGATTGTAAATTAAAAATTTTTCAAAAAATATCGTCAATATTTAAAAAATTCAATAATTGTCAACAATTTTTGATCATAAATATTGTAATTCAGCTTCGCGAAAATCATCTTGTGTAAGTAAAATGTTACAAACATTCAAATCTCATTCTCATTTTTTTGCGAAAGAATTTCATTTATTGCGAGATTCAAAGCATCGATTTTCAACATAATTTCACGAAATGAATTAAAATAATGAATTAAAATCGTTTTCGCAAACGCTTTTTTTGATTTGTGAAAGTTATCGCGATTTTTTAATATCATAAAATCATTTAACTCATATTTTTTTCTTTTTTTATGATTCGTTCAATTTCTCATTTTTAAAATTCTCTTAATCTTCAATAAAGTCGTCAAACTTGTAATCAGTTTCGCAAAGTAATGTATAAATTTTTTATAAAAATTTGCGAATTTAAGAAACACTTGAATGTCGCGTCACGATCTTAATTTTAATTATAAAACAATAATTTTCACTTTATTCGTTTTCATAATAACGCTTTCAGAGATAATTATATAATTTAAAAAATTGATTTCGCGAGTGCTAAACTTGCATTTTTTCAATTTTTTGTAAAAATTTGCTTTTTTCAAAATCATGAGTATTTATTTGACATAATTCTCATGTTTTTTTTCATTTTAAAAATAAATCACGATGTCATTTAAATATATTACGCAAATAACGTTCAAGTGCTCGCGAAGCATTTTATTAATGTATTTTTAAAATGTTGCGAGAACATTGATTAACTCAAACAATACAACTTAATACTCAAATAAATTGTATTTGATTTTAAAAGTCATTTTTCATTCATCATTTTTCTTGATTCGTAAATGATGATAAACATTTTTTAAATTCAATTGCGTGAATATGCGTGCTCTCGCGAGTTAATATAATAAATTTTCAATCAACGACAACGAGTAACGATTTTTGATGATTTTGTGATTTAAATTTTTGAAATTCACGCACAAACACAACGCATTATTTTTCTTTTTGTCAAAAAGAATTGAGATTTTTGCGAACGATCGTGAAAGACGTATGAAATCAATTTATAAATACAAATTCAAATATTCACGAAATGTTTTTAACTCATTTTGCGACAAATTGTAAAAAGAGTTGCTCTTTTTTTATCAAGTTTATTGTGAAATCATTTTCGCGATGCGATAACAAAACGTTAACTTTTTGTAACAAAAAAATTCTCGCGAGATTGTGAGAAAGTTTTTCAAGCGAAAAATAAAAAATACGAGCTGAAATGATGAATCATTTGAAAGAAAACTAAAAACGCGTTTACATTAATAAAGATGCGATTTTGACGTCGTTGTGAGCAGAAAATTATATTGAATAATAGTTAAACTCATCATTGATTTTTTAAAATAAATCAAAGATGAGAGAGTATTATATACAGCAAAACTGTGTGAGCGAGATATAAAATAGCTTTAAATTTTAAATCACATTATGAATCATTATAATTATACTTTATACAAATAGATCGCAAAAACGCATTACAGTTGTTTTTTTTTTTTAAAAAAGCTGTTTTCAACGATTCAACGCGATGATCAAGTGCTTATAAAACATTATTGAGTAAACAAAGCTGCATTTCTGCAGTGATAAAAAAATAAAAGATGAAATAAAATAAAAACAAAAGAATAGTGAGTGAATAAAAGAAAAAAATAAACAAAAAATAAAATGATAAAAAAAAATTTTGAAAAGATAATAATTGATATTTATTTGTTGTTTTGATGAGTCAGAAATCAATGTTTTGATGATCAAAGATTTTAATAAAACACTAATGTACTTAATTTTTATTTTGATGAAATTGTCACGCAACAACGTTGACATGATTCTGTCACAATAAAAATAAAAAAAAATTTTTATTAACATTTTTTTTGTTAGAAAACAACATACGTAAGTCATAACAAGAGCATGTCAGAAATACTAAAAAAATAAAAACATTATTCTCGCATGAGCACATTTAAAAAAGATGTTCACATCGTGAAAGCACGTCAAAAATATCGAAAAGACAAGAACGTTGCTTTCGCATAAATACTTTTAAAAAAAATACTCACTCGCAAGAGAAAACATAATTATGTTGAGAAGTAAGAACTTTTACACGAAAATACTCAATCACGACAAAAAGATATTAGCTTTCGCGTAAAAGAACTCAACTATGTTTAAAAATAAAAAGTTTTTGTCAAAAAAGATTCACACTCATTATGCGTTTGATTTTAAAAAAGAACTTTATTAATCATTATAAAAAAAATGCTATCTCTTGCGACTTCTTTTCAAGAAAGTTTGATGAATGAAAAAATTTTCAAAAAAAAACGCGAGCTTTTAAATATTCTGAAAATCAGCGTTCAGTCTTGTATATTTCGAAGTCGCATCTTGCATTATTTTTTTATCATGAAATATCATTTCATTATTGAATCATATCAACTCATATCTTTGCGAGATTTTCTCATTTGCTTTCGCAACATCAATCATCGTCAAGTCATATCTAGTTTTATTTCTGTTTATCGTTTTTATATATATATTTCTGTTTTTGAGATTTAAATCTTTAACATTCTGAACGCTTTTTAACGATAATTTTGAATAATCATCGCAATGACTTCATAACGAGAACGTTCTCAAAATCAATTCAACGACAAAAGCAAAAACGATTTCGATCATCAGCTCTCGCATAATGACAAAATCAAAAACGAACAACTCATTGATAACAACAACATCGAAAATCAAAAACAGAATACTCTCAAGTTTAAAAAACAACGTCAATTTACTTTAAAAACATCTAATCAAAATCTTGAAAATAAATTTTTCGAAAGAATGAATCATGCACGAGAAATTCAGCAGATGAAAAAACGTCTACATATTGTTAAAAAGAAAACTCGTTTTTACAAATTATGAGAAAAGTTGAAGCGTGAGAAGAAAAACACTTGTCGCATTAAACAAAAACTTTCATTATTCTTTATAATTAATCATCATTTTTTAATCTCTCAACAAACATTGACTTATCGATCAGTTATCATGTGAAAATTGCTCAAATTTTCAAAATATTATGATAAGATCTTGAGCGAGTGTCAAAACTGATTCAATAAATTAAAAAAGATATTGAATGTCAGCAAAAGTTTCATGTTCATGAAGAAAAGTGTCAAATGAGTAATCAGTTTTTTTAAAGAACAAATTATAATTACATAACATGATAAAATAAACGCGAGCAATAATATGTTTGATACAATCTCAAAGCTCTTTAACTAATACAAAAACAAAATTGAGCACTCAATTAAAAAAAAACAAAACATCATCGTTAAGTTTGACGAGATTCATCAGAGATCGAATCAAAATGTTTAAAATTTTTATAATTATGTTCAAAAGCTAATCAATGATATGAAAAAATCTTTTTTTGAAAATCACATCATTAAATCTCTGATTAACAAAATACTGTCAGAACTCAAGACTGAATTATTGAAATTACAAAAATCTTTTGAAACATTATTGAAGTGAGTCTCGAAAGTCGAAAGATTGAAAAATGTCAATTGAAAAAACTCATCAAAGTCTTCTCAAAATGAAAAAAAACTCGAAAATTGAAACAAAAGAGAGCATTTCAAGTTTGAAAAATCATTCAATAGTTAACGCAACAACGCAGATGTGAATAAGAAATTTCAAAATTAACGCACACTTTTCAACGAGAAATATACTCGTCGCAAAAACAACAATTTATGTTTAAGATGTGAATGAGTGAATTACATAACTAAAAATTGTCACGCGTAAACGAACATCAATAAAAAAAAGTTGAATTTTAAGTTTTTGAAAAATGTCGCTCTCGAGTTGAAAATAACAAAAGTTCGTGAGCGAATTAAAAGCATTATTCTCAACGTTAACGTTGACACTTCATCGAGACAAAGTTTCATAAAAAAAAAATTGATAAACTTTGCTGCTGACAACAATTTCATTTCTCAAACATTAGTGAAAACTTTGAATTGAAGTCAGTCAAACTCTTCTTTTAAAATTATCAAATACATAAATGATTAACATGTTATTTTGTATGACACGTACATCACGCAAATCAGAATGAAGAATAACAAAGATGAAAAACAATCATAAAAGCACATTTTTGTCGCGATTGACATCGAGAATGAGAAATCAGAACTCATATTGAGCATTAAATGATTAAAAAATGTTAATCTCAACATCAATTAAGTTTTCAAGAAATGATGTTATTTTTATCAAAACTTTTTTATCAAGCTGCAAGATTCTGAACGCTTTCTTCGAATAATGCGTAAAAGTAAAAAACAAATCTTTGTTATACATCAACAGTTTGCGAGTGATAAAAAAACTTTTTCATCAAAATTGCGAGAGTACGAGAATGTTTTTTTTATGAATTTGATGAAACGTTTACTTCTCATTCATCTCGTTATTCACGCGATTAAATTAAAAAAAAGAAAACAATCATCACACATGTCAATTTATAATCTTTTTGAAAAGAAATTTAAGATCTTGCACGAATATTTGAAAAATATATCGCAGTAAGAGTGAATTTGACTCACTCGTAACTTTAAGAGAGCGTCAATGTTATTCACATCAAAGTTAAATGAGAATTTACATTTTTGTGTTGATTATCATGAATTAAACATCATAACAAAAAAAAATCGTTATTCTCTATTTTTCGTCAATAAAATGCTTGATCGACTTCAAAGAGCGAAAATTTATTCAAAAATAAATTTCAAAAACGTTTATCATCACATTCGCATAAAAAAAAGCGATGAGTGAAAGATCTTATTTAAAACTCGATATGAAAATTTTGAATATGTTGTTATGTTTTTTGATCTCGCTAACACTTTTGCAATCTTTCAGATTTATATCAATTGAGCTTTAACAAATTTATTGAATGTTAATTGCGTGATATATTTGAACAACATTTTAATTTTCTTGAAAAATGAGAAAAAACACTGAGATCATGTTAGAAGAATGCTGAATCAATTGCGAAAATTCAATTTGTATGCAAAATTATTTAAATGCTACTTTCATATTATTTTCGTTGAGTTTTTAAACTTTATTGTAAATATTGAGAGTGTCAAGATAAAATCAAAAAAAGTTGCAACAGTGTTAAAGTAATTTGTTTTTTGAAATTTTCATGATATTCAAGTGTTTCTGAGTTTCACAAATTTTTATTGTAAATTTATTTAATTATACTTCATTATCACAGCTCTTATCACGAATCTGTTAAAGAGTAATCAGAACGAAAAAAAGAGTGATTCTTTTAAATTTATGCAAAAAACGCAAAAAGCGTTTGAAAAACTCAAAATTGCGTTTATAAAAAATTCTTTTTTCAAACATTTCGATCTCTCAAGATTCATCAAACTTGAAATTGATGTTTTAAAATTCGTCGCAGAATGCATCATCTTTCAGCAATAAAATGATAAGAATGACAATGATTTTCAATAACATCTCGTAGCATTTTTTTTTTCAAGTTCAATGATGCGAAGAGAAATTATGAAATCTCAAATCAAGAAATGTTAATTATCATAAAAGTCTTTATTCACTAATGACATTATCTTGAAAATGTAACGCACTTTATCAAAGTGTTAATCAAACACAATAATCTTTGTAATTTTATGTTCAGTGCTCACAAGATCATCAACAAAAAACAAATTTAATGAATAAAATTTTTTTTAAATATGATTTTATCATTACTCATCACTCAAAAAAAAAGAATTTTGCAAATGATTTATCGCGAAGACTTGATTATTGTGAAAAAAATAAAAAAAAGAATCTACTCACATTTGACAAGAAGTTAGAATATGAAAAAATTTTAACAATGAAAAATTAACGTACTTTTATTAATACTCTTCAGCGAGAGCTAGATAAAGTTATCTCAAATTTTCAAAAAACATGAGTAAAAAATATGCAGTCTCAAACTGACGATTCACAAAAAAAACGAATTTTTGAACAAAGAGTAATGAAAACTTTATTCATTGAACTTCGTTTAAACTTGTCGTGTTCAAAAATGATTAACATAAATGAGTTGACGTGTCACGTGTCACGTTTACAAATCATGAAAGTAATCATAAATGAAACTGCATATTTTGAGTTTTTCGAAAGTCTTCTTGAACTGATTTTGCGAATTCAAAAACAGAATTTCTTCACACACGAACAACAAAAGAAGATTCAAAAAAAAAACAAGAAAGTCACAGAGTTTGAAGAATAATTAATAAATGAAAACAATTTTTTTCGAAGAAGAGATAATATTTATATTTCAAAAAATTAATCAGTAAGACAAGAGTTATTAAAAGTTCATTATGATAATTTTTTCGTGAGATATTTCAATGTGATGAAGATTACTGCATTACTTTAACAAAAATACTACTGACAGAATCTCATTGATAATGTGAAGAAATATGTAAAAATTTATCACACTTGTTAAAAATCAACAACAAAACGACACAAGTTTTATAAAAGTTTCATATTGTTTTCATGAGTGAAGACTTTCTGATCATTCATTTTCATAAATTTCATAACAAATCTCTCATTTTTCAAAAAACACGAGCAGATTTATGACTCAATGTTGATAATAATTAATTGTTGCATTAAGATAATTAGATATTTCGTTTGTCAAAAAAAAATCATTGCGCTCTCGTTGACAAATATAATTTTCGAGAGAATCGTAAAGCATTATAAAGCTTCGAAGAACATCGTTTTCAATAAAAATAATTTGTTTATGAGTCATTTCTGATTCTCGCTTTACTATTACATGAAGATGACGCGTAAGCTTAATACAATCTTTCATTCACAAATGAATGAGCAGACAGAGATACAGAATCAAGAATTTAAATATTATTTAAAACATTATTACAATTATCATCAGAATGACTGAGCGAAATGATTGAATTATATTGAAATTGCGTACAATCAATTCAAGCATTTAACAACAAAAAAAACGTTATACATCTTGTTAATGAATTATAATTTCAAATTCAAAGAAATTATTCTCAAGAACTCGCGCGAAAATGATTCGCTCGCTGCAATAAACAGAATAAAAATGATGAAAACAATGCGCGAGAATTTGAAAAAGAAATATTATTAAGTGATTTTATGACAAATAAAACATCATAACAAAAACAATCAATGAAAATGCTACAACATTGAAAAAAAAATGTATCTTTTCATAAAAAATATAAGAACTCGCAGATCTTGCAAAAAATTCAATAATAAATATAAGAAATCATTTTTGATAGAGAAGAAAATAAAAACTCAAGCGTATAAGTTAAAATTGTCAGAGATTTATCGCATACATAACGTTTTTCATGTATTGCTTTTGAAAAATTATAATTCAAAATTTGATGAGAACTACGAAAAGTCTTCTTCAAACATCGTAAATGAGAAAGAGAAATATAAAGTCGAGAAGATTCTGAATTATCGCGTTATACGCAGAAGAGACGAATATTTGATAAAATGAAAGAGCTATTTCATCAATGAGAGCTGATGAATAAGAGTCAGCGATTTAAAAAATGCTCAGAAAGTCATAGCAGAATTCGAGTCGAAATGCAATTTTAGCAAGAAACGTTTTAAACGTACGAAATAAACAAGAGTGATAAATCAAGATGAAAAACGCGAGAATAATTTTTATTAAAAATTTTAAAAAAAGAGAGATAAATCTCGAGAATTTAAAAACAAAAATTAAAATGTCAAAAAGCACTCAATCATCGAAAAACAATCAAAATCAAAATCAAAACAAAAGAAAAATTAAAAAAAGCTTCAAGATTATTTCTTGAATTTTTTAAAAGAAGTTGCATCAGAAAAGATTTTTTTCGCGTTGAAACGACGCTTGCGTGAAAAGAACTTTGTTTTTAAAACAAAAAAAAAAGATATGACAATTTTGTGAAATGCAAAATTCGCAATAACAAAACGAGCAAGAATGACAAGCGTTTTCTTTTTACGAAAAAGTTTTCTGATTTTATCAAAAGTAACAGATTGCGAAAAAAGAGAAATTTCATTATCATTAAAAAAATGATAAACAATAAATGCATTTTTAATGATAAACTGAACGATTTTAAAAACGATTTTGATTTTTTTTAATTTTGCTTATCTCTTTTCAAGAGTTTTTTTCTTTTTGTCGAACTATGAGTTTCTCAATAAATAAGTTAGCGAAAGCAAAACAAAAAAAAAACAATTGAATAGAGAAATTTGCTTTCGCAACACATTTTGTCATAACTTTTTCAATCACTTTGATAAAGACTAAAATTCGAAGCGTCAATTTATGATAAAGTTCATCTTCTTTAAACAAGAACAACAACTCGTCAAAGTGAAAAAAAAGCGCGAAAGAAAGCGCAATGATGATATGTTTTGTAAAAAAATTGTATTTATTGAATATCATTCGCTGACTCTTCTTCGCAGTCAACTTCTTCTTGCAGAAAATTACATAATTCTTAAAAATAATATCAATTTTCGTTAATAATTCGTTAATAATCATCTTGTATGTCATACTCTCAGAATTTATCTCAAGAATTTAAACTCGCTCAACAAGCAACTTCGTCACGATGATTTTGTAAGTTTTAAAAATTTAAAAGTTAATTATGAGATACGTCATTAGCACTGAAAAACATTTCAAAATAAAATCAAAAGAAAAGCAAAAAAATGCATGAGTAAACAGTTTTTAAATTGTCTTTGTTTGTCGTAGTGCTCGCACAAATCGTTCACAAAGTTTTCGCACTCGTAATGAAGATCATTCTTGATGAAAATACGTTGAAAACAACGCATATAAAGAGTATTCATCGTGATATAACGCATTTTGTCGAGCGCAAAAAACACAATGTTTTTAAAAAAATCGAACATAATGTTCTGAGAAGAGAGATTAATAAAGAAACAAATGATATTTTGAGAAAGTGTCGTTATGAGATGAAAAAATGAAGTTCAAAAACAAACAACGAAAAAGTTGAAGCGAAAAAAGAGAAAAAAGTTTTCTCGCATGAAAAAAATGAGAATTTTATTTATACTTATTCAATCTCTCGCGACGCGCTCGTTTATTTGTTTTAATCAAGAAAAATCATCTTTTTTTGAATTAATGAGAACGAAAAATTAACAAACTTTGATCTCGCGAGTCGTATCGCGTCAAATCATATCAGTTTGTTTTGATTTGATAATGAAGAAATATTTTATTCATTTTATCAAACAAATCATATCAAGAAATTTCACATCATTTCAAGATACATTTGCATCTCTTTCAAAATCAATATCATCTGCGAAACTCATTAATTATAAAAGTGTTTCGTGATTTTAAATCATTAACTCTTGATTTCAAAACAACAAACTTACAAAAAATCAAAAGTCATAGTCAATGTCTACATGATGCTATTTTGAAGAGAAAAAAATTTTTTAAAGTTTTTTTTAACAAAGCACTTCTTCATGTGAAACTTTGAAGATCAGAGTTTTTGAGAAAGAAATAATGTTAGAAAACAACATACGTAAGTCATAACAAAAGCATGTCAAAGATATTGAAAGAACAAAAACGTTGCTTTCGCATGAGCATATTTAAAAGAGATGTTCATATCGCGAGAGCACGTTAAAAATATCAAAAAAACAAGAATGTTGCTTTCGCATGAGCATTTTTAAAAAAAATGCTTATTCATGAAAAAAAGCATAATCATGTTGAGAAATAAGAGCTTTCGCACGAGAATACTCAATTACGACGAAAAGATATTAACTCTCGCGTGAGAGAATTCAACTATGTTCAAAAATAAAAAACTTTTATTAAAAAAAACTCACACTCACTATGCGTTTGACTTTAAAAGAGAACTTTATTGATCATTGCAAAAAGAATGTTATCTCTTGTGATTTCTTTTTGAGAAAGCTTGACGAATGAAGAAATTTTCAAAAAAAACGCGAACTCTCAGATATTTTGAAGATCAGTGTTCAGTTTCGTATATTTCGAAATCGCATTTTGTATTATTTTTTTATCATGAAATATCATTTCATTATTGAATCATATTAACTCATATCTTCGCGAGATTTTCTCATTTGTTTTCGCAACATCAATTATCGTTAAGTCATATCTAGTTTTATTTCTGTTTATCGTTCTTATATATATATTTCTGCTCTTGAGACTTAGATTTTTAACATTTTTTTTTTTTTTTTTTTTTTCTTTTCTTTCTTTTTCAAGCAATTATCAACTTTTTAATCGATATTTGTTTTTTGTGTTATGTTTGTGTTTTTTTTTTTGTTTTTTTATTTGATGATTCGTTCTGAATTATAATTGAGTAAGTAAACAATCAGTGATTGTTTTACAACATTTTCATTATTTTTTGAACGAAATTCGCGAGAATTTGACGAATTTACTGCGTTGATTTTTTTTTATGAAAGAATTTCTTTGTCTCACACTCAATTCTTGTTATGCAAAATGTTGAAACTTTCAATGAAAGTTTTCTTTGTTATATGTTTTTCAAAGTTCTCATGACTCATATACAAGCATTTGAAGCGTGTTAATTTTGATATTTAATCGCTTTTAATGTTTGCTTTGCAATTGAAAAAGTTTTATCAGTATTAATAACGAATGCGTGTAAATTCGCTCGTTACGATGATAAATTTTCTTACTTACAATACTTATTGCGTTTTAAAAACTCGTTGAAAACATACATGTCTCAAGAGAGTTGAGATAAATGATGTACTTGTTATGTTAATTTGCACAAAATTTGCGTATTTGTGAGTTATGTGATTTTTTATTCAGTGAATAAATACGCTAATAAAGCATTGCAAATTTTGAAATCTGATTTCGCGAAACGCGTGATAAATTTTCGCAAATTTATTTATTACGTTGATTTAATCGAATTTAACTCGAATACTCAGCGTAAGAAGTTGCGTAATTTAATTAATGATTTTGTGAAACAGCTTTAAAAAAATCAACTCGCAAAAACTGCGATGAAATCTCAATTTTTTGAGATTATGCATGAGAAAACACTACAAAATGTGTTGAATCAACAATTAATGAATGAATTTAATATTAATTTTGAAAAGACATCATACTTCAACGAAAAAAAAATCTCAAATAAAATTGAGATTGTTAAGATTTCTCAAATCAATTCTCTTAAATTTAAAAGTGATATTTTAATTTTTGAATGTTAGTTTTTAACTGTTGATCGTTTTGTCTGATTTGTTTCATTTAATTTTGATGAGTTTCATATTAAAAATGATTTTGCGTTTTAAACACACAACTCAATCAATTTTTGTGAGATTAATGACGTTGATTGCTTTTCAAGTGTGAAAAAGTTATTAATGAAAATTGATTTCTCATTTTTTATGATTATTTCGCGTTACGACTCTCGTGTTTTTCTTTTTAATTTAAATAAAAGATGTTGTTTTAACTCGCGATATTCGTTTTATTCAAACACAAATAATTTTTTTTTTGAGTGAGACTTTGCGTCAAAGAAGAATCTCATTTTTAAGTTAAAGTGTGAGACAAATTGCGATTCGTTTATTAACATTTTTTTGATTAACTCAATCGTGATTGAGTGAGTTGTTGAGATTGAAATTTCGAATTCGCAAAAAATGATGAAACAAAATTGAATTGTTTAAATCACTGAAAGACGAAAAGAAGTTGCAATAAAATGAAAAAAAAAATTTCTTTCATTTAACTTTTCGAAAAATATCGTTAAGTCGATGATCTCAAAAATGAAAAATGAATAAGATTGTTAAAGCTTTATGCTTCAAAAATTTTCAATAAGAAAAATTTTGAGTTTTTATATAAGAAAAAGAATGAAGTCTCGAAAAAGAACAAGAAAATGAAAGAAATAAAAAAAATGAGAGAGTTTTTCATTTTAAAACGTTTTTGTCGTGTTTTCGAGCGTTTTTTTCGTGATTTTTTCGTTTTCGAGCACTTTTTCATTTTTAAGCACTTTTTTTATTGCATGTTTTTGAGCTTTTGACTTCGTTTTTTTGAGCGTTGATAACTGATATTTTTGAATAAATGAAAATTTTTTTTTCATTTTCAATTATTTTTGTTTGTCAACATTGTAGATCTTTTTAAATCATTGTTAAAAACTTTTCTTTTAAGAAAAAAATTCATAATGAAAGAGTATCTTGATAATGTGATTATTTAATGCGTATACGTCACTTTTTTCGTGATAATTTTGACGTTTTTTGTCATTCAAAAAATATGTTCAATGTTTTAACATTTTTTATGTATTCAACAAATTCTCATGAATTCTCTTGTGACTTTCAATCAAATCAACAAACAAGATATTTTGTTTTGCGATAATGTGTTTGACTTTGAAAAATTTTTTTGACATAATATTTTGAATTGTCATTAATGATTTTGAGATTAAACGATGATAATATGTTTTTTTTATTATTATAACACTTTAATAAATTTACATGAAATACAAAGTGTATCATGCGAAATCACGATAATAAACAAAATCGATACATTTACGTGTCTCATTTAAATACTATTTCAAAAAAATCTGTATATTTATGATTAAGTTTTCGAGATGAATAAAGCATTTGTATATTAATTGTTTTAATTAAGATTTTATTGTCAACATTGAATTTTTAAAAGATATGATTCTTGTCATGATATTTTTTTTAATTTGCGTGAATGATTTTTAACTTGATAATAAGTTTCACGCGCACATTTTGCAAACATTGCGCGTGATTGATTGCAATTTGAATATAAAAATGCTCAAAACTAAATTTCATGTTAATTTGAAAATCTGATCTATAATTCATTAAAGTTATTGTCAAAAATTGTTTTGTAATCTTATGTTTAAAATTGTTATATACGAATTGCGTCATGAGTATTCATTAAGCTCAATCATCTTAATTGTAGTTCGTGTAACAACGTAAATAGTGTTTAAACATTTGATTTTAATGTTTCGTTTATTTATCTGTTTGCGAATGATACGCAGTAAAAAAATATTTGTGAACACTTAAAAAAAGCATAAACTTAATCAAAATTTATTTGTAAATAAAAATTCATAATTAGAGACTAAGTTTTTGAACATGTCGTATGCGATAAAAAAGCGCTTATAAAGTAGTTTTGTAAAGTTTTTCGCAATAATATTTTCACTGCAAGAAAAATATTATGCGTATTTGATGAAAACATTAATTATAATTAAAATAAAATCATATGTATGATCACGTCAATGATAAAATGATAATTTAATAATAAAATTTAAGATAATCACATCAATTGAAGTCATTAATTTAAAGATAATTTTTAATTCGTCATAAAAATTGTGTCTGCGCATTTTAACTCGTTAACAAAAATCGCAAATATTGCAATATAATTTAATATTTTTGATTATATCATGTCAATAATATTTATCACGAATGATTTCGTTTGTGCGCTTTATTTCGAAATGACTCTTTTGCGAGTTATTGTGATTTAATCGCAAAACTTTTGTTATGAGCGTGAGATGTGATAAAATGTACGCGTGATCATTGTATAATAATAATTCTTTTAATGATATTAATTAAATAAAATTTTTAATCATTATTATATCTTTCTTTTGTACTTTAAAAATACAATCTTGAAATTGTTTATTCGTCGTTTGAAATAATTTAACATGCTGAATAAATGAGAATGAAATTGATTTGTATGCTAATTTTGAAGCAGTAACAACGTTAACTCTGTTTCATAATACAAAATAATCAATGATCTTTTTAATGTTTGTGAGTAAATTTTGTGTCGTTTGTTTCACTGCGCGTTAATGCAATGAGTGATTTACATCAATGATGTCTTTTTTAATGACATTATGCGCTCAAACGTTAGCTAACAAGAAAGTTTCTTTTTTAAAAAAATTTTTGAATTTTCAACTCTCTTGAATTTCATGTCGTAATTTTTGTTGTAAGATAAATAATAATGTCTCATTATGAAAAAAATTTATATAATTTGCGCGTCAATTTAACGCGTTTGCGAGATTGTTTTTGTTCGCTTAATGCAAAAGTATGAAGTTATAAATGTTGTAAAACTTTTGCTTAGCGTGTTTGACATTTATTCAATTCTTTAATCAACATAAAATATTAAAAATTAACATAATCAAACAACATCTTTATTAAGTATTTGAAACTCTCAAAATAGTGTCTTCAATGTTTAAAAATTGCGATAATAATGAGTAGTTCAGAGTTATGAGTTTCATAGTGCGCTTCAATTTTTTACAATTTGCGTGATTAAAAAATTATTGAATGTCAAATGTCATCATCTTGTAATTGAAATAAAATAACAGCGATAGCTGTGTTAAAGATGTTTAACTTTATGCATATTTACTTATTTAAGTGAAAATGAACAAATAAAAACGTTTTAATAAATCTGAATTTTAACTCTCTGTTAAATTTCTTTTGCTCTGGGGCGTCACTTTCCGATCGCTTTTGAAGTCATTTTCGGTCTTCTCAACGCAACGTCTTTCATTCACCGCACACTCACCCAACCGCCACGCACCCAATCACCGTATGCACGTGATTTCACAGTAGTGGATCTCTCAAGAGAGAAGCGACTCGCGCGCTCAGTCACAATCTTTTTGCTCCCTTGAGCCACGCTTTTTTTTTGGAATGAAGCGCACCAGAAACGGAGCCCTTCTATTTTTGATCCCTTTCAGTCACCCTGCTCACTCTGCTCACGGTCATGGCTCCATATAAGAAAGGTGAAGCGCTCGAATACTCTCGAGGCATTCATTCTCCTTTCTTTCGTCCCTGCTTCGCCGTTCCTACTTCGAGAACATACATGCACTTGCACTTGAAGCAAGCTTCCTTCTATATACGGCAAAGCACGCCTGCCAGCCAGCCCCGTTCCTCATTTCTACTGGCGTCGCTGCCGTCTTCCCTTATAGCTCCATCGGCCGACTTCGATAGAAGCATCGCGACGTTGCGAACATGGCGAAGCGACGTCGAACCCGCATGCCGTTCAGCAACGACGATGATGCGACTGATGAGTCGTCTCGCGTGGACATGAACAGCGAGTCTGATCGAGGGTACGAGACAGAGCTGACCGAACCCGACTCCGATGCGCCTCGTGACAGACGCAGAGGCAAACGCAAGCGTCGACAATTGCGGTATAAGCTCAATATACCTGCCTCTAAGGAAGAGACCACGACCTCGATCGCCAGCGACGATTCGGATGATTCCACAGATCCGGAGAATGATACGGACGACGAAATGTCATCAGGAGATGAGGATGACGAATACTCCGACGGTGCTAAGCTTCTTATCGCTCGCTTGGAGGATCACTGGCAGCGGTCGGTACATTCTGTGACTCAACTCCATACTCCATGGCTGACAGAATCAACCATAGATATTGCAGGAAGAAAACGATGGAGCCATCTGCAGATTCCAAGTGGCAGGATCCGGTCGATGCTCTACGCGCTGCCGGGCGAAGAGATCTGTACAAGTTCTTCAACTGGCGTTTCAGACTGAAGTTTGGCAAGGGAGGCCGTCGACTGAGGGGGACGCGCAAGTCGAGCTCTCTGAAAGGCGACTGGAAGAACTTCCTTCGCTACTACGAGAGTGCCACTGGCACCAAGCTCGACCCACGGCTGATGCGGCTGATGCGGAAGGTAAGTCCTATTCATTGCGTGCAAGTTGGCGGGGCTAATAACCGCGGAAGAGCCTTCGGCGGCTGGCCAAGAAGCACGGGTTGGACACGCAGGAGAAGGAGAAGACACCGGTGTATGTTGAGGACATGTCGGTACTCCAGGAGACCGCCCTTCGGACGCAGGAAAAGAGGTTCTGGCTCGGGCTTCAACGGATGCAGCTCTGTCTCTATAACCTGCTGGGCCTCTTTACGCTGAACAGGAAGAACGCTATCCTCGCTCTGCGTTTTAAGGACCTGAGAGTATCGCTACAGCGCGACCCTAGCGGCGGGCCTCATGTCCCGACGGTGGAATTTAGCTACAGGTTTACGAAGAAGCACCTTGGCCTCACACAGACGTATGCCCTCTCTGATTTACCAATTTTGGAACATGCATACACATACTGACCGACAGTCAGAAACACGTTCATCCTGCCTGAGATCATCTACGAGCCATCTCTAATCCTCAGTCCGCATACTTTTCTATTTGGCATCCTTTTCTTCTTCGATGCGTTCGAGGCCACCCGTCTAACCTCGATGAAGAAGCTCAGACAGCTGAAAATTAAGGACGGTGTACAGCAGAAGCCGATCCCGCTGAAGCCAGAGTTAGCCGACCAGTATGTCTTCTGCAAGGTGGCGAAGGTGGAAGGCAAGGTCCGCATCTTCCCTGAAGAAAAGATGGACCCTTCATCCGCCAACCGTACGATCGCGGAGATCGCGGGTTTTCTGCACCCCTGGTTTAACCATCGCTGCCGGTATGGCGGGGGTAAGATCCTCAACCGGAGTGGTAAGGGCTCTAACGACTCACTCTCATTCTGTCCAAGCAAAATTAGGAAGCAGAGGCACTAACACGTCATTTAGGGTTGGTCGGCGATGCCGAGCAGAATTTGGTAATGAAGCATAGCAGCATCCGCACGTTTCTGGAACACTATCTTCCGCGGCAGGTCGACATCAATATGCAGGCAGTGATCAGCGGTCTGGATCCCAACTCTCCTCTGATGCGAGCGATCACACGGATCGGCCGCTGGCTCAACCCTGATCGTCCACGGTATCTGACGGATGCGCAGAAGGCGATTGTGGAGCAGGATCCGGAGCTCCTGGAAGCCATCCGGAAACGGGATCATGCGGAGCAGCGTGTCATGCAGACCGGCACTCCTAAGGAGATCGAGAAATTCGAAAAACGAAAGAATGATGTCAAAAACACAAGAAGTCGTCTGCTCTACAAATATAGGAAACAGGTCCGGGAGGAGTTCGACGACAAGCAAGCTGTGATCGATATCGATCGGCAGCTCTCTGGCATGGCGTTGAATGAGGAGACAAAGGAGACGCTGCAGGAGGAACAGATGCTCCCGGAGCTGGTCTATCTTTTGGAGAAGCTGCTGACGTGGCCGACATCTAGATCGGTGGAGAAGGAGTTGCAGCGACGGGACGCTGGTGTCGACGCCGTCCAGATGTACTGTGGTATCCCCGAGGGCGGTCCGCGCCGAGGAAGGAGACCAAAGCAGCCCGCACTCCCGTCGTCGCCAGCTCCTGGAGACACCGACAACAGCGGGAACGATAGGTCTGATGAGATTTCTCCTAACATGTGGGACGATGCACTCCGTGCCGCCGAGGAACATATCCGCGAAGCGGAGCGGCCTCGAGGGTGTTTTGAGTGTTTTGCGGATCCGCAGTCGTCGGATCACCGTCGCCTTCATCAATACTCGCGACCCGCAGACCTGGGCAGGCATTTCCGGGATGATCATCTCCGGCGTCTTGAGGACGGCAAAGGGGGGAAGTGCAGCTGGTGCGAAATCAAACTGGAACACAAGATGCACGTGCAGAGCCATGCAAAGATGGTCCACCGAGTGCGTACATAGGTCGTGAGGAAGGGAGTATCAGTGGGGAGTTGTATTGACTTGCTTTCTCCCTTTCTTGGTCGGTGTGCTGGCCCATTTCTCTAGCGGAGGTCCTTCCTCATAGCTGCCGTGCATTGATCAATTCCCGTTGCAGTGCGTCGATGTTAGCGGGCTAGCATTTAGATATATTCCTTGAGCTGAATGGTCGAGATTGATTATACGAGCGTTTAAAGACGCTCTTCACGAGGCTTATTCCATCTGTTATGAATTTACTCCTGTAGAGCACTAGATCATGAAAGAGCATACATTTTTCATATAATATAGAACTCATCTCTTGAAGGTCTCGTTTGATAAAGAAACGAGCAATATCTATTCTTCACTTTTGTATGTTTCTTTTTAGTTTTTAATATTTCTATTGCATCTCTTTCGAGTATAGCAAAGTTATTATTCCATCTGGCGAGCTGTTTGATGTGTCTCAGTCTGTGTGAGTAAAGAGCAGACATGTAGCGTTTAGAGTTGTGAATTAAAGAGGAAGACTTCTCAATAATTCCTTTTTATTTTCTTTGACCTTCACCCCCATGCTTTCTTGCTTTTCATTTGCATCTGGTTCTGTTTAGATATGTTCCTGTCTGATGGTTACTATACGGAGATTTTTGAAATAAGTAGTTTTGCAGTCTCTGTTCATCGGAAACCGCTGGCACGCTTGTACCTTTAAAATGGACTTAGTGAAAAAGATTCTTTCATGTTGCCCTAGCGCTCTCAATCATCCGCAACATCCGACTAATATACATGATGGAATGAGAATTCATTGCTCTTAGGGCCATGGCTGAGACAGTAGGGGTGGACTAAGAAGCTGGAAATGGATCGAGTATGTTACTGTTGAACCTAGGGGTTTTGGATAGGTCAAATTCCACTCCTGGATAGATCATATTTTCCCCGACGTAGCTGAACAGCACTGCCTCAGGATATTCAGGGGCACTCACCTTCCAGGTCGATCAGGTACCTCCTTTTCTTAGTTATCTACTGCCTTCTTTGATGTATATAAAGGACTAGATTCTACCCTTCTTCTAAGGGTCAGACCTCTCCCAGTCCAATCTCAGTTTTTATCTGCTTAGCCATCTTGTCACATGATCACCCGAACACCAAAAGTTCAAGAGTTACGAACTGAGCACGTGCTCGGCGCTGTGAGCTTGTTCCAGGATGATGACTAATGTTTCTGTTGGCGTTGCAAGCAAACTGATCACTTTTGACGGGCGGACTCACTGTCAATTATGGAACTCACGTGGCTTACAATCACAAATGCCGAGAGAGGACACCGTGGGAACTTGTGTGAGACATCAGTGAGTGACAAGCAAACATTTCTAGGTCCAGGGCAGGTCAGAGTATAGTGAGAGAAACGCCGCCCACCTTGGTATCTCCAAGAATGAACTCAGACTGCACGTGACCGAACCAGCACAATTTTGTCCCTGAAAAATTACGTCTGCGAGAGAGCAATCTGCCCAATTTCAGTTGTGGCTGCATGCGCATTGGAGTTAGGGAAACCATAAAAAATTCTTGAGGCTTTTCAGAATGACTGGCAAATATCCTTTTGCTTTGGCGAGTTTATCCTTCCATGGTCGGAAATATATAAAATCACTGGCATGCTCTATTAGAATTACGGGACATGCACTTGATAGGAGGTTACAAATGCCACAGCATGCCCCAGTCAAATAGGAAACTCCAAATGCCCTGAAGGAGTTAAGTTTACGCGGACCACATGCAGCATTGGCTGGGAGATTCCATAACATATGAAATGACCAGGGAGAGTTGAATTTATGAGAATTGCTTACCCATATCTAGCCAGCGCCCCAGGACAACATATATGTGCCGTCCATCTTAGACTTTGCGTCATGAGTAAATGGCGTTACGGAAAGCCATTCTTCTGTAACGTCATCGTATCGGCAATCAGCAACTATTTGGTTTCCAGAATCTTTCCCCAATCATGTAGAGTGGAACGTTTCAAGATATGTTCGTCCAGTACAAAGCCTCCAAGCCCAGAGCACATCGACAAGAAGTATATCAAAGAAGGAAAACACGAGGCTGCCCCCGAACACCAGGCTGTGGTACGTCCACGCATCATTTGCATTCAGATTTACAACTTGGCAGACAATAGCCCAAGGAAGGACGTAGAGAAGATTGGAGGCAAGAGACTGGTAGAGGTACCATTGCGGACGGGTCGCAAGAAGGATCGCAGCAAGTTGTGTAGATATGGCGTAGAACAAGTAGCACCTTTTCTAAGTAATTAGTTTCATCTGCCTAGCATCTAAGCAAAGGAGACAAGGATGCTATACCAATCGAGGGTCTGCCACATATGAGACGTGATCTCTGAGACAGCTTGGGAACCACTCAAGTAGAAAGCAAAAGGCCGGCAGCCAACGAGGGCAAGGGAAATGCAAAGTGGAATCTCGATTGTCAATGCAATCGCGACTGATACGAGCGCCGGTTTAATGATCACTATATTCGTAATTAGTATACGTTTATTGAGGTATGGTGCAGAGTAAAAAGTTCACCCATGAGGTCTCTTCGCGAACAATGAGCTCGACGGACATTCACCCCGACTTTTTGCCTCCATCGCCCCCAAGAATGGCCAACAAAAGTCAATGAAGTTGCCTCAAGAGTCTGCACGGGAACCATCACGAGTCCCCAACGAATGGTATTGAAAATTCCCCACGCGGTCGCATAGTCGGATCCCATTGACACGATGCCCGCCACAAGCCACAGATAAAGCGCATTCCGAATGGCAGACTCAAGAAAAGTGATGAGTCCTGGCCGCACCAGTATTATTAATGCTTTGATGCTAGGCATGATCCCACTTATGGACCATTGGGGGTCGCTCTTGCGAACGCTTGTTGCGGTGATAAAATAGAGGAGTCCCAAAATTGCTGAACTCATATCACAGGCTAAACGAATGAATGCTTGAGTATTGACCGTAGGTGCGAAATCTCCAACGCGAAATTTCGAAATAATTAGGAGATCGAGAATGATGTTGACCGTGAACTTGATCGAACTGACCAGAACAGGAACGTCTGGTTTGTCTAATGCTCTGGTCGCATTCGACACAGCCAATTCAATCGCCGAGCTCAAAGCTGAAAATGCGCTGATCCGGACGTAGGTAATGCTCGCCTCCTTCACAGCTGCAGGTACAAATGCGTCCGAGAAACTCCTAGCTGCGGATACGAAGACGATGCTCATGATAAAGCCGAGTACTGTCTGGAAAAGAATGAGGGTATGTGCGAGACACAGTCTAGAGATAAACGTCCTCGATGCGTTGTCCCCGATAATCACCCACGCCGCTCGAGGGAGCCCTTCATTCAACACCTCAGCAACGACACCAATGTAGGTGTAAGCGTCTGTCGTCACGACCAGGGACGGGTCGATGTTTGCGATCCAGAGTTTCGACAATGTACCGTAGAGTGCTGGAAGGAAAAACGCGATGCCATTGAACAGGAGAGCACCCGCATAGCTAGGGATATTGTCAGTATGTATAACCGCTATATAGAACAGAGAGCCGCTTGTTTTCACCATGATCGATGCCACCATCTGCCATCCGAGATCATCCACCATGGATGAGGAATAACTGGAACCGAGGGTGAACCCTCTGGAACGACCTCGTGGACAGCAGCAACCTCTACCGTAGTGGACTCGTTTGGTAGCATGTTGAAGAAAATCTTTCTTATGGAGTGCATTACTTAGAGCCAGCCGGTTTCTTATTCAAGCCCATCTAAAAAGAGCGAGGCGTCCCAGAATCTTTAGCCCAAACTGTGGGTGCTCGGCCATTTAGTGCACAGGCCAGATGGGTGGGGTTGAGACAGTCGTGTGCCCCACAGGACCTGAGAAGCAGGTTGTTGGAGCAAATGTCATCCAATCAGAAGCTCACAAAAGGAGCTTCGATGATAAAACACTTTGATTCTTCCTCAAGCTCATGCTAGCAGATGTGCCGAAGCAAGCTAATCTATATTTGGCTACCGCCACCGTTAGTCCTAATCTTGCAGATTGATTGAGCAGACGACATATCAGCGGATGTGATGAGGCACGGCACAAGTAGGCAGAGCTGACTTACAGTTGTGAGATGAGGAAACCTGAGTCTCTAGGATGCCGCCTTCGTGTCCCTGCTCAGCTTCATAAAACGACCGGACGAGCAAACCAACGAACTCGACCTTCTCCTGGCTACCAACTTCGGTCATGATTTGGTCGTCTGGTCTACCGATGTAGATCCTGTAACAGAATCGAAGTGAGGTCGAATCCTCATTGGCTTGTCATCTATGCAGCATCGAACCTCTCGGCGAAGTTTCGCAGTCACAGTGTTCAGCGCATCTTCTCTTTCCTTGGCTGCCTGAAGGTCATGGCGATCGATCAGGTCTGGAGCACGCCAATGCGTGTAGATCTTATTATGACACTGGGGTATTATGAACCTCTGAGGGAGGGAGTTGATATAATGGTAACAACAGAAGCACGCTGGTTTACTGCACCCTATGTATCTGTCACCTGCGTAAAAATCGTGTCCATTCAACCGAAACGTATCAACCAACAGGAGCTCTGCGTGAACCCGAGTCCTGAAGTTGCATTCAGCTCTCACTCTGTCCGCCATATTCCTGAAAATGTTCAATCTCTCAAGATCGGCGCGTACTTCGTCTGCGCTCGAGTCAGGAAACATTCGGTGAACGATGCCGTCCAGCGTTGACTTATCAGGGTTCAGCGGTGATGGCATGTATGGAGAGGACTGACATATCTGAAGCTGATAGTCACTAAGAATGCAGGGGAGTTCAAAAGCTCCATCCACCATGGCTTTTGCCGTCTTTAAGTATGACGCTAGACGCCCGATGTAGTGTTTAGCTCGTATGATAGGTTGATTTTTGTTAGTATCTCGTCTGGCGCAGTCCGAAAGGACTGGGAAATAGACTCGAAACTGTAAGCAAACATTTATGACATCTTGGAGCGAGCTCTCGTTACCCAAGACTACTGTCTCCAACGTATTCATGCATCGGATTGCCTCTCGCAATTCAAGGTTATCAACAGGTGTCTGGAACAGACGAGAATCAGCAACTCTACCACTGTGATAGTTCAAAAAGTCCAGAAAATGAGATCTAACACTTTCGTAAAGGTGGATTTTCTTTAGGCACTGAGGCAACTCAACAGCTAGCCGCAATCGATAGAACTTTAGCCTTGGTTTGCAAAATTCAATGATCAGGTGTGTGATCTCTTCAAGAATTGAAGATTTGCTATGTACGGATATTTGAGCTAGACGGTCAAGCATTCCGCGTATATGTTGTATTGTCCTATCGTCCAGACTTTGGTTGGCGGCGAGCCACACGATCGTATGTTGAGGGGTTGATTGCAAGGCTGCAGCGGTCACGGTATCACCTCCTTTACGGGAGTCACATATTGTGGCAATTCTCTTAATAAAAGATCTCCGCAGATCATCCAAAGTGTCATCCGTCCCGTAATTCGCATCGCTAAATCGGATGCCTCGAACTGGATCTATAACTCTCAGGAGGACAAGTGGTTCGTAAAACCGGCGCTGGGACTTAGTGAATCGATTTAGAACTTTTTCAACCGTAAGTGGAGGAGTATATGGTTTATGAACCGGGTGACTGGTCGGAGACGTAGGTTCGGGTGTTGAATTGTCGTTCTCTTTCCCCTTGATACATTCTTGCGCCTTTGCCTTGGCCCGACGCCGCTTTTTCTTCGTTTTTGTCCGTGGGGGTGCGGGTGGACGGTGTGAGGGTTGCGGCATTAGGGGACGAGTATAAACAGTAATATGTTTGTGGACAGGTGACACTGCGATGTGTAGGCAATCATGTTTTGTAGATTTGGAGCTGAGCTTGGGCGTGAAGATGCTAACATCGCATGATGTCATTTGCGGTAAGCAGTCATGGAAGTCACGTGACATTCGACTTCAATCGGCACGATCATTAGCAAGGCGAATGTCTAATTAAGCGTACGCTTAATTCAAAAATTGTGTAACGGATACCAATCCATGAGAATGTTTGTATTGCTAGAACGGCTTCTCATTCAAGGGTTGTGAAAAATGACCATATCGACTTTGCATTTCAAACGCCCTTCTACACTAAGGTTGTTCACGTCTCCTATCGCTATCGTTATCACTTTAAAATATAACTTTCTAGATCGAGCCCTTCAATACTATCTTTCAAGTCGCCAAAGAGCGTCGCAAAGGAGGAGCTGAAACAGTCATGTACGTATTTAGAGCCCCGGCCAGAGTAGCCCAGGGACGAACCGTACCATCGTGGCGATTCGAAAGCCAGCACTCTCTGCACTATGAGTTTGTACTCCAGCCCTGAAAAAGGGGCTGTAGGCCGTGGCGAAAGCAGACCAATTGATCGCAACTGCTTCGAGAGAGCTCCATACATGATTGACCTGCACTCAAAGCCACACCCTTGACTATCATTTAGGAAAGCCTTGCGTCGCTCACGAAGTAGGAAGACTATGTCGCTGATAGCTTTCTCCCTACGGTAATTCATATCTCCTAAGGCTTCATTAGCGACCGGTCAATATTGAAAATCTTTCTGCCCATACCAAGGACTGTATCGGGGATCGGGACCCCAAGATTAATCGGACCGTTACTCCACGACATAACAATCGAGGTAGCTTTTTGGAAATGGCTAGGGAGTTGGAAAACCCAGGAGATCCATAACCACAGAATCAAATCTCGAGAATATGCAGTGGGAACCTCTTCCTCCAGAGCTTCGATCCATATTTCCGAGAAAATTCCCATAGCCTCCTTGCAATCATAGTAGTCCGATAGACGAGCGATCTCAGCAAGCATCTCGAGAGTTAGTTTTCGGGGTATATGACGGTGCTGAGCGTGAACAACTCTGAGAAAAATCAAGAGAGCTTTAATATCCCAGGTCTCGGCAGTAACCTCAACTGAGCCCTTTTGGAAAAAGGTGACGCTCTCCTTCCAGCTTCCACTTAGCATCTTCTTGAAAACTGGTGAGGCAAGCGTTAAGTGTTTTGCAGACACTTGGACTCGAAAGCTAGTTTCTATTTGGTCTCCTTCATAAGCGTATTGTTGTGTAGCACCTTGGCTGTGATTGCTGTCTTCTCTAACCGGCTGACCAGAAGTACCAGTATGTTCTGGATTTGACTGTTCATCGACGGTTCCAGTGTCGGTAAGCGTTTCAGCAGGCCTGTCAACAGCAACCCCAATGCCGTTGACAAACATTTCCGTAGGCTCTTCTATCGGCTCTTCCATAGCCATTTCGGGAGGCGCTTCGATATCCTCATTGACAGAAGATACCACGGGCTCTTCTATAACAGGTGTATTTGCAGGCTCATCAGTGGGCTCTTCAACCGTAGGCACTGGGGTAGGTTCAGAGTCGTCGTGATAATGAACATGATGAGTAGCGAGGTCTTTTAACTTTTTCTTCTTTTTCCCTTTTTTTGACGCCACCCGGGTGCATCGGTATTCCGATGCTTCAGGATCTTTCGCAGGGCTGTTGACATCACTTGCTTTGGAATGAGCCTGGGAAAAGATGCTTGCCACTGTTTCTCTATCTAATTCTGCAAAAGGAGCATTCGTATTGCGTAATACTATTATTACTTCTCCATCTGGATCGATAAGCGTTGGCGGGTCCATACCGGTCTCCTCGTCTAGTTGTTTAGCGCTAGCTAGTGCTATCTTTCGAGGCGATGGAGAATGTCGGGCATGGGGAGTGTGTCGGAGACGCCGAACGGATGGTAACAGCTGAGAATTGTGGAAATGATTTCTATCAAATACGTTGTCGCCAAAAGCCGTTGTCTTCAGATGCGTGGGATTCCTCAACCGTGGAGTCCAGCAACATACATATTTACACCGCAAGTTGAGACTTGAGGGTACGCTCCCTTCCCATCCCGCGTTTGCGCCTCATTGTGATGTGCGCTGAATGATAGCCGCAGCGACGTGTCAAATTCATGCAATGCTACCCAAATCACGTTTACACATTATTTGAAAAAAAGAAAACATATTGTACATTATAGTGTAGCTAAATACTTGGCGCTTGGAGCTGCTTGCGCCAAGGTATGGCAGTTCAGAATGATGATTAATCTTGGCGTCTGCGCAGCTAGACGGATCCTGAGGAATTAAAGATCACCCAATTCTGAAACGCCAACAGCGGGATTAATCAGCATCCTGTTTCTCCCCACCCATGAAGTGCAAAATCTCGTAAAACATGGCGAACAAAACCAATAAATAAAATAGGCAAGCAGGTCTTCCGCTGAGCGAATCTGAAACGCCAACAGCAGGATGAATCAGCATCCTGTTCCTCTTCCCCATTGTACATTACCCCCTTGCAAAGTGACCAAACCAGTGCAATCATTTGCGCTCCAATTCCGTGCGCTCTCAATCGTCAAGTGGCTGCGACACGGCGCGCAGAGAAAACGGCACGCAATGGGTTTGGCGCCCACCGGCGAAGAATTCCCTATTAACCCACGAAGATATTGATTTGACGTAGGTGGTCCGAGACAAGTAGCTTGAACGATACCTCGTCGGAGAACCTGGAACAATCTGTTCAGCACGCTTTGAACAACCCAACAAGAGACAACGAACGTGAAAGAAGACCTGATAGAAAAAAATACAATTAAGGACAGCAGATCGAGAACATGTGGAGTGAGCGATGGGCAGCTTTCAGAAAGATATAGCTATTTTAATTCAACCGTGGCATTTTTTTCATCAATCTTGCAGAAGAATGTTCCAAGGAACTATCTTGAAAACATCTCGAGTTTAGAAAACATGATAGATTTCGTAACATTTGTGAAGTATGATCTACAAAGTGAAGATATGCTCAACATTCTTTCTCAGACTCTATTCTAATTCAAAGATATATCAGTAGTCATTACACTCTTACAAAACATGACGAACAAACCAGGAAATAAAATAGACAAGCAGCGCTTGTTGAGTGAGAGATATGTTCTGAGAAGATCGAGAAACTGAGACTCACGATCTGCGTGATTCGTGATCTAGAGTAGAGATAGATCAAATGTCTGAGAGTCGATCAGAGCACAAAGCTGAGATCTGAAGATCAGCTAGATCACAGGCACAGTGACTGAAGAGAGTTGTTCGAGAGAAGAAGTAAAAAGACTACGTACTGAAGAAGCGATACGCAGATCAAGTGATCTCGCTCACTCTGTCTGAGACATTGTCTCTTAGACTCAGCAGATTCATGAACCGCGATTCATGAATCTGCAAGACTCAAAAATCGTCAACTGATGACACGGCTGATCTGCAGTCGACAGAAGTCATTGATTCAACGTCTGTGACTCAACAACGACTAAGAACTCATGATAAAAGACTTTCAGAGAAAATCTCTGTCTGACATTTGATTACTGACGACGTTTGATCTTTGTAACTTTCTCACTCTTCGTATTCAGCGTCTGAGCGACGAATTTCATCATCTCATCGTTGATGATCAGCTTCTCATCGAGCGTCATGAAGATGATATTGATATCATCTTCGATCGTCGCGTCAAAACACTGCGCGAGAGTGATCGTTCTCAGATTCTTGTCATAGAAAGTTGTCTTTCGATTTCGAGCATTCTTCTTGATCATTCGCTTCATCGCGAACGACTCGAATGAGTCGACGATCAGCTCACAAAACTTTTTTCATTGATCTTGTTCGCGAGTCTTGAAGATGATCGTGACGATCTCGACGTCAGCAGTCATGCTATCATTCAAATAGAGTGCTACTTGTCGCTGACTCTGTTTCAGTCTCTGAGATTTCTTTGACTGTGATTGTTCAGTAGTCTGTTCGCTGAATGCAGTTTGCATCGAGCTCTCTTCAGCTATTGCTCTGATCGCGTTCGCTTGCATTCGTTTCGTCTTCTGTCTGACTTTGATTCTCAAACGTCGAGACGATTTTCTTCGACGTTGTACAGACTCTCTCATCAGAGCTCTTTCGATAGAGAGACAAGTCAAACTTTCTTGTTCTTCTGCGTCTGCTATCAGCGTTTTCTGTGCTTCTGTCGAGAGCTGACTAGACTGAGAAGCGTGCTTCGATGATGCTTTCACTGACAGTTGCTGCGAATCTTGTTCGACGACTGACGTGTCTTCTTTCTTCTCGACTTCTAGCTGAACTTTAGTAAAGTCGATCTGAGTGACAGATCTTGAAGATCGCTCTTGTTGTGAGATCTGTCTCTGTTGTTTCTGATTCGCTAAAGATTCGTCGTCTTCTTTTTGTCTTTGTTTTCGCGCGTCGCGTACTCGCTCGACAGTCTGCTGCATCTGCTTCAGTTTTCTCGTTGTCTTGATCTCTAAAGATCGAGATGATTCTCTTCGACGTTGTTTAGATCGAGTTTCTTTTGTCTGTGTGTGATTGAGAGCAGACTTTTCTTTGAATTTCTCAGACGATCGAGTCTGCGTGACTCTCTCAGCGCTGTATTCGATAGCTGCTCTTTCTTCGATCGCTCTTTGAGAGCGTTCATTCTCGACTTGCTCAGCAACTACTATTTCTTTTACTTCACTTCGTTGCTGTTCTTGTGCAGCGTTATCAGACGCAGCTTTTCGCTCAGCTTCTCGTCGAAGTCGCGTCTCTTCGATCGCACGTTCAATTACTTTTTCATCTGTCTCTGTTTGAAGTCGTTGCTGTTTCGCTCGATCGACAGCTTCGCTTTTCTCTTTTTCACGCTGAATTTGCTCTCGTTCAGATTGCTCAGACGCAGCTTTCTCTTCTGTCTCTTGACGAAGCTGTCTCTTCTTGACGTCTCGTTCTGCGACTTCTCTTTCTTCTGTCTCTTGTTGAAGTCGAGCTTCTCGAGCAACGCGTTTCGCAGTCGCTTGTTGTTCGATCTTTTCTCGAAGACGATCTTGCTTCGTTTGCACTGTCGTTCTTCTCTTCTCATTTTCGCGTCGCATTTGTTCTTGCTTCGCAGCATATAGATCAGCGATTGTCTTTCTCTCAGCTTCTCGCTTCAGCTCTGCTGTCTCGACGACTCGCTGCGTCTCTCTTGCTTCAGCTTCTTTCTGTTTCAAAGCTCTCTCGACGACTGTCGCGTCTTTCGCTTCTTTATGAAGTCGAGTCTCTTCAGCAGTCTGTTCTTTCGTCTCTTTCGCTAGTCTTTCGCGTTCGACTCGCTTCTCAGTCGCTCTTTTCTCGACTTCTCTTTGAAGACGCTCTTGTTCAGCTTGTGCAGTAGCGACTCGCTGCGTCTCTCTTTTCTCGACTTCTCTTTAAAGACGTTCTTGTTCAGCTTGTTCAGCAGCAGCTTGTTCAGCAGCAGTCTCTTCTTTCATCTCTTTCGCGAGTCGTTCGCGTTCGACTCGCTTCTCGATCGCTCTTTTCTCGACTTCTCTTTGAAGACGTTCTTGTTCAGCTTGTTCAGCAGCAGCTTGTTCAGCAGCAGCTTGTTCAGCAGCAGCTTGTTCAGCAGCAGTCTGTTCAGCAGCAGTCTGTTCAGCAGCAGCAGCACTTTCTTCAGCGATCATTTGCTTCGCTATCTGTCGCAATCGTTCATGTTTCGCAGTCTCTGCTGCTAGTCTCTCGTCTGTCTCTTGTTGAGATCGTTGTTGTTCGTCAGCTTCGTTTTCTGACTGTTCTTGCGCTGCGACTTTCTCAGTCGCTCTTTTTTTCTGTTCTCGTCGTCTCAGATTGAGTTCATCTTGATCAACAGTCGCTCATTCGTCGACATCTTTCGTCAAAGAAGACAATTCAAACTTTGATCGAAAATCTGCTGTTGTCTCATCTTCTGTCAAAAGATCGTCGAATGTAATATCTTGAGCTGCTGAAAAATCATCTTGAATAGATCGCGATCGATTTTTCGTCGACTGCTCTCTTCGACGTCGTCGTTCTTGTCGTCGACGTTTCTTTTCTTTTCGTTTCTGACGACGTCGCTCTCGACGTGCTTGCTTACGACGATGTCGATTTTGAGCATCGTTCTCATGAGCGTCACGACGAAGAGAAGCGCTTTCGTTCATCGAATCGAGATTCGTGATGAGATGATCATCGATGACGAAAAGTGACGACATAGACAAATCGAACGAAGCACGTTTCGAAGAGAAAATCTCAACACGAGTCGACGAACGTGAAGATATCGACGATTTGTCAAAAAAGACAAAATAGACACATCGTCTCACGAAGAGCGTGAAGATCTTCTTGTCAGTCGACATCTCATTCGCATGCAGTTGATCAAGAAAAAGAAACTGACGATCTTGCTGCTGAGCTTGAGCTTGTGAAAGCTCACATCGAGTCTTCGACTTGATCTCTCGATTAAAGATGAGCTCGCGAGAGAGCTGACGCTCGATAGAAACAGTCAGAGAAAAACATTCGATGATGCGACTGACGAGAGAGTCAAAGACGTCATCGTCGTATTGATATCGATCTGTCTTTCGAGCTTTCAAAAGAGCAGCTCGCGCTATCTGATGATCGAGCGATTGCTCAATAAGCTCATCGATTTCTGAAGAGTCAAAGTCAAGATGCTGCGCGAGAATAGTCATCTCGTGCAGAATCATTTCGTCGATCTTCTCGTAGCTGAGTTTCGCAACAAGATCGACGCTCTCAGACTTTCTCGACATTTTCGAATAATGACGCATGACGTAGAGTCAAAGTTGTCGATATTCGAGTTTCGCGCGTTCTTTCAGAGAGTCTGAACGTCTTTAAAAGTCAGTCTTTGACGTCTGAATCAGACAATTCTCGTTCGCAGAATCAGAAGATTTAAAGATATTTCGCATCGCGCTTTGAAGCGTTGAGCGACGTTTGCTGAGAACAATCAGTCGTTTTACGCAGTTGACGCACGTCTCAAGATAGTAAACATCTTGAAAGAAGATGTAAAGAGATGAGACAATGTCTTTCTTTTCTCGTAGTTTTTCTCAGATGACGATACGTTCAGACTCGTCAAAGTTGAGAAATATCTGATCACTGAGCACAAGACTCTGCACTGTCTTTGCGTTCGCACGAGAAACTTCTGAAATCAGAAGCTGTAGAGTCTTCACGATATGAATGTCGATTCTCATCATCTTTGTGCGATCATAGCTCATCAGAGAGAATCAGAACTTCTTTACGTGACTTAAGTAGTGAACGATTTTCTACATGAGTTAGAAGTAGTATACGATAACGATCAACGAGAAGTGCTAATCTCTTCACAATTCAGCGTCAGTACTCGATGAAGTGAGTCAATACTCATTTCGTTTCAAAGCTCAGAAATTGTCAATAACGCATCGTAAGCAGCGCGAACGTCAACATGAGAAGCAGAAGAAAGTTGCTCGAAACGCTTGACTTTGTTACTCGACAGTCGAGACTTTCATCGTTTCTCGAAGCGCGCATTCGTCTCAATTTGATATTGACGAACTTTTCGATAGATCTCGTCATCGCTTGATGTTCTTTCGTTGAAATATTCGTCAATCAGAGCAGTTTGCAAGCTTGAGCTTATGTCTGTGATGAAAATGTCAGAAAGAAAAAGAACGAAAGTAAGAATGAAACAAGTATATCGCATCGTTCAGATAAAAATCGACAGCTCATCATTGATCGTCGAATGATAGAAGCTTCTCTTCAGTCTTAAGACGATGTTGATCGTGAAGACATTGTATCTGTTCTGCGCGAAACTGCAGATGAGAGTATCGATCAGAAGAATTAGTCATCAACGCTTGAGCATTCGCTCTTGCTGTATGAAGAGCAATCTCAAGATGCTGTTTGAAGACGACAGCAGTGACATGATTCTGAATATTCAGTCGTCGACAGTCTTTCTTGCTAAATATTTCGCACAATCGCTTCACGTTTTTGAGATCGAAATCACGAGATGAGAATGAATGAGATACGATCTGATTCACATTGATTTTGACTGTTTCTTGATATTTCAGACTTCGCTCGTTGCTCAGTTGTAGTTTCGAATCGATGAACATGAATTGTTTCATAGCTAATTGTGAGAGTTCAGTCTCGATGAAAGCTTGAAGTTTTAAAGAATTTGACGATCATTATTTATGTCATATGCATGATCTCAGAAAATCGTGATCTGATGCTGCAATTGATTTGACTCTTTAAAAAACACGACAGCAGCATTCTGAGTGCTCGATCATTTCAGCGACATATTTGACGTATTTATACTTCGACTGTGCTTCAAAAATAGAAGATGTCAGAAAATTTTCTCTCAGCTTATAACTAAAACTGCTCGCACTATTGTTGACTTTGTAGACTTTGAACTCTTCGCGTTCTGTCTGTGAACATATCATACTAACTCATTCTCATATACATTGTTTTTATTCAAGAACGTCATGACAACGCAATCGAATAAACGCGTAATCGTGATCGACTTTAAATTCTTGAAAGATCAGTATTCGTCTCTTTCGAAAACTATTTCATCGAAATGTCGAACTGATGAGCTTCATCGATCACAAGATGATTTTCAGTCGAAAGAAACGAACAAGAGAAAAGCTTTTTCAATAAAGAGACGTTCTGAAAAGATTATCAAGAGTTCTCACAAAGAGTTGAGCATTCTTCAGATCGTCGAGTCGAGAGATTGTGCTCGAACACTGATTGTCAGAAATGAATCTTCGTGAGACACATTTCAGAAGATCTTCAGCTGTAAGCTTGTTGACACAGTTATCATTGTCATTCATCGTGCTCGTTCTTCTCGAGTCATCGTCATTCGCGAATATCTCTCGAAAGATGCGAGCAAGATGTTACAGAGATTTCGTCAAATTCAACATGAAAACATCATCTTCGCAAGAAAATGCTACAGAGACGACGAAGACTTCATGTATGCTCTGATCGACGATCTCTCTCTCACTCTCGAACATCTTGTTAGCTGTCACGTCTATCTCAGTGAGCATCAGTTGACTTCGATTATTTCTCAGATGAGTTCTCTGATGAGCAGTCATCAGTGAGAATTTATTGACAATCAGAAGATTCTGAATGATCTATCTCATATAATCGCGATCGATTTCAAGCACGAATTTCTGACATGCTCTAATATTCTTCTTGATCTGAATGAGTTCATCAAAATCGATTTGAATGTGCACTCAACAGTTTCTAAGAATATTACTGACAAATCTACAGCTGACTTGAAGTTCTGCGTGAAGAATCTGCTGAATCAGTCACAAAATCAATTCATCAAAGCGTTGACATTCATTACGATGAAGCTCATGCAGAAATATGAAAAGAATGATGAGTTGATCGAGATCGATGACTTGAATCTTTGATCTATCGATTCAGCTGCAGTTGAGTTTCTCTCGACAACTTCTTTCGCTGCGTTCATCGAAATATTGAAACAGATGATTTCGAGTTCAATCTTGTTATCGTTTCTCGTCGCTCACAATTGTCTAGCATTCACTCATAACGAAACATCGTCGATTTTTCGATGAGCTGATCGACTTGACTCGTCTTGCTTTGATTTCTGCACGCACTTTTTATTCTTACAAACTGTGATGAATTCATATGTTTTATTCGACGTTCTTTTTCTTATTGTCAAGTTTCTTCTCAAATTATTTACATAGTCTCTCTAGATCGCTGATGTTAGTCTTGTCTAATACAGCTAGCGTAGAGATCGAATGATCAGTACAACTTTTCAAGTTCTACTCTTCACGACAAGACAGAAAGCAAGAAAATCGATATAGTATACGTAAACAAGACTCAAGACAGACTGCATCTGAGTCACTTTGATCAATTATTGTTTTCTCAGACGACTTATCTAATTCTTCTGAGAGCTCAACAATAGATAGAACTAGAATAGAATAGAATAGAACTAACGTAATTCATCATCTGTCGAGTCACATCATCTATCGAGTCAGTTCTCATCACGCGACGCGTTTAACAACTTGATCAATCAATATGTCAACAATCACAGCTTGTCAGATTTCTCATCAAGAAGAAAATATTCTTTTAGTCATTGAGTCAGTTAAAAAAGATCAAATTTCTAGTCTTCGAGCTGCAGTCAAGCTGTACAATGTTTTCTCTTCAAGTCTTATCTATCGATATCACGATCGTACGACGCGTCAAGATTCTCAGTCAAGAAATCGAAAACTGACTTTCACAGAGAAATCAATGCTTATTCAGTGAATAATATTCATGAATGAACAAGATCAGTCTTCTCGAGTAAGCATCGTACAAGAAACAGTCAATCTTTTATTTCTCAATCGAGAACTCTTCATCACATCATCTACTGTTGACAAAAACTGAGTGAAGCGTTTTATTGATCGTCATTCTGAGTTGAAAACTCAATTCTCTTGATTGTACGACTATAAGCGAGCTCTATGTGAAGATCTCAAGATTATTCGAGAATGATTTGATCTCGTACGAAATATCATTCTGAAGTATGAGATTGTGACGAAGAATATCTACAACTTTGATGAAACTGAGTTTCAGATGAGAATTGCTGAAACTGTCAAGATAATTACTGAATCAGAGAGAACTCTTCGTTCAAAGCTTGTTCAATCTGAAAATACTGATTGAATTACAATTGTTGAGAGAGTCAATGCATCTGACTGAACACTTTCGTCAATGATTATTCTTAAGAGCAAGCTTCATCAGACTTTTTGATTTGAGAATGAACTCTCGTACGACTGAAGAATTGAAGTCAGTGAGAATGAATGAACAAACAACAAGCTGAGATTGATCTGACTTAAAGAGATATTCAACAAGCATACTCAGTCTCGTACGAAGAGTCGATATCGACTTCTGATTCTGAATGATCATGAGAGTCACAACAAGTCTGAGTTTGATATGTTCTGCACTGAGAACTCTATTATTTCTCTCTATATGTCAGCTCATTTCTCTCATCTTCTTCAGTCATTGAATGTGAGCTGTTTCTCTCTCTTGAAGCAAACGTACAAAAAGAAGATTGAGAAGAGAATGAGACTTGACATCAATCATATTGATAAGAATGAGTTCTTAATCATCTATTCTTCAGTTCGTACGACAGTCTTAGATGAAAAGAACATTCAGAGTGAATTCAAAGCTACAGAAATAGTTTCGTACGATTCAGAGCAAGTTCTTTCTCGTTTTAACACTCATATGCATACGTCTATCTCATTAGAGACATCTCATAGTTTTCAGATCTTCTGAGTCACGATCACGTCTCATACTGTACGACAGCTGAAACAGCAGACTAAGAAGATTCAGAAATATCTTGAACATCGTACACAAAGTCTATTCAGTTCAAGCAAACAAGTCTTGAATCAGCTGATCAAGAGATGTCAGATGATCATGCATAATGCTGTTATTTTGACAAAGAAAAACAAGAAACTAAAGACTGTAAATGCAAAACAAAAGCGAAAGCGAGAAAGTCGTCGTACATATATTAGTCAGAGAGAAGATTTGACTGTTAAAGAAGAAATGAATCGCGTACGAAATCATGATGAAGAGAAAAGAGAGATGATTGAGCAAGCTGATTCACGCTCACAAAAGCGAGCAGCACGACAGTGCAGTGAGTGTGACACTATAGAACATACTATTCGTACATGCTCTCAGTGTACAGAGAATAATTTATAATGTAATTAGCTACTTTTCTTAGATGATGATAGTGAAATTTGAATTTCAATGCTTACAATGATGAGAAGCTGATTCGATAGATGATGTGACTCGATAGATGATGAATTACGTTAGATCTCGTATCATGATGCTTACATAATGTTTAAATGACTTACGAGAAAGTCACGATTCAGCTCGACACACGACAGTTCAGTGAGTCTATCATGTGACAGAATTACTTAAGCAGTCAAAAACAAAATATAGAACTTCATCGCTGTGAGAAAATATTTAAGAGATGAATCGTGAAATCAAATATGAACGAACTGCTTCTTTCAACGAAAACAACGTCTTTAAATACATTGAACATTATCGAATAAGTAGTGCAAAGAGATGAACTAGTGAACTGTGATTAATTAGTCAGTTCATTCTTTTAACAAGAGAGTCAGCTTGTGAGCTGCATGATTCGTAAATTATCTCGTCTGTCACTCTTGATCAGTTTTCTTGATAGAAAGTTCTCTCACAAGACTGACGAGAAATGAAATGTCTGAGATTTACTTAAGAGATCTGACAGTTCAAATCTTTCTTCAACGAGAAAACATAGAGATCAGACGATTTATTTTGTTGTTACTTCTTTTCTTCATATCTACATTTTGTATGATTTGAATTGATCTTCGTTCATAAATTTTTCTTAAAAGAATTCTTTCACTCGACGCTAGAAGTCGTATTGTTGACTCACGATAATGAGTCAGTCAAGCACGAATGCTCGTCAAAGAATCGACGACGACAATAACAACGTCGATGAAGATAGCTTTGTCATCTTCTGCATTCGATTACAGTCGTCGACAGTCGAGTATCTCTGTGAATCTGACAGCGATATCGACGCAGAAAATTCGACTGTCTCGAAGAGTCGTCGTTGAGTCTGATACTGCAAGCTGTCTAGCTGTTTCAGATATTATCGATTCTGATTCTTGAAGTTCAATTTCATGCTTCATCTGTACGAAATCTCTGCGCATCAGAATGATTCGACGACGAGAACGCGCGAGAAACGACGTCGACTGACGAAGAGCTGACGAGAGAAAACGAATTATAGACTGACTGAATCGATGAAGAAATCATCTCTCGACTGATCTTCAGCTGATTCGATGAGAAACGACTTCGATATAACAGAGAATCTGATGCGTCAAGTCGATGAAGATCTCAATCTTGCTGCGATGTTAATCACAAGAACGCTTGAGAAGATCTACGCGCAGAAGCAAACAACGAGAGAAGAGAATGTGTCGACTTGAGTTGAGTAATCGAGAGTGTTCTAGATACAGCTGAATGAATGAATGTTTCATTTATTCTGACATCTATTTAAATGACAGTGCAAGAATGTCACACTTGTTTTTAATAGTCTCACACGAACAGAATTTCAAAGAGTGTGATTCTGCTCTAATACTCAGCGTTGAATAATGAGAATAAAGTGAAGAGAGAAGTCAAGAGTTAACACACTGTGCTAAGAGATATATATCTAAGCTATCATATTCTGCGTAAAGTCTCTCAATTAAATCATGAATGCGTCTATCAAATGCGCTATGAACAACAATTTCTGATGATACTATTAGTGAGTTGCATGAGAGCGTTAACTTCGTCATGAGTAACATCAAGTCTCAGATCATGAATTGAGCATCGTTTCAAAGACTTGAAGAAACTTGAAGACGACAGTTTCTGTCACTGATTCTGAATCGATTCACTGTCATGACTTTGAGTATTGAACGTCTAAGTCTGTCGAAGTTAGTTCATCGATCTGTCTGTGACTATGACTGTTGTATGAAGAAAAATTCTCTTCGAACATGAGACATTGAGTGAGAGATGCGAGAGATCGAAAATGAGATATTGCTTCGAGATGTGCGTTTGTAACATAATTAATGAGTGCATCAATAGTGTTTTCGTGATACTCTGAACGATCTCTGTACAGCATGTGAGTATATTTCGTCATCTCAGTAGTATGTTTTCGATGAAAATACATCACATAAGTCAATTCATCGCTACAGAACAGCAGCGCTTCAAGTTCAGCGCAACTTGCTAGTCTTCATTAGCGATTTTCAAATCGTGTCTGATTACTTAGAGCGTCTCGATACGACTTCTTCTGATTTCTATTCAGCTGATTATATTTATCTGAATATATAGTCTCTAGAATACAATCTCGAGCTACGATTGAGATCTGTCGATTGACTCGCTTGATCATCAGAGTGTCGAAATTCTTCTTCTTTTGTAACTCTCTGACAAATCTCTTGAAGAACAAATATAGTCACGTTTGTGTAATACGACGAAAGATTCGATTCGTCAGCGACTCTGCATTGATCTTCGACTTCACGAAAGTAAAATACGCGACGCACGCGACTTGATGAGAGTCAAAGTTCATTTCAGAGAGATCAAGAAAATGTCGACTCTGAGATTCATTTCAGAGTCAAGTATCTGAGTGAGTCGCAAAGATCTCAGACAGATTTTTCAAGACAGAGTTGTTATCGAAGCGTTGAACAATCGTCACGATCGAGTCAGTCAAGAATTTATCTGTATCTATTTCATATGCTGACTTGAATAATGCAAGAGTCTCATTGTTCTTGCTATTCTTTAACGTGTCAGTAAAATTTGATGCGTCATTCTTTTGTGAACTCGAAGATTCGCTTGAGTCTGAATTTTGACATTGTTGCGCTCTTGCAAGTTTCGCTGACAAGCGAGATTTTTTTATACTTATCTTCTTCGAGCTTTTGCTTTTACACACTTTCGATGAGCTACTATGTTTTTTCAAGCTCAAATTTGCTAGAGAGATAGAAGAGAGAGAAGAGAGAGAATTTGTGAGAGTAGCGACATGTGTTAACAAAGAACGACTTTATTTCGACTTTTCTGATGAGATGAAGAATTTTTCTGATAAAAGTGTCAATCTGTACTGTAGACTTATCACAGAGTATCTTCTGTTGCTGATTCTGCAAGATGACATCTGAATGAAGTATATTCAAGCTCGTGTCGTCTCTCTTAGTGTTATGATCAATGCTTTTCAGCTCTTCGCTGAAACTGCGTAAAGAAGAGAACAATAAGTTTACTCAACTTTTGATTATCTCGAGAGTCAGTCAGCTCTCTCAATCAATCGAGTCATTGTTCGAGTCGACGAGATCTAGTCGACTGTTTTGTATGTCTTCGATATCGTCGCTGCGAGCTTCAGTGAAAGACTGCAGATGTGAGTATTTCAAGTCGATATCGACGACGTCTCGAGATTGTGAAGAGCGATCTACGTGCATGCGAACACTCAGATTAGCGATACAACTCTAAATGTGTGAAAGAGAGATGATTTAGTATAACATTTGCAACAACGACTAGTGAAGATGACTCGAGATCATCGCTAGCGAAGACATTATCAAAAGTAAGACTGCACGAATGAGACTTTGAGATTTCAAATGATCGCATCGAAGCTTCATTTCAAACATCGAACTGAGCAAGATGCGACGATTCGTCGCGAACACGTTTCAGCAGATCGATGACTTTCAGAGAGCACAAACACGTCAGCGTGTTAAAGACGAGATGAAAATATCGCATAATTTGCAACTTATAAGCTAGTTCAGCACAGATGACAAGTTTATAGACTCACTTCAGAATTCATAACTAACAAGCGAAGATTTACGATTTCGTTCACGTCATCGACGAGCTTCTGAAGTAAATTCTGTGAGTCGACTGAAAGCTATGTATGAGAGATTCTCAACTCACTCAGAGATCGACTGAGACATTGAGCATTTTGTGATCGTAGACTATAATGAATGACGAAAAAGAATGATTATGTCTAAGATTTGAAAATCGAATACATAAAATAGAATGTCAAAATTGAATTCTGACGATGAAATAAAGATAGTGAAAGTAAGAAAATAGAAGAACGAGAAAACTGACGAATGTGAAATGAAAATAAAAGTAGAGTTGTGTTGAAAATGCTCTGAAAGAACTGAACAGAAAAGAATCTCAAAGAGAATGAGTGTGATTAAAAGATCAGAAAACAACGTGCAGACAGATCAGCTTGAGAGCGACAAACAACGCGTCATGATTCGTAGATCAGAAATCACTATTTTGAGAGTCGTGATTGACAAGATCTCACATTAAACGATCTCAGATCAGCATGATCACATTCGCTGTCAAGATTAAAGTGACAAATAAAGTTCTTGTGCAAAAATTAACTGTCATGATCTAACTATAGAAACGTAAGAAGAACATTGATCTCATAAACTAAATATAGATCAGCATGTTTGTTCTAGCTCTTCTCAACTACATTGATGAAAAAAGATGACGTAGAGTCTCTCGATTGTATCTGATCACACATATCTCGTCATTTTTGCGAGTCTTCTCACGCATTGACTAATCTCATTTTGTCAGCGTCGATCAAACTGACTGAAACTTCATCTCAAACATTCTCGCTCTCTGATGCAGATAGTTGCGAACGATTTTTCTCAAGTGATCTCGCAGTTTATCGAACATCGAAACTAATACACTCAGTATGCTATTATGAAGTGAGATTATCAAGAAACTTACTCATTACAAGCAGCTCATCACACTCTTCATAAGTATTAGAAAGTCTGATGATGTCATCATTGAAAATCTTCGACGATATTATGTCGTCGTAATTCGATGTGTCATTATAAATCACTGCTCGATTGTGCTCTTCGAAAGACTGTTCATCTTTCATCTTCAATCTGAATTTCACAAAAAAAGACATCTCAAGAATCTAGCTTCTGATTAACTTAAGAGCAATTTTATTCACGATGCTGACGAACATATTCATCATCAAGAACATCATCGATCAAAAGACTGTTTAGCAGTGATTGAGTCGCAATTGCGATATCTGACTACTTTAGCTTCATACTTCTCATGAAAAGAAATCGACTTACTCAAGATTTGCATCTGTCACACGAAATGCACGCGACGAATTCGAGAGATAGAGATATTATAGTCATGAAGAAGCTGCTTGAGATACGAGATGATATCGACGATATCGAAGTCATTAACTATCGCTAAAACAGTATCGTGCTGACTGACGAGCTCATCGATATCGTGAGAATCACTGATAAACGCAGAGAACGAAGCGAATTCTTCGAACGTCGCACACGCTCGTAGCTTCGTCGTGAGATCTCGACGAGTTTGCACAAAGAGTTCTGAAACATCTTGCTTGTCTGAAGATCACGACGTGATCATGAAAAAATGAGTTTGCATTCATGATTCTAAACTGACAAAGAGAATTCACAGATTAACATATTGATCAGCTTTCACTTTCAGCGATCGTGAGAGAATCAGACGAATTTTAATGAGCGCTCTCTTCACTTGATCATTGCTAGATTGATCATCTCTATCGCACGTAATCAATGCTCGAGTGTACAGTCATGACGAAAGAATGTCATTACGATATAAGAATATCAAGAACTGCAGAAGAGATGTCAGCAACAGTATACTCAGCGAAATATAGACATAGATTCGAGAGAACATAGAATTAGATGACAAATGACGTCAAGTAGCATAAATCGCAACTACGACTAAGCTCTGATGAATGCGAAGAAAAGTCTCATACGCAAGTCGACGACAGAACGAAAAAGAAAGCAATAAAAGTCACATCAATGATGCAGCTCTCTGCAACTGATCAGCTCAAAGTCTTTTATAGTGAATGAGATCTCATACAATAACGACAAAGAGATTGTCATGATTCTGAAGTGAGAAGTCGACTCGTTGAATCATCGTGACGATGAGAATATGAAAAGCTAGAAGTGCGTCTACTATTCATTCTGCAACACGATGAATTCGTCGACAAGTCTGTAAAGAAATACTCATGATGTCTGCAATGAAGCTCAAATGTGCTGCAATGAAGAGAAATCTCATATTGATAAGTGATAGAGTTTCAGCTCGACGATCAGCTTCGTCTGTTGATGAAACTCGAAAGATAATGAAGAAGATGTTGACTGCTTCGTACGCGAGATATAATAGAACATTGACGACTGTTCAAGAGTCAAATAGTCAATGACGATCTAGAAAGTATGAATAGATGAAATACTTCGAGATCAGTACGAAAATAGTGTTGATGTGACTCATGAGAGAAGATACAACACGAATCAGAATTAACATGTCGTCAGCGACAATAGCATAGATAGTGACGATATTCATGACTCTCAATAGATCAAGAGCAATGAGAGAATCAAGAGAAGAGAACGAGAGAAGAGAATGAGAGAGAGAACAGAAAAGTTGAGATTAGAACAGTAGTCGTTAAATAAATGATAAAAGACTGTAAATAATCGAAAGCAGCTAACTTACGTCAGAAATCTTATGTCATCTTACTGAGCTTCACAAGAGTGACTGCTATTGCAGAAAGCTGAAATACTCGCTAGTCTTTCAAAGCTTGACGTCATTTGTTCTGTCGAGTGTGCTCAAATCATCAAAAGAACTCATCAATCGACTATCATTATATTTTTGTCTCTCGTTTTTTGATCGCGATTCAGTTTGAACGCTCATCTGTTCTCTGCGACATGCGATTCAATTTGAGAGTGACATCATCTTCAAGATTTCATAGACTTCGACAGTTACTACAGTGAGATCTTTCTCAGCGCATGTCTTTTGAAAAGTGTGATCTATGTTTTATTTCTCACGTCATTCGAAAATCGTGATCGTCACTTTTGAAAATGTGACGCTTTGTAGAATGATTGATATTAAACTAATGCATCTGCTTTGCAGAGATTTATATGAGTCAGCGAATCAATCGAAATCAATGATGCTTTCTCACGAAAGAAAGCGTATCTATCTTCAAATTGACAGAGCGTCGTTATTTATGAAGAGATTCTTCGTTCTATTATTTAGATCTTCTTATACGTAATCTTCTTCGAATACGCGTTGTAATCGCTTTCAGAATGAATCTTGAATACTAGATTCTTAGACGCGTACTCAGATGCGAGATTCGTCAAAATCTTTCGTTCTGAGACAGAATAGCATGTGTTCTATCTTGTCAGCAAAACGAAAGCGTATCAGAAATCAGAACTTACTAAGTTTCTTTTTCGCAACTCTTTGATGAAATCACAGTCGATAATAAAGATACGATCATCATGTCTGTTTTGTAATATCATGAAAGCATTCGCTTCACATTTCATGCAGTACTCGAAGATCTTTTTACAGATACTCTCTCGACGTCGACGACATTGTTGATTCTTGAATTGAGAAGTTTCTAATTGACGCTTTCTCATGAATCGACTTTTTTGAGTCATATCGTTAGTGTTGACTTGAGTATAAAAGAGTTTTATAGATTTAATATCATAGAAGACGCGACACGAAGTTTATATAAGAGAGACTGACAAATAGTTGCTTTTAAGTAGTGACGTGCAATAAGTAAGCAATTAATCTTCATTGAGCGCTTCTATATTTAGAGTCACGATTTTGCTTGATCTTAATATTTTTGTGACTTTTGAGAGAGCAACATTTTTGAATCGCGCGCGAGAAACGACATGCAGACTCTTTTCATTGCGTGTCGTTTTTGTGATGACTACGTTTTCTCTGAAGTCGTCATTCATTCTTCTTTCTTTAACGTTCGTTTCAGCAGCATTCTGCAGCTATGAAGAGCGTTAGTTTTATGACATGTCTCTAAAAACTCACATCTCTACTCTAAAAGTTTTCATCTCTGAAAGTTCATATCTCTTAAAAAGTATGCTCTCTTAAGATTAAATGTATGTTCTCTGAAAGTTGATCTCTCGTAAAAATTCATTCAGTCAAAATCTTTTCGTGATATTTCTGACACTAAGATTAGTGAATGATCTGTCGACTCGATCTGTCTCAATAACACAAGCTTTACTCACAATCTCATCAATTCACGTGACAATCAGTCGAGAATTGTTTCTCATCAGATGCTTACGACAGACGCTTCAATCATGATTTTGACTCTTTTCGCTTTCTCAAAACTGCACTTCTGTATTTGTGATTTAGTCGAGATTGTCACACTCAGAAATGCAAAAATGCAGAAATAAAAAATGTAGAAACGCAGATTGTTTCTGCTTGAATGTTGACATATAATCGCTGAGCTTTATATTTAGAGTCTCACGATTTTGCTTCTTTTTTCTTAAAATTCGTGACTTTCTAGAAAGACGTCACTTTTGAAACGCGAGCAAATCATATTCATGCTTCTTTCATTGCGAGTCGTATTCGTGACTGCTTTTCTTTTTGACTGCGAGTCGATTTGATATAGACAGTCAGCGCGCTATTATTTCTAGACGAGAGTCATCTCATAATCAATCGAGAACTTGAAAAAGAAAATGTCATTGAGTGCTAAGTTAAAGACTCGTCATTGTCTTGCAGCGTATCTTTGTAAAAAGCAGAATCAATTTGATTTGATTTGATTGATTGATTTAATTACGTCAGCTACGTCTCAGATGATCAATCTCAGTGTCATCGAACAGACGTGATTTATTCTCAATCTCATTTCTTTTTCTCTTCATACTGTGTATTTCTAATGTCGTCGCTGTCGTTTTATACGTTTCTCTCGATCTATCGTCTCAATCGATGATATGTTTCTTTTCATCGAAGATGCTTTGATTTATTATCATGTGTTGATTAAAGCATGATGATAAAAGTTGACGATGTAACTCATCTGTTGAATTGAAATTGCGATTATCGACTTCAGAAGTACAACATGCGAAAATAGCGTTCTAACGTTCTCAAGAATTACTGCACATTCAAAGCGATTTAATTTACTTTGCTTTCTCACTTTGTCTGTATATTCTTTTAGTCATTTCTGAATGCAGTGCATGTCTTTCTGACTCAAAGATTTATACATTTGTCGAAAAGATGTTATAAATCGACTCTCTGTAAGTGCTTCATGAATCGATTGAGCTCAATCTGATACAGTCTTCGTGAGTTGAGAGTCGATCAAATTCGCGAAGAAAGTGAAATGAAGAGCGTTTTTAATCGCATTTTGCTTGCAACGTATGAAATCGAGAGTCGAGAATTCTCACATCAATGTCGCTGACAACGAAGAACACGATAACGTTGAGCTGTAAGAGTTCAAAAAAAATCGTTTCTCAGATATAGAGAAGACACGTTGCTGCTGATTTTCAAGATTGTTGATTATGATATTCGTGCTGATTATCTTCTGATCAATACTATCATTCTTGTCTGCGTTCACTTGTCAGTTGCGACGAATAAAAGAAATGAAGCGATGCATTAGACTGAAATCATATCGCTATCGTCTTTGCTGCTCACAGAGCTACTCTCTCACTCTTTATCTGACTCTTGAGTCAACTCTTCGACAGTTTGAGTTTGTCGAATTGTCATGATGAACTATAATGTTGAAACACAGTTGTGAGAAGAAAACGAATGATTAAGCGATGAACGCAAAGTGAGAGAGCTATCAACGACTTTATATTCTCTGACTCTTCTGATCTTCTGACTCACGTTAGCAGTCTCATCAAAAGAAATCGAAGCTGCGTCATTTACGAAACTTGTGATAGACGAAAATTTGATTTGAAATTTTACAACGATATGTCTTACACGTTTCTCAGAACTAGAGATGAAATCTACAAGATTCGACTAACTTTCGCATAAGAACTATTGAGCTGTGCAATCAGAAAAGAGAAAAAGCAAATGCATGCATGACAAAAACACAATTTATCGTTACTAGCAGATGCAATTATCGAGAGACATGATAAATGAAAAACGAACATTCAAGATGTTCATCTTTCTTCTTTCGTCGTTATCTTTAGTTCTCTTCACATGTACTGAAGACGAGAGCTCATGTTTTGTACGATCAGATTGCTAACAAGTTACTCGTACAACTCATCACGTTTCTGAGTCAGTCTCGCGTTCGACACACTATATTCGTTCACAGTCAGTGCTTTTTGAACGTGATCAAATTTCAGTTCGTCATTTTTTATCGTTATCGTGCAAGCGATAGACATTGCATTTTTAATCTGATTAAATCAGTCGAGTGATCTTGATTAATCATGAGTTTCACTTATCTGTCGTTCATTGAGAGTTACTTGAGTCAGAGCAGTCAGTTTCTGATCATTGACATGAACTGATAAGTCGCTGTCTTTCTGTAGAAACTGTTGAAAGATCTTCTTTCTTGCGTCGTGATCAAGATCACTATATGTCAGTGAAAGATGAACTCTGTTTATAATGATCACGTTCAGATCATTGAGTTGATTTGTTGTCAAAAACAGAACGTCTTCAAAGTATTTTAGCTTGTGAAGAAAAGTCGTCACAAGACGATTTCGATCAATATGCTCGATAGAGCGTTGAGTTAAAAAAACGTCGACTTCGTTCAGAAGAAGAAGAGCTCGTCAGTGATTAATCGTTGTGAAGATTTGATCTAGCTGAATGTTCAATTCTGAGATCTCGCGAGACAATTGACTCGCAGATATCTGCGATATCAGTGTGATTCAGAATAATGTTAGCGTAGATTAACACATCGAATAGAGAGAACTTCTCAATCGCTCTGATAAGATCTCTGCGATGAAAGTTTTGCTCACTTCAAAAAAATCGCTGATGAGCAAGTTAGCTTATAAAATCAAGAAGACTCTGAAAACATACGACAGAAGCACAATGAGTTCACGTTCTTTATTTGTGATGAAGTCGTCGAATCGAGCGTTCTTTCTCTCACTCATACGACTTGTGTCAAGCGTCATTACGATATTTTTTCTGTTCGCAGAAAGCACTAAACGATCAAAAGCTTCTGACGATCAGTTGATTTTTTCAATATTGTCGATCGCAAACTCGACTGCATCAGCGTGTCAGTTGAAACTTCTTCAGTGATGTGATATCTTATCTCAGAACTTATTCTCGAAGCTGAATTCTAGCATCGTTGAAGAGCAAACAAGAAAATCATCTTCTGTCAGCTTGTCGAGAGACTTCTCGTTGCACTTGACACGCTCTCTGAAGTCATCAGTCGCTGTATCATCAAACAGATCGACGACAGCGATTCTATCTTGAAGTTTTGAATAATCTGAATTGACTTTTCGAAATCTAAAAGCGTCAATCATGATTCTTTCATTCACGATCTGTTGACGAATGTCGTTCTTCTTCTTAAAGAAAGCAACGTCGCGATAATGACAATGTTGAGCAGTTATCATTTTGATAAACTCTCTGTCGCATCGACGAAGATGATCTTTCATAGCTTTTCTTGAGAGATGATACTGAAGAGAGAAGACGACTAGCTTGCTGATTGACGTCGCGTCATGAAACTTCGTTATTATAGCTTCATCTTCAACTTCTTCAAATACTTCATCGTCAAAGTCAAAGTAGCGATTTGTTAGCTGAAAGTATTTCACTCTCTGATTGATCTTCTTGTATTCGTCGAAGTCGTATATAAGCGATCTTGATTTGTCGCTTTCTCGACAGATGATGAATATCTGCTTTTCTGATTTGAATAGTGCTCAGAGCAGATCATACGTGATGATACGCTCGACGAGCAGCACTTGAAGACGTTTCGTGATCTCTTTATAAGTGTTATTGATGCAGTTGATCATCAAAGTCATGTGACTCAGAGCTTCAACGTCATGAGCATCTGCGTGAAAAGTGAAGCGATCATAGATATTCAGTTTTGAAAGACAATTGTACAGCAAGTCTTGATTCATCTAACTCTTCAGTTAACAAGTGAACAGCGAGAGAGACAAAGTCAGAAAAAAAGTTACAAAACGAAAGAAAAGATATCGATGATTTGTCTGTCTTCAGACTAAGCGCTTTGACGTCTCGCAGCATATTTTTGAGAATATCTCTTAATCTCACAGATTTAATGTCAAGATAAGTCTTTGACTCTGTGATTTTTTTATCTATCTCTATCATTAGTAGTTGCTGTGTTGAAAATCACTATATACTGATCGATGCGCAGACGAACGACAAACACGTATTCGTCAAGCTCTGTAATCTCGAGAGCTTCAATTGAGTTCTTGATCTTGTATTTGTAATCTTTCTCATCTCATCTGCGCAGACGACTTAGCTGATGACATCTCAAAGATTAGATGAGAGCATACACTTCTTCGACAGTCTTGTATTTCAGCTTTGACGCTCGAACTCTCTCTCGCGACTCATCTTTCTGACTTGTCTCCTGTTTGTCGGGAGGACTGCTTGGTTGTGAAGGGCTTGACGATTCCTTCCCATGAATTGCTTGCAGCAGGAGGTCCTTAAGCTCTTCCCGTGTGACAGGGTCTGCGGAGGTGTTCGATGCTGTTGCCCTGGCTTCGTGAATGACTTCTACAAGGAGATCTTTCAATTCCCCCCTTGTGACGGGCTGCTGAATGATACAATGTTGAGGACTTTCATCGATAGGGGTGGTTGGAGGCGTTTGGGTTGGCTGAGTGGCAGGTGCCTTGCCATTGGGCTTCATTGCGCCGGGCATTGTAATGGATTGGGGAAGAGTTGCAATGGGGAGTGATGCTAAGTAAGGAGAATTGGCTTTGCAGAGTTCAAAGTTTGTGAACATGTCTGTTCCTGTTGCCTCAGAATTCAGAGGGACAGTTGTCTCCTTATATGTTTTTTTGTGAGAAGGTTCTCCGCACATGTCTACGTACTGGGCTCGTCCAGCCGTAAAAAAAGGAACAGGCTCATGAACCTCATGTCCAGCGCTTTCTGCACCTATAGCAATAGGATAGTATATCGCGACAAGGGGTTCCGCGGAAGAGAACGATACCGTCTCTTGCAGTAGTGAGAGATATTCACACTAGCTTACGCGCAGAGGCATTGTATTAAAAGAAATAAGAAATAAGAGGCTGAATGTGCGCAAATGTATTGGTGAAATTTGGTAGATGAAAACAAGCAATGCTTCGAAAGATGAGGCGAAAAGCTCCAGCTAGTTTTGTCGGTTTGAAGTGGGTTTTGATGGAATTCCATTAGAAAATCATAAATTTTTCTTGGAAATATGTTGGAAATACGTTGGAAAACTGCGAATAGCGTTCGTTCAAAAAGTGGTAATGTTGTTCCTATTGGACACCTGTTTCACACTGCTCAGCGTTTCTCTTCCTGTGAGCCAGGATCATGATCGCTCCCGCTCTCATCCTTCTCTATGCCCGAAGCGGCGCCCTGATTTCTCAACAATATAAACTCGGTATGGTGATTCTAGCTGAAGAGATGGCTGGAACAAGTGATGGCCAATCTGTATATCCGCCTAGGCCTTAAAGATTGTCTTTTGGTTTGCAAGTTTTTTGTTTTGGAGCGCACTTCACCCTTTTTATGATGGTGCTGGTATATTATCCTGAGACGAACAGAAAATTGGTATCGGCGTGGCCGACCCCCCAGGACACTTCGACGAGTCTTACGTAAATATACTGTCGGAAAAAAGTATCTCCGAGTTCCCCCTCACCAACCCACCCCAATGCAATCAAAAAATGCATTGATGCCTAATCTACGTCCTTTTGCATCAGACAGAAGATATTTCTCTTTTCAGCTTCCTTTAAGTCCGAGGTAACGTACAGTTGATACACGTTTCGCGTCACATGGACGGATAAATTCTGATTATGACGGCATTGTCAATAGTTGACTATTTTCAATCCAACCAAACATTAATTCTTTTCTTACCAGCCGGTGCGTCAGGACGTACTGGTCCCCTTTCAACAGATCACTCTCTGGGTATCCAGGTAGTAGTCATCCGTGACGTTTGATAGCTTGCTCGCTCACTTATATCTATAGCTCTTCTACTCGAACGAGAACCAGATCTGTTCCTCACCTCGCACGTCAATACTCCAGAAACCATAGTACTTCCCGACCTCCCACTTCTGAGGCAGTGACATCGTCTTTTCTGGCTCCTGTTCGACTTGGATACCGTCGATATGTTACGCACAATCAGGGCATCAAAGTCATCAACAGACGGTGAGCTTGCGGAATTATGCCAACGAGAGGTACGCATTCCGTTACCCATTTCGTTGAAAATATCACATTGGGAACTAATGGGCAAATAGCTAGATTGTGGCGAATGCCAGATCGAGTCTGGCCCTCAAACAGAAACCATATACCAAACGTCCCCTCCTGCGAACACACTTGCCGTCGTCGTCGATATCTCTAATGCGGGTGGTGCTCTTAAAGTTCTCCAGAGGTCAGATAACATCTGGGGAAATATTTCAATCGGTATTGTCGGATCCGATGATAACAGTGAGAATGTTAAGAATTTGGTGATTGTGCCATGGGATGCTGCCTGGCACTACCGTTCCATCGGGGACATAAAAATAAAATACGCCATAAGGAAGCAAATAAGAGCTAGATCGGTGGAAGGGGAGTTCACATCACACGACGACGCTGCGCTTTGAAATAGTTACACATTTCCTGTGAAATATATATCGTTAACGTTGAAAATGGCGGGTTACCGTATGTCTCCGACAGCCACACTTTACTTCCGACTTGATCAGACATGAGAATGGCCTGAGCATCCTGCAATGTGAGTTGGAAGACCCGACCAGAAAAAGAACCTAACCCGGGTCTCGATTAGCTGCAAATATTTATACAGCGGGAGCTTTTATGTACCTGTTTGATGCTCTTGGACCTGCTGCTGCCCGTGTCCTTCCAGGAGCTCTGCACCGGTTGGTTGGAGCGTATGCTCACCGAGCGGTAGCCCTTGTGTTGATGAAGAACTTGCATCTCGTAAGATTGACTGGTGTGTTTCGGTGGGCTGTTGGAGTCCAGTCTGTTGAGACCCCCATGAGATTGATCTTTCGCTCTCTGTAGCAGCATCGACAGTTGACGGGACTGTGTTGGTTAGCTTCTGAGTATACTGGAGTAGAATGTTGGCTTAACTTTTTGCACAATATTCTTCAGCAAGCTTCTGAATAATTGGGCTTTTCAAGGCATGTTCATGTTTCTTGACTTCCAGTGGGAGACGGAGACGATTATGTTCTTTCATTCCTGCAATCGCTGTCTGACCGAGACTAACGGCGCAGATTAGGACCAACTGAGGGCCGCAATCATCATTGATTTTCTTCAAAAATCGCCGGTAATTCTCCCACCGTTCACTTGTCTTCGAGCTGCTTGGCTTCCGTTGCTCCGTGAAGGCAAATGCTCCTTGGATACGTTTATCCTCGTGAGGTTTTACGGCCTCCCGTAGCTTTATTATTTCGACCGTTTCGTAGAGTTTGGCTATAGAATCATCAAGTGACAATGACTGGTATCGCATTGGTGGCATGTTAGTCCTTAATTTATGTGGCCTGGCTGTGAAAAATTGGCGAAAGAAGAGAGGAATGTAAACGAATTGTTGCGGGTATCAGTTGAAAATCCTTTGGAAGCTTTGTGGATTGAAGTTCGCCGAGACGAAGGGTCAGATGATATCTAATAGCTTTGCGCCTACAACTGTCTCAGGGTTTTTCCACGTCGTAGTATCAGCTGCCTGTCACCTCAACCAATCATTTCTTAACCTTCCCGGCAGATGTACCATGCAGGCGAAGGTGACGGTTGGTTGGGAAGGTCGTTTCCGTCAGGCAGCAATGACCGAGAAGGGCCTCTTGGATGAATATCAGCTGACAAAGCAGCATGCAACTAGCTAGTCTTTATTCGGCATAGCGCAAGGTAATGGGCCAAGCCGCTAGAATTCCCTGGTTCGCACGGCGAGATTTCACCTTGGCGCAGAGCGCATTCATCAACATCACCTCGCCCTGTTGTAGCCACAACATCTGTGGAAGGTCACGTGGCCTTGTCAGAGACCGACATCAACTCCTATGAAGTCCTCATAAACGTCTTCATATATTTGTACGTTTCCCGTTGCTTCGAGTAGTCTAACTTATTCCAGAAGCTATTACTTGACGGCCACTTTACTTAGCTATTCTCTGACCTTGTTTCCTGCCAGCTATTCACGCTTTGTTGCTCCTCTCCAAAGATTCATACCCTATTTCGATCAGTCTTCGTCGCAACTGGCCATCACGCACCAAATCCTTCGTTAATGAATCGTGAGAATGAGAGCCAACCATCTGCAGTAACACCCAGCCAGCTGCGACTAACTCGGTTAAGGGTCCACCGGGATGCTATTGGAAACCTCATTAAAGTAGTCATGTGGGTTTGATTATGTAATACCCTGCAACTTAAGTTAGGTCAAAAGATTCCAGACGTTACTGACAGCTTGAACACCATTGTCGTCTTAGTATTTCTTATAGCCATGATCTCCCTCGTTCGTCGAATCTATGCCAGGAATCTGTATTCCTCTCTCTCATCACTATTCTTGGGTGTTCTTGATCGCATTTGGTTCTCGATAACCTGGATCTCTGGAATCCAAGCAGGAGGCCCTCTTTCGGCCGGTACAGAGGTAAGCGTCTCTGATATCGACGTGACTTCCCTGCTGACCATGCTACGAGATTCATCACCAAGAAGATATCTTGATGATCGAAGAAAATAGAACCGTTGCATCTAACGGAAGCTCGGAACCGGTGGCCTATGACCCTCCTGTCAAAGAAGTTCTGAATCATGGCTCGACCTCTGTCATTACACGGATCAAACCTGGTATTGTGCTCAAATCACCTCGCTATTCATGGTGGCATTCTCCAACTGCAGAGTCCCATGATTCGGTCAAGCATATCAAGCACAGTTTCAGCGTTGAAGAGCAAATTCTTGGAATCTTGGGGGAGCACCCTAGAATAATAAAGTATGTATGCTCAATGTTCTATTTCCTGTTTTCGGCATTGACGTACTTTCAGATTTCTTGGTCCTTCTCAAAACCCCCGAGGTTTACTCTTTGTTGAAGCCAATGCCGGCAATTTGCAAACGTACATTGACCAGCGCAATGGTGTACTTAATACAACCTTGCGTCTACAATGGTGCTCCCAAGCCGCAGAAGCCATACGATACATCCATCGGAAAGGTGTCATTCACTCTGATCTACGACCCGAAAACTATTTGCTGCACAGGAATGCCAGTGGTATTCTCAATCTCTTTCTTAGTGATTTTGGAGGCTCGACAAGCGGTGTCATAGATGGCGGACATCTTCCAGATTCTGGTTTTTTCAACCCTCGGAAACCTTGGGTGTCAACGGAGGCGACAGATATATTCAGCCTTGGATCAGTGTTCTATACGATCATGACCGGCCACTGGCCTTACAAGTCTCTGGGGCCGTTCAAATCAGTGGAGGAGAAATTGACTTACGGAGACAAAGTTGATGAGCTCTTCTCCTTGGGTAGATTTCCCCCAGTTAAAGGTCTAATTGGCGGAGCCGTTATACAAGGCTGCTGGATGGAACAGTACGGAGAGGTAGAAACAATACTCCATGATCAGGATGTCATATTTAAAGAAGTTTCGGTACATGCTGAGAGACGTGAATGTGCTGAGTTATAATGACTTCTTGGAATAAGTACAACAGCAGATAATGAAAGAAAATCTGTCACCCATCCATGATTTCCAAAGTCGTAGAGCCTTGTGAGGCTCACCTCAGTTACCACAATCCTACTCTCAGTTAACAGGCGTAACTTAATGCGGACTGTGGCAGTTATTACCTAAGGGTTAATGCAACCATGTCGCCCACACTTTCCTTTCACTCTGTTCGAACCCAAGGGGTTTTCCTTGCGACCGGGACAGGAGGGAGTGCCAATGTTAGGACAAGGGTTAAATTTGACATCTTCTTTGATTCTATCGCCACATTCATAGATTTTTGTGGCAACGTCAACGGTACACATGCTGAGTCAGACTGTAAGTAATGTGGATCCAAAATAGTCAGAGACACAACCTTACATGAAAGTGATGAAGACGAAGAAAGGTTGTTCAAAAGGTATGAATGCTAGTAAATGATTCAACAAGGTCTTTGCGAAGTGAACCGTGGTAGTTCAGAGTGATCAGGAAACCCTTTGTCCAGTTTATATAGGCTAGTATTCTGAGGTTAAATCCCATCTTCCGTGCAGCCGTCTTGCTGCCTGGTAGAGCTGCATATGGTAGGCGGTGCATGAACGTTGACCCCTGAATTGATTTGCTCAACATGCTGGTTATTTGCATACTACATTTTCGTGGCTGCGTTGAGTCCATCACATGGTACACATTGTATTTCCAGTGGATTCCCATCCCCCTTTCATGATCCCTGGGCTGTCCAGTCCAATCTTATTATTTGTTCTACTTGGGTGCAGGGAACTAGCGTGCTTGACTTAGAATTAATCCAATAGAAGACCACTTCCTGTTTTGTTGGAACGTGTGAAAATCATGTGAAAAATCACTATAATTCCAGTGCATTCCTGATCTGATTGCTCCTACTCTGCCCTCTCCGCATCCTCCCATTTCTCCAACGACGAAAGAACCTCCAGGATGGATGGGCCGGAGAGGAAACACACATGCAAGTCTCTCACGGTTCAAGAGGCTATCATAAAACTTTTGTCAACTATCCAAACGATCGAATTACGACAGGGATGACCTTGAGAAAGAAGAGGCAAAAACAAAATATTCAAGCGAGTTGAGGGTTGATAAGAGAATGCGATCAATGGAGGAAGCAGGCTGCAACGGTACTGGGACTTACGAAGAGATTGCGGATGTGAAGCTTGGACTATGGATAAGAACACCCTTTGAGGACTTCATCGCAGTCCGCCAGAGTGCAAAGGACTGAAGCCGTTAGCTCGCCAGCTTCGTCGAGTACTATTTCCAGTTAGAGAGCCCTCTTCACGGGGATCTTTCAGGACTGCAATATCATGTATGACGGGATGATTGTTGCTTTTAACTCTGCGATCGCGGACATGTCCGCAATGTAATTACAGACTAGGGAAAGTACTCGCAATTTTAGTGAAGCAAAACGGCGCGCAACCAAGATGGCTCGCAACCAGGCTCACAAATCATTTGAGAGCACCTGTTACTCCATATCGAATGTGGTAGTGCACCCATGTGATCATATGGTTACTTAATTAAGCCATCGTCAAAGCTCTTCGCGCAAACACTATTCCGAGCATGGACTACTATTACGCGGAACGTTTGCGGGGTCCGCAGTTCATATCGCGTGCATGAATCGTTCGGGCCCAATCCGGTACAGCTTTCAAGGGAGGATGTTGAGTGAATTTGCAGAGAGAGTAGTGTGGACAGCTTTCCAGCAGCAGTTTTCTCACAATGTATGGAACTGTGAGCCGCTGATTCTCAGATCTGTGTCGCTGACACCGGTATAGTTGGGCAATGGGCGTCCAAGCTACCATTCTTGTCTGTATTCACCTATCAGTCTAGTTACAGATAGAAGAAAAAGGAGTGGTACGCCTGGTGCAGAAGTCATACCACTACCACACGTGCTGCCACAGAGCTACTGTCCGACTCCCAGTCTGGCTCTGGAGCCAAGTCATTGATCCCAGTTCAAGTTAGCCGGGTCGTCATAATGGAGGAGGAACTACGGAAGAGTATAATGTTGGGACACTTTGCGAGGATAAAAAGAATAGTAGGACGGCCGGCTTTATACCCCAGATCCCCCAGATGTCCTCACACTAGGTCAAGAGTCATTCGCTTTCTTCTCGATAACAGATAGAAGTCATCGTCACGCCCGCCACGCCTTAGCATAACTTGACGTTTAACCATTGGAGTCACGATTGCTATTCATCTGTGGTGTTACTCTTCCAGCCGTTCACATGAAGCTGATGAGGCCAAGTGTGGCCTCTGCATAAAGCAAGTGTTCGAGAAGGCAAGACGTGTCGCACTTCATTTTCTAACGAGAAAATGCATCAGAGCGTTCACAGTGCTTCATTACTTTGTAACTCGAGAGCAATTTCTCTTTCTGATCATCGCGAATTTTGCAATTTCTTGCGATCTGACTCGCGAAGATATGTTCTGAACTTTTGATACTCGCTTTTTGAGCTTTCTTTGTGATCTGACTCTTGAGATTGCTTGTCGAGTCGCTATCTGCATAATCTCAATCTGCTCATTTCGTTTGTTTTTCAAGTTTCGAATACGTTGACTTCTGCGCGATGTCAGTGACTGAGATGAAGTCTTCGCAAGACTTTGAGTCGAAGAATTCATGAGAGTCTTGATCGCTCTGATTTTGACTCTGATGATCGATCTCGCATCATCGCGTCGTAACGATGTAGATGATGCATCAGACACTAGCGCATCATGACGTTGATTGAGAACTGACAACTTTGTTTTTCTAGACTTGATGACTCTCAGTGCATCAACTGATCGAAGAATTGAACTCGTGAGTCTCTTTTTTTTGTTGATTGATCTTCGATCGCTCTTCACTTGTTTTTGAGAACTAAAGTCTGTGAACGTGATGTTCTCTGAAATCGATGCTGTTTCAGATACTTTCACTGAGCTCGAAAATGTTGACGCGTTTCTGAGAGTCTTATTGAATTCTCGAGCGATTTCTGAAAGCTGCTGTTCTATTCAGTTCAGCAAGATCATGAACTGATCTAGTTCTGATTCAGATGTAGTTTTGACTTGATAAATTCAGCTCATCTCAGATGATATCATAGAATCTGTATAGTTTTCTGTTGAACTACTCTCTACTCATTTTTTCTTTCTTGATTCTCTCTCTCGATGATTCTCTTCGATCTTCGCTCTCATCTCAGTCAGCTTTTGATGCTGAAAGTAGTGATACTTCTTTCATTCATTCACTTTGATCTGCTGCTTAGAATCGAAGAGCAGATTGATGTTGCTCTCAATGCTCTCGTCTCATCGATATTCACGCACGTGTCGCAAATACTGAGAGAATAACTTCGCTGTTCGACGATTTCGTCGCTGAAATCTTTGAAAATCAATTCATGCTCATAATTGTTCAAGCAAATCTTCATTAAAATCTCAGTAATTGAGAATATTCTCATACTTCTCACAGTCACTCGAAGCGTAAAAGAGTGTCAGAGAAGAAGCAGATTTGTCATCTCTCTCGATCAGATCGCGATAGTACTTCTCATTTTTTCGACGATATTCAGTCTTAATAGTCTCTCACTTCAAGTCAGAAGATGAGATGCGATCATTCAGTGTTAAGATTCGACTCGTAAAACGACTAAAAGAGCGTCGAGTATATTGTGTCAACAGAACGTTTCTATCACATTTTCAAGAGTTAGAACTGAATCGTCGCTAGACTGACGACGACAGTCACTGAGATAGCATGAAAAATTTCTGAGATCGTCTTACTCAAGTTTCTGTTTCAGTGCTACTGCATTTAAAGAATGATACAGATCTCTCTGATCAATCATCTCTTTTCAAAAACGATGTCAGCATTTCAAGATTTCATGTGAAAGATTCAAACAAGAAGACACTTCTCACTTCAGTCTCAGTCTATGCTTTTCAGTTCAATTTTTTGAATCTTCTTGATGAATGAATCTTTCAGACGTCAGCATGTCAGTTCAAACATTTTATTCTCAAGCTCGATCTTCTATTTTACTTCTTCAAGATCGCTCGAGATAAGTCTGTTCAGATTCTTGATGAATACTACTCGATCAGAAGACATTATATAAAACGTGAAAAATTTAGTCTTACTGACTTGAACGAATATTTTAAAAGAAGTTGATGTTTGTGAGATTCGTTTGTCTAAGAGATGATAGAAGAACGACAGAAGTGAATTGATCAGCGATTTGATCAGATTCGAATATAAGTATTTTCGACAAATGAACGATCTTCTCATGACGTTCAATGACGACTGATAGAATATATGACTAATCAACTCAGAACATCAAACTTTATTCTTGTCATCATTTCAAATGCGTCAATGTGATCTCACTGTTCTCATCTGCATGTCATCAATTGCGTGAATCGACTCTTGTTCAGCATCTCTGCGAGTTAAATCAGATATCATCATCAATATGATTTCTTTTCGTTTCGAACACTTTTCTCATGCAGAACATAGTGTGTTTTAATTGATCGTCGCGTCATGACTGTTTTATTCGCGACGTTGCTTGACACTAATCGCTGACGCTGTCTTCTGTCTATTAAGACTGACATTTCTCTCGACATCAAGATATAGCTGACGTCAATGTCAAACAACTCTCATTTTCTCTCTCAAGTCTTGTTCATTACTCACTTCGACAATGACATTACGATCTGTGACACTGACGAAGACAATAAAAATAGAAGATTCAAATCTCATCTTAACAGTGAAGACAAAGACAAAGAGCTCACAAACTTTTATAAATGTGTTGATGCTATCGCACAACAGAGATCGCTACGTATCTTCTGACGAATTTGATGATGTCGAGAGTCGAGAGATCATCTTCTACTTGAATCTAAAAGATGACTACAATGCTATCGAAACAAAAAGAATTCATCAACTTCGTTTGATCTTTGATTGATTTTCGACGAATATCAAGAGAGACTTCTCGTTCGACATTGACAAGCAAGTCTGCGATGTCTTGCTGACGACGAAAAGACGTTAAAGCGACATAAGCGAAATGCACTTCTACATCATCTTTGATGAGAAGAAGCGTCTCGCACTCATAAATGAGTTCACGCAGAGCATCATCATAAGCTACAACGATTGAGACAGAACGAGCAAGCGACATCGTTTCAAATGAATTCTGTTCTTTGACTGACAGATTCAAGTGCATCTCTCAAACAACTTCACTTTCGATCTTGTATTGTCGAAAAATCAGATTTGTGAAGCTCAATATCAAGCAAATGTCACGTTTTATCTAAAAGAAATTCATGATGCATCTTCTTCGCTAAGTTTTTTGAATATTGAGAGTCTTGATTCTATTACATTGTCTATCGAGTCGCTTTTTTTCAAATCGCGACTCATCTATCTTTTATCACGAACGCTTGATCAGAGTTTCTTTGAGAAGATAATTCTGATCACTGATATGAGTACGACGAACGTCTATGCTGCAAAAAAATTTGAGAAAGAAATCAAGTTTCAAAATGAAATGCGAATTATGAGACATATCTCGCATGTAAGATTGTTCGATTATTGACTTGTAAATGTTTGTCAATTCATTTTCTAACTAATCTCAGAAACACATTGTGCGATTTGTGAACTTTATAGACGAGCACTTATCGCAGCTGATCATGAAATATTTATCTCTCAAGAATCTGAAACAGAAGCATAAAAGCAACTCGATCACGAAGAAAGAGACTGTTTTCGTGCTGTTTTAGTGTTTACAGACTCTGAGTCATTTGCATGCGAATAACGTCACGCATCGAGATTTGAAATCGACGAACATTCTAGTCGAATCACGCGATCTCTTTCAAGTCAAATTGTGTGACTTTGACTTAGCGAAAGTGACGAATAATGATAATGTATTAAAAACATTTTGTAAGACGTTTGCGTACTGCGCATCTGAAATCTATCTTGATGAGAGTTATTCGTCTGCTGTGAATATTTGATCTTTAGAAGTGATTATACTGAAGTACGCGTATGAATACGATCGTCAAAAACTCAGAATTTCAAATGAAAATCGTCGCGATATTCATAACAGAATGAAGCAGTTGAGTCTGATCTGATGTAAGCATCTTGTTGAGAAGACTAATGACTGAGATTCAAATTCTTTGATAAATCTTCTCTCAACAAAAATGCTAAAGATCGAGTCGAAGAAAAGACTCTCTGTAGCTGAGTGCATAGAAAGAGTGAAAAACTTCGAACTCTTTGTTGATTTTAATTTTCATTTTGAAAGTATCATGTCAACATCGAGAGCGTTTTCTATCAGCGATGATGACGAAGATTTCATGATAAAGAGATCACTTTGAGTTTTTGAAGTTGCTCAGCGTGCATTTGAAGAACGAGATAAAAATGTCATTGACAATTCGATATTGCAGAAACAATCACGATCATCATCAAAATCTTCAACTTCAAAGATCTCTGATGTCTCACAGACGAAGCGTCTTTAGCGATCGAAAAATCAGATTGCTGATGCTGAAAATGACACTTCAATTCAAAATGAAACTCAGAGTGATGATGACTACATATTTAACGCTCTTTGAAAATTAAAAGAAGTGTCAAGTGATGATCATAGCAATGAGACATCATTCACTCACTCACGATTGAACTTTCATCAGAAGAAAAGTCGACTTTCTTACAAAAAACGAGTAATAACTCTCTCGACAGATCGTTTCGCAGAAATCGTTGAAGAAGATTTCGCTAAAACAGACACAGATGATTTGATGCAGAAAATGTGTGAGATCGTTCAGAGTTGAATTTAATAATTGCTCATGTATGACTTAGTACACACTCGATGAGCATCTTTACAGAGAATGCTTTCTCAACGACATATCAATTCAAATACGTGTCACAGACAAGAAAGTGTACTTTACTCATTTTGCGAAAGTAGCTGATTATGACAAGAAACAGATTCGACGTTTTCTTAGCGAGATTGAAGATCGAAGAAAAGAATCATATCATTATCATCGAAGACAGAGTACACTGATTAATTATCATCTGACATTAGAGTATATAAAACGATTTGATTTGACGAGCTTCGATCTGTTAAATCGAATGATCAATGACACAGAGAAGTCGTTAAGTCAACAGAAGTCAATTACAAGATTTGTATATTCTCATATTTTAGTTGAACTATGAGTCTTGATCATTTTATTGCAGCACGAGTTGACTTTATCACTTAGACAATCTCGTGCACAGCGTTACGAGTTCAATGAATTTCAATATCGAGTTATTTTTCATGAGAATCAAGTTATATATATTTGCTCTTCTAAAAGACTCATCAATGTCACACATCTTCTCAAAGCAGCTGAATATTCACGTTCAGCTGTCGCGAACAAGATCAAAGAACTAGATATCACTATTCATGAGATGATAAAGAGTTTTTCACAACAGCTTCAAGAGACATATGTGAACTATGATGATTATTTGAAACAATTCAGTTTTCTGAGACTGAATGCAATCATTATATCTCAACTAGAAGAGAAAATGAAGAATGAAGAGAAAGAGACAAACGAAGAAAAAAAAGATACTATTATCGCAGATCGTGCAAAAATTGCAGAAGATCTTATACAACTACAATCATTCATCATCATAAAATTCTACTCAAGAACTTATAATCAGAATGACTGTAGATTTTATTCGACTCTGATTAGCGAGATCGTGATTTATCTTTGTTCAGCAAAAAGACTGATGAACGCTAGTCATCTGATAAAGACTGCTGATCATCGTCGACAGACTTTAAGAAAAACACTTGAGACTTTTCAAATCAGTGTTGTTCAGCAGATTATTGAACATCATAAGATTTAAGAATCATATTTAAGTTACGACGACGAACTAGCTCTTTTGCAGCATCTAGAACTGAACGAATTTGTGAATTTGTTTGCTTATGTCGACTGCTCGACTCGAGCGACTGTGTTTGTGCTTTCAAGTAAAGAGTTCGCTTTAAAGAAACGTCATGATGAGAAAATCATTGATCATGACATCAGTCAGATGATATCTCGACTTTTTGATGAAGAATCTGAATTTCGAGTTGCATATAAGAGTTCTCATAGAAGTCAGCTGATTCAAGTCTTCTCACGTTTATCAACTCTCACAAGCGACTCTGATCTTGCAATTTCAGTTGAAAATATGAATAGAAATTTGTGCTTTATCAGCGACGATCTGATTGATGATTCTTCACTATTAGTATCTAGAACTTAACGAAAACGTGTCAGTGCTACGTTGATTTCAAGAATAATTACTAGTGCTATGAAAATAGTTTATATTTAATTATTCTCTCTGAGAACTATATCACGAGTCAAGAACATCAGTAGAACTGATAACAATAATTTTAAATATCAAGCACATAGCTCAATTTTCATACGTCGTCTCTACACATGAATACACATATACGTGTAAGCTCGCTCAGTAGCATTCATATTTTCTAGACTTCGACTTTCGCGTCAATCGAGAATGATGCTTTAATTTTTTGAAGTATCACATTTGCAGAGTCGTCTTGAATTTGCTCAAAAAACGCTTGACGATCTCGTTTCATGATTGATTTTTCTTCTTAAGTTTCTTTAGCAGCTCGTTCTTCTTCGCGACAAACGACGCACGAGTAACAATTGCAACAGAACTCTGTTTTTTTTGATTGAGTCTCGACAAATCGTTTGTTTTTGTAAATAAGAGCTGATCAATCTCTTCATGATAGAATGTTATAGTATAGCAAATTTTGAACTCGCTCAAGTAGCTTGAAAGAAAGTCGAAGACTGATATGTTGTCACTCGAACTGTTTGTCATCGTATCATTCAATGTGACAACAAGCACAGCAGAGAAACTGACTGAGTTTTTACGATACTTCTTTGAATTTTGTGATTTCATATCGCTTACTACAGCAGTCGATGAAGAATTCTTTGTGCAAACTGCGAGAGAGACAGCGAACACGACAAAGAAATGCGTCGACAGTTTTTGTCGCTTTCGCGATCATTTAATAACATAACTATCATTACAACTTTTTCGATATGTCTCATTAGTGCTGCAGTCGCTGTAGTTACTGCAGTTACTGTTATCGCTGAGATCACTTTTATTATCTCGCTTTTTTATCTCTCGACAAGTGTTTGATTTGAATGAAATTTCAACTCGAATATTCATATGTCTCACGCGTCGTCGTCTTATAAATCGTCGTTCTTTCTCAGCGCACTCTTCAGAGTAGACAAGTCTTCAAGTCTTTGATTTTGCTTTGATAAAAGAAGATTTATTACGCGCAATGTCTCTATCGCTCTCTAGACTCACAAAAATCGATTGTTTTATTGAAAGTTGTCAGAAACGAGCTCGCGAAGCTAGTAAAAGAAATTATCGAGCTGATTTACTCTGACTGACTGCTGACTCTGATAACTTTACTAAATCGTTCGAAAATTGATCACAGAAATCTATCAAGATTGATGATTGACTTGAGACTTTTGATTTGAGATTGTTCGACGTGCGATCGTCATCAGAGAAAGAAGAGATGACTTTCTGAGATGACAATCGATCGAATTTTCGAGTAACTTTATCGCTCGAGACTTCTCTACAGAGTTCGAGCTTTGAGTCAGTTAAGTTTAAAAGAAATTGCAACTCTAATTAGCAGATCGTTTCGAAGTTCTTTTCAAATTAAATATGCAGCGCGTATCTTGAATCAAATCAAGAATTCATAAACTAGAAGATTTGATATTTTTTTGTTAAATGAAATTTGAATTGCTTATGTCTGTCATCTTCACAATCTCGCAACGTTGTAGTTCAGCGTCGAACTTGTTTGATGCAGCGCTCGAAATCTGATGACTGACTTGAGTGCGAGCGTTCTCGCGACTCTCATGAGATTCTTTAGAGATTATAAAAGAGAGAAAAGAAAAAAAGAGTGCAGCGAGAGTTTCAAAAATAGATTGTGAAAAGAGCAAAGATGCTGAAGAAGAAAGAGAGTGTTCAAAGAAATGATGTTTAATGAGAAGAGACTTGAGAGACTTGAGAGAGAGAGAATAATAAGAGATGAAATTCATATTTACGATCATGCTTGATAGATAAGAGAAAACTGAAGTTATAAAACGTTAAATTTCAATTCTCTCACATTCAAATCGACTGAGAAAGCAGATTCATTATATAGTTTTTATACACAGTCTTCGAATTGTCGACGATGAAAATTCGATTTCAAAAGTCTCAATTTATGAGCAACTCGCATAACGTCGCACTTGTTCGCAAGAATGAATTAATAATGTCAAAATTCAATCAGCTCTCTGTTTCTTTTCTTTTTTTCTTTTTTAAGTGAAGCAATTTTCATATCTGACTATTGTAGAATCACTCTTATCTTGAGCAAAAACAAAAAAGAGTGTAAAGAAGTCTGTGAATAATTCAATGATGTGATTTTGCGCATACTTCTGTCACAATCACGTCAGCTGAGTAGCTTTGCTCATCATCGATAAGAATTATTCTTGCAATATCAACACTATCTTATGACATGACAGATCATTGAAAGATCAGAGACGAATAATTCGCGAGTGTGATTTCATTTTTGTATTCGTGCGCGAGATTTTTCATTCAGTTGAGATGTTCACTGATTTGAAATTCGTCTTCGAACATAAGACACTTGAGAGATCAGTTCGAAAAGAACTCGATATCACATTTGCAATTTTTATGCATCATCTGTTACAAGATCTCTGTGCGACTGAAGAGCGCAGAAATTTGAAATGCGACATCAAACAAAGATTCTCGTTTTAAAAAACTATCGCTCTTCGTTTTGTGAATTCGTCAAATTTCTCTTAAGACATCGAAATTTGCGTCGTATTACGATATTCTGCGAATGTGAGTCAAAGTTCATGTTGCGCGAAATTGAAAAAGAAAAGAAAAAGACGCAGAATCATGACAAACAAAAATAGCTGCGACTTAAAGAGATCACTTTCGTTGAACAGTGTTTCTCATCAATTTTCGTTAATTCATCAAGCTGTCACATGCAGAAAAAATCAACGAGACGCATATGCACAGTGTCACATATAGACACAGCAAAAATGCTCATTGTCTTCATTCAGATAGTGAGACATTTTGATTATTGATTGTGAGCTTGAGTGAGAAGAATCGAGCTCATGATAATTTCAAATCAAGAACGAAAGCGAGATGAATATCTAGAGAGCAGTTTCGAATACAGATTTCGAGTGTAAGACGTTTCTCATCACGAGATGCAATTCAATCTTAGAGAACAAATCGCAAAAAAACGTTGACTGAGTAAATTTCAGAGACGTTCTCAAACAGACAATCTCTGATACGAAGACGCAGCTCGCTTGATCGATGAATAACGAAATGAAAAATCAGCAGCATTGTAATCGAAAGATATTAAGCGATGATACTTGCAAAAACGAGCGAGAGAAGAAACAAACGACAAATTTCGTCTCATAACGTCTGATGTATTAATCTCTCGTGAGTCATCAGTCAAACAGACGCAGAAACGACGACACGAGTAACGAAAAACATTGTCAATGAAAGTAAAAGTCATATCGTTGACGAGTTCAGCGTCAGTCAATGAGCTCACAGAAAAGCTGACACAGTTAAAAAAAAGAAAAAAGAAAAGATAAAGAGCTTGATTGATGAAAAAAGACTGAAAAAAGAAGAGACGAGCTGAGAAATAAAAACGAAAGAAGAAAAACGTGAAAGAAAGAGAGAGTCAAATGAGATTTATATAATTTCGATGACAGCAACGTCAGAAATCACTAGCGAGAAGAAGCAGATTAAACTCAAAGCGAAAGACGTTAAACTCAAACGAGTGATGCTAAATCGTATCAGATCAGCGTCAAATCGCAACGAGTCAAAAAGTTGAAAAGAGTCTCATCGACGCAAATCGATTTTATACTTCTCAAAAACACGAATGATTTTGTTAATAAACGTTCATGACAATTTCTTTTTTCTTATCATTTTTGACAAAATGATGTAACGATGTGACAATGCGAGAATAATTTTTTATAAATTTGTAATAAAAATTCGCAAATCTCAAAAAAAATTATATTTTTTTAACGCTTTTGAGTAACGATCATTTTAAAATGATGTTAATTTAATTAAGTTTCATCTTTATACTCTTGAATTCAATAACGTAATCAAGATAAAAAATCTTTGTGATTAAAAATTCACACTTGCTCTATTTTACAAAGACTTTGATGTCATGAAAATGTTAAAGTACAATTACAACGTGTGTTTGATGCTTCTTTTCGATTTTGAAATAAATGAAAATGTTATTTAAATAAACGACGCAACAAATGTTCAACAAATCGCGCAAAACGTTGTTTATAAAGACTTGAAATGTTGTTAATGTGTTTGCGAGATTAAAAAATATAACTTGATACTTGTAGTGATTATATCACATACGAAAGATAATGAGTCAACAATTGAATTTCTTAATGATTATACAATAATAAACGTCTCGAAAATCAAGTTTGATAAAAATACTAACATTAAAAAAATAATTCAAAATGTCACTCAATAAAGATAACGAATATCAATTTTTAATGATGATGTTATTAACGTCTTAATAATTTATACAAAGACGCAATTCATCGTTTTTTTTTGACGTAAAAAGCACTGATGTTTCAACAAAATTTTTGAACTTTTGAATTCATTTCTTACTGATGACTTTCTCTATATATTTGTGAAATTTTTTAAGTTTCGTTGATAATTGATTATATATCAATCGAAAAAATGATGTGATCTCTTTTTTTTAATTAATATTATGTTCAGCATTTATCGAGATTTTAACAATCAGTGTTTTTGAGAAAAGATTAACATATGATTTGATATATTTTAATAAGATTGTTTAATCAACATCAAAAGATATTTTTTTCACAACGTCAAAACGCGTCTCAAACGCACAATTTGTTAAGAGTTTCGCGTTGTTTTCTCGAGTGTTTTTCAAAACAAGAGTGTAAACTAAGATTTCAGTTAAAATTTTATTTGTAATTATGTTCGCGTCAATCAACTCGATTTGTAATTCTTTAATTGATATCAATGATGTTGATTTGAAGTTTCAGTTGTTTCTTTGTCAATATATATTGAGATTCATATCTTTTAGTTAGAGAAATCTTAAAATAAAATTATATTCTTGAATTTTTATTGTTTCGCAGTGTAAGAACTGATTTCACGATATGTCAATGACATCGATAACACAAATATTGCATGTTCTGTAATTAAAAAAGTGTATGATATAATCATTTAAAATTTTAATCATTTTAAAACGAACTCTAATGAAGAGAAGATGATGTTAAATTAATTAAATTTAATTAACAAAGTTATTTTCGACATTGAAGTTCACTAAAGCAGACGCTTTGATCAATTTTTTAAAAAATTAAACTTTAATTTTGATAGTTAATGAAAGTGTCTGTCGTGAGAATTTAAGACTCAAAGCTGCAGCGACTTTTGCAATTTTGATTAATTTTTTTTTAAGTTTTTTTTATTTTTATCTTTAAAATTCTTATTCTTTTCGCGCTTTGTTTTGCATTCGAATGTATTATGCGTATTGATGTTATGATGAGAGCATTATTTGTTATTTTTATTATCATCATCATTATTCGACGACGCATTTCTCTTGCGTTTTGCATGATCTTTGCGATTTTTTTTATTTTTGTCGCTTGATTTCTTGTTTTTATTTTTGTCTTTATTTTTGTTCAAAAACTTATTTTTGAACTTGAAGACATGCTTACGATTGAGAACGTTGATTTTTGTTATAAAAATGCGCTTTAGAAATTTTTGATAATTCATGTTTTCATATTTGTTTGCGAACTTCTCAAATTTAAAGCGCATTTTTGATAAGATTTTCGCGTAAATTTGCATCTTACATTAATCATTTAAATAAGTAATTGATAAATGATTTTTTAAATTTTTTAAATGTGCGACAAAATCATTAATAAATTGATTTTTTTTTGTTTATATTTGTGATATCTGAGCTTTGAATCGCGAATTGCGTGTTTGAAATTCATGATTAATCATTTCAATCATTGTTTGAATTTTTCTCATGTTAAGAGATTTAAAAGATTTTCGCTATAATTCTGTCATCTCGTTTGAAATTTAATGTTCAAATGTTGAGCGATTTTTAAAATCTTGCAATGATCACAATTGTTAAAATAATCAAAGTGATATTAATGAAAAATATTGAATTGAATCACAAATTTTATTTATTTATTTATATCATTTGTTTTAAACTTCTTGTCAAACTTGCAAGTGAGAGTCTTAATCATACTCAAATCTTTAAGCTTTTTATGTTACTTGCGTGTGTTTAAACTCTTAAAGTCGCGATTTTAATTAATGTTTGACGTGTCAAGCGTGTTGTTATGATTAATTTTTGCGTCATCAAGTCTAAAGTTTTCAATTCTTGAAAAATTTATGCGTTTTAAAACGACTTAATTTTGACGCTTTTATTGAGCGATCTTGAGTTTCGCAATTCTCTGTTGCATAAAACGAAAATTTTTGATTTTTTTTAAATGTTTAAAATGTTTTTGAATCTCTTTGATTCTTTTATTGAGATTCGTAGCAAACAGAGTTTCAAAATTTTTTAAATTAATATTCTTTGTTCTTTCAATTTGATTGAGATTAGATTTTTTATTGCTTTGCAACAAATTTTTAATTTTTGCGTTTTAAGTGTTTTCGCGACTGCGAAGAGAGCGTAATTTTTACAAATTTAATAAATCGATAATTTCGTTGTTAAACATGATTGCTTTTTCAAACTAATGAATCATTTCTCTTTTTAAAACGATGAAAATTATGAGAGAGTTCTTTAAGTAAAAAATAAAAGATATGAGTTGAAACGATAAATCACTTTGAAAAAAATTAAAAACGCGTTTACACTAATAAAAATGTGACTTTGATCTCGTCGTGAATAAAAAATTATATTGAGTGATAATTAAACTCATCGCTGATCTTTCAAAAAAAATCAAAGATGAGAGAGTATTATATACAGCAAAATTATACGAGCGAGATATGAAATAGCTTTAAACTTTAAATCACGTCATGAATTGTTATAATCGTACTTTATAGAAATAAATTACAAAAACACATTACAATTTTTCAATGATCAAAAACGTTTATTGTTTTCGTGAAAACGAAATAATTGTTCTCAAAATTCAATTGAAAAAGAAACGAAAAAACATTAAAATAAGTTTATGATTCATTTAATTTCGTAACGTAAACGCATTGAATAATATGATAAAAAAAAACTGAAATTACATCAATATTTTAAAAAGAATGTAAATGATCAATAATAATTTCAAAAAAAATCTTTTCGAGAAGTAAATCGAAATTAATCATAAAAATGACGAAAACAAAGCTATTGAGCAAGATGTCTCGAGTTGCAATTAAAAAAAAGTGAGAAAAACGTCATATTGTAAATTCAAAATACAAATAAATGTCGAAATTGACAAAAGAAAGTTTATGAGTTATAAAAATAATCTTTTCGTAGTCAAAAAAAAAATGACATAAGAATCAGCGACTTTAATCAAAATTTTTAAAAATAACGTTGAGAAAACTTTGAAAATAAAAGAAATAATATGACTTCGAATAAAATCTTAAAAAAATAAATTAATACAATGAAAAAATACAAAGAAAATTTGAGAAAACTTAAAAAAATTGAGAGTAAAAGAAATAAATAAAAAAATAACGATGTCGTTAAAAATAATAGAGTTGATATAATCAATAAAAATAATTGCGTTATGAAAACGCAAAAAATTCATGTTTACTAAAAAATTTGAAATTAAATTCGCAATAACGTGAAACTCGACAAGAAAGTTATAAGAAAAAGAGAAAATGAAAATTAAAAAAAAAGTAATATAAAATGAAAAAGTAATAAAAAAAATCAATGTTTATAATGCGTTTTTGTGATTTATTTATATAAAGTACAATTATAACAATTCATAATATAATTTAAAGTTTAAAGTTATTTTATATCTCGTTCACATAATTTTATTATATATAATACTCTCTCATCTCTCGTTTTTCTTAAAAGATCAGCGATGAGTTTAACTATCATTCAATATAATTTTTTATTCACGACGATGTCAAAATCGCATTTTTATTAATGTAAACGCGTTTTTAATCTTTTTTAAAGTGATTCATCGTTTCAACTCGTATTTTTTATTTTTTGTTTGAAAAACTTTCTCACAATGTCATGTATCTTAATCAAAAAATTAAAAGAATTAACAAGCAACAAAGCGTTTAAAAAAAAAATGTAAAAAAATTTCATTAATCATAAAAATTCTCGAATTTGTATCGATGCATGCAAAAAAGAACTTGTCGTTAATGTCAACTAATGTAACAGAAAGAAAGAAGAATAAACAAAAACTTTTAAAAATAAAAACTGACGATTAAGCGCAATACACATGATAATAAATAGTGAAAGTATCAAAATTATTAAAAATAAAATTAAACGCGTTAAGAAATAATAAATCGACAAATTGTTTAAAAATGACAATTAATTTTTTAAACTTTAAAAAATGAAAGAATCGTCGAGAAAAACATCAACATTGATGACGTTAAAAAAATTATCAATAATGTCGTTATCAAATGCTCTCTCATTTTTGAATTTAAATAAAATATTTGTTGTATAAACATGTTGAATTATCTCAATTTTAATAAAACAACGATTACAATTGTTATTTCAATAATTGTTTTCACAATGACAACATGAGCGCGCTGATATTTTGTTAAAAAAAATAACGAGATTTTGTTTCGCAACAAATTTATTATTTATTGAGATATTAAACTTATCTATATTTTCATTGATGTTATGAGCGAGTTGTAAAAGTGAGCGAACGTAATTTTAAAATATATCAAAATTTCTGTTTTGTGATAAAAAAATTGTAGTAACGTTGTCGCGACGAATGCGATCTCAAAAATTAAAAACTTAAAATTTATAAATAATGAATTTTTACGATTTCAAGTAACAACAATACTTTTTTGCGTTGATTGAAATTTGATCATTCAAAAAGCAAATGATTTGAAGTTGAGATTTTAAATTATCATAAATATGTTTAATAATGATATTATCGTCAACAATGCTCACTTAATGAAAAAGATTTATTTTTTTAATGAATCAAATAGCTAAAGAGATTTTGTCGCGTTTAAAAAAGTGATATTTTATAACTGTAACACGTCGTTGAACTTCAAATACTGAAAGCTTGTATTGTCATTGAAGTTGAGTATTTTATTTATTTAATGATTTGTTCATCAACTCATAAAAGACATTCGATCGTGAGATATATCATTTCAAAGTTACTTCTTTCAAACATTTTGAAAAAATTAATAACATCGCTTTGTCTTCTTTCAAGTTGATGATTTGACGATAATGACGAATGAAAAAGTTCATTGAAACTTTAACATTATCAAATAATAAAATGTTTTCAGATTTAAAACGATAACGCGATCGAGATTTCAATTAAGAAAAAAAATAATGATAACGTTAATGATAATAACAATAACGTCAATCACAAAATTAATAATTATTAAAGTTAAAAAAGAAAAGAGTGTAAGAACTCGATTTTATATAATCTCAAGAGATGTTTTTGAGTTTTTACACGTTGTTAAAGCTTCGCAAAGTCATGTGATTAGTTAAACAAATTTAATTATGTAATTTGCGAACACATATAATTATTCACGAATGCTGAGTTTTGCAACTCAACGACAATATTATTGTTAAACATTAGTTATTGTTAGTCTTTATATTGTTTTTTATTGATTTCAAACTCAATTATATCACATTTTAAGCGCAAACTCTCGAATATATATTAACGATTCTCACAAATTATCACTTCGTAAAATGCACAAGATTCGTTATTATGAGTTCGAAAAATGATTTCTTAATGATTTCAATTAATTAAAGATAAACTTGTTTCGCGAGAATTTACGAGCTCAGAGCGTCAATTGAAAAATAACGCAATAAAAAACACTCAGTCTCGTGAAAAAGATTAAAGTATTTGTGACAAAAATATTATCATGATAAATGTCTCGCAAAATTTTTAAAAAAAAAATACAATTGAAAATTCTCTCATAAACGAAATTTTTGATTTCGCAAGAGAAGTTACTTTTAAGTATCAAAATCAAAATTTCTTTATCAATGCAAACGTCATCGAGCTAGCTAAGAAATTTAATAATGCTCAAATATTGATTTTAAATTTTTCTCTCAAATAAATCGCAAACATGTTCGCAAAGCAAAAAGAACAAGTTTTAAACTTTTACATTCGTTTCGCGAAAATTGACATTTTTAAAAACGCGTATCACAAACGATCACAACAGAATATTTTCAATAACGAGAACGTTCGCAAATTGCGTAACGTGAAACTTTCTTTGAAAGATAAATTTTATCAAACAAAAAATTATGAAATTTATCAAAGCTTTATCTTATCTCGCAAAAATGATCAAAAATTGTACAATCGCTTCGCGAAATAAACATTTATCAATACTCTTGCTTATCTCGCATACGAGAAACGACAATTTTAAGAATTCTTTATAATGAACAACTCGAATAAAAATGATTAAAAAGAATTTCAAGATCATTTAAAAAAACGCTTGAGAAATCTCAAGCATTGTAACGAGTTGAACTGAAATCAGTTACTTTTCACAAAAAAGAAATTTAAAAAGACTGTTACGCAATAATATTAACGCTTCACGCGACTGTGCAAACAAATTAAATTAAAAATAAATGAGAGATTCATAACAATTTATCACATGTTTTACAATGATTTCAACAAAGACATAAAAATCAAGTTTCGCGAGCAGTGTGAAACTTACAAAAAGAAATCTCGTGAACTTATATTGCTAATTAACAAGTTTCGTTTTAACGTAAACAAAAAACGTGATAAAAACGTGAGAAAATTAAATTAACAAAATTTTTTTTTCAATCTCACAAAATCTCGCGAGTCGAATAAGTCGTCATTCAAAAAAAACTTCAAGTCTGAGAACAAAGCGAAAAAAAATAAGTTTTCGTTCAAAAAATTCAACGAAACTGAAAAAAATGTTTTGAAAAAAAATGATAAATATTATGTTTGCAAACAAATGAGTCACATGACTCGAGACTGTTCACAAAAAAACAAAAAATTTGAATAGAAATTTGAAAATGTAGCTATTGATAATGTAAAATTAAAAAATATTTTTGATTGAAAAGTTGCTACATCTCTCATCATGTTAAAAGTTAGAGAAATTGACAATTATTCATGAAAAAATCAAACTTTTAAATCGATTTGATGAGTTTCGTTAAATTCAAAAGTTGCGACAACTGTAGTGTTTAAAGACTTTATAAAATATAATGAAATTGATTACTTTTCTGTAAATTTCAAAATGAGATTCGCGAAGCGAGAAAATAAAATATAAATTTACAAAATAATCAACATTAGTTTTGACGTTCGAGATTCGCAAGAAATTTGAAAAATTTTCACAAAACAAGTAATTATCACAAACATTGAAATAAATTTCATATTAAACATGCACTGACTTCGTAAACATAATTCGAAAATTAATTAAAAGCAAAAATTAGTGATTTTTCGTTCACGAAATAAATTTCTGATCGATGTTAAATTCATAAATTTGAAAAAATTGATTGAAAGTGAAAAATTTATTTACGTAATGACTATACGTAGCAAGATAGCGAATTAGAAAGTTTTATCAGTTGATTAAAAGTTGAAAATTTCAAAGATTTATAGAGATTTCGCGAAAATCTTTTCGTTATAAAAAGTTAACGTTTTATTATTGTATCGCGAGAATGATCTGACAATAAACTTGATAAAAAAAAAACAACTCTTATTTGATTCTTTTTACAATCTGTCGCAAAATGAGTTAGAGACGTTTCACGAATATTTGAATTTGCATTTATAAATCGACTTTATATGTTTTTCACGATCATTCGTAGAGATCTCAGTTCTCTTTGACAAGAAAAAAAATGATGCGTTACGTTTATGCGTGAATTTCAAAAATTTAAATCACAAAATTATTAAGAATCGCTACTCATTATTGTTAATTGAAAATTTATTACATCAATTCGCGAGAGCACGCATATTCACGCAATTAAATTTAAAAAATGTCTATCATCGTTTGCGAATCAAGAAAGATGATAAGTGAAAAACGACTTTTAAAATTAAGTATAATTTGTTTGAGTATTAAATTATATCGTTTGAATTAATTAACGCTCTCGCAGCATTTTAAAAATACATCAACAAAATGTTTCACAAGCACTTGATCGTCACTTGTGTGATATATTTAAATGACATTGTGATTTATTTTTGAAATGAAAGAAAGCATGAAAGTCATATTAAACAAATATTTATAATTTTAAAGAAAACAAATCTTTACGCGAAGTTGAAAAAATGCAAATTTAACACTCGTGAGATCAACTTTCTGAGCTATGTAATTATTTTTGAAAGCGTTATTATGAAAATTGATAAAATGAAAATCATTGTTTCATAATCAAAATCAAAATCACGACGCGACATTTAAGTGTTTCTTAAATTCACAAACTTTTATAAAAAATTCATACATCATTTTGCGAAGCTAATTGCGAGTTTGACGACTTTATTGAAAATCAAGAGATTTTTGAAAACGAAAAGTTGAGCGAATTGTAAAAAAAGAGAGAAATATGAGTCAAATAATTTCATAACATCAGAAAATCGCGATAACTTTCATAAATTAAAAAAAGTGTTTGCAAAGACGATTTTAATTTATCATTTTGATTCATTTCGTGAAATTATGTTGAAGATTGATACTTCAAATTTTGCAATAAATGAAATTCTCTTGTAAAAGAATGAGAATGAAATCTGAGTGCTCATAACGTTTTACTCACGCAAAATGATTTTCGCGAAGCTGAACTACGACATTTATAATTAAAAATTGTTAATAATTATTAAATATTTCAAACATTGACGATATTTTTTGAAAAATTCTTAATTCGTAATCAAAGTCATAATTAATCATAATAATTTGAAACGTTTTGAGCACGTTATGAAGTTGTTAAAAAAACAAATGCATTAAACACAACGATTATTCATTTTTTTGATTTATTATGCATTATCAACTTGAGAAGAAAAATCTCGCAAACGATTTTTCACGAAAATCGAATTATGTTAAGAAAAAATCATGATTATTGATCTCAAGAAAATGATTACGATTCAATTAATTAAAAATATAAATTATTTCATGACGAAACGTCAAAGAGTTGATAAAATAAAACAAAAAGAGCGCGCTCACTTTGTCTTACAAATTGAAAATGAGAAATTTTGCGACTTTCAATTCGAAGCTTTGCAAAAAGAAAAAAATCAAAACTTTATAAAAATTTTTTTAATAAAAACAAAGTTTCGCGAAGAGATTTTCAAAAAATTTAAAATTATGAGTACTTTCACAAAGAAAGAATTCTTATTTGAGATCTCACAAAACTTAATGCAAAGACTTTTAAATTTTTTCGCGAAAAATGTTCACACTCGAGAGATACGTGAAGAATTGTTCAAAGTAATTAATCAAATATCAAAAAAAAAATCGATTTGTGAATAAATGAGAATGACATTTTATAAAAACAAAAAGTTCTTTATGTTTTTGAGATTAAAAACTTACAATTGAAACTGATGAAAAAACATTATAACGTTTCACTAACTGATCATTTTACGTTTGCGAAAACGTTGAATTTCTTGCAATGTAAATATTGTTATGATCTGACTCAAGTATTACAAAATGAAAAACACTTGTATCATTTGAGTGCGTTCTACATTAAAGAAAACAAAGCTGAAGAAAAAAAGAAAAAAAAAGAGAAAAGAGAAAAAAAAAAGAAAAAACTATTTGTACATAAAAACT
>JANTQE010000045.1:0-102500 GCA_032988195.1 Arachnomyces sp. PD_36 | reverse complement strand
GCTATTCGATGACAAGATCGACAGTTTCTCTTATCTCTAATTCTATCTCTTCGATTCTGATTCATCGTCAAGTTCTTTTTATGATTCTTTTCACTTTCTCTGTAGTCATGTAAATTATCTGTTAAACAAGTTCAAGACAGCAAACGCATCACGAGTAATAACTGAGACAAACTTTTTTCAATATCGTTTCATGAAACTTTAGAGCGTCTTGATTAAAAATTCGACAGTCTTTTCTACAACAGCTTATGAGACAAAAGATGAATTTTTGAGAAATGTGAATTTTTAAGAGATGTGATGATAGAAGCAGAATCAAGCTCATTGATAACTAATCTCACTGTTAATCAGATGATTATCATGTTTTCTGAAAGTCTTCGCATGTCTAAATTTAGATGAAGTCAATTATTCGAACGAATTATTTGACGAATTCTCGAATGAGATTCAAATTGAAACTCTTTATTGAGTATCGAAATTCAGAATTCTCGCAAAGATTTGTAATTGTAGTCGCTGTTATACTCTCGCTCAACGACACTCATCTTTTTTAGATTTCGACTTTCGCGTCGACGAGACGCGATGCTTGAGCAATAACACATGAGTTTTTAAAAATAAAGCATCTGATCATCAGTCTTGACGCACGTGACTTGTTTGAGACAGTCAAAGCTTTTCGCACTTTTTAAGTACGTTAGCATTCAGTGAAATTCTTACTTATTTGAGAATTTCTTCTAACGATTCTCATGTGCTTTGTCTTCAGCTTTTCTTGTATAGATTCTATGACTAGTGTCACATTAAATAATTCATTTGAGATCAGAGTGATATCAACTTTCTTTAATGCTCGTGAGAAAGACATTTTCATTCTTCAAATTTCAGACATAAATAGACTTCTTTTCTATTTCGCTACAACGTCATGAAAAACAGTCTTCGATCATTGAAGCTTCTAAGAATATTCTAAAAGTTTAAATAAGTAATTATGACTTGCAGATCTCTTCTCTGTGTGAATAATTAATGATCAATTAATGCGCAGAGATGAATAAGTGAGTAAATATACTCACATCTTGATTTTGCGTCTTTGAGACTCAGTTAAGCTTTCGTAGATTTGTTCGACATCTTTTCTCTCAAGTCTCGAGAATATACGTGTGATTATACGTTTCAAATATCTACAAAATAGCGCTTTCATCAGAGAGATTTGATCTGCGCAATTGAAAAGAGAGTTCGCATCGACACTTATTAAAATTTCGATAATCTCATATATCTTTGACATGTCACGTGATTGAGCAACTTTTAGCTCATTTATAGCATAGTATAAAGACGTCATATCTCACTTATTTCTGAAGTCTGAATGAAGCTCATGCTCGAGAAAGAATCGAACAATTTTGAGATTGTCAAGTGCGACGTAGTGCAAAGCGTTCTTCTTGAGCTCATTTTCGTTTTGAAGATTAACATGATGATAAGTTAGAATTGTCAACGCATTTAAGTTTCAACATCACGCTCACGCTTGAGAGACTCTCTTGTATGAATTTGCTTCTGTCTGCAAGATGATCTTTAGAACAGAGATCTCATCTGTTAGACAATTTTCAATTATCATACTCTCTTCTTTTAGAATTGTCGAACACTTTTCGCAGAGCAGTGTAATGCATTTTAGCTGATCGTGAGCAATCGCTCATGTCAAAGCTATACAGTCATCTCATCGATTTTGTCGTCGAATATCTGCATCGTGTTCGAGAAAAAATTTGACGACTTTCGAGTTATTAAGCTCAACTGTCGATATAATCGAGATGTTGTCAACTTGATTCACACGATTGATGATATATGAATCACGATCGTGTCTCTTGATGAGAAGCTTTTACAATCTAAGATCTTCGTAGCTCGCGAGCATGTGAATATATGTCGTGAACATCGCGTCGAATTGACTCATGAGATCTTTTAAAATCTCTCTAAAAATCTTCTGTCGATTCATATTTGCAATTTTTTTCAAAATACACAGCTTTCTTCTAAATCAACATATTCATTTACGAGCAATAGCATTGAAACGTCTGCAGATGTATGCAAACTCTGTCAAAAATTTCTTTGATAGCATTGTTACAATTCGCTTCATCATTTCGTTCAAGATATTATCGAAAGTCATTGACGTGACTAAAATCGTATGAATTTGCAATTAACTTTTGACATCGATTCTGAATCACAACGATTATTATTTCACTCTTTTTTGAGACGTTAAGATGATGCATCATTTTTGCGAAAATCTCGAAATACAGAAAGACAGAAATGAATCGATTAGAAAATTTAAAAATGTGTCAAATTCGCTCAATTCTCTGCGCAGAGACAGACTTTATTTCATCATGAAAAAGCGATGCACTAAGTTTCTTGAAAGCGACAGCATCGACGATGATGCTTTTCAAAACTCGATTTCAAATGTCAACATTGAAACTACGAAATCAACTCAAGAATGTGAACGACGAGTCATACGAAAGTCATAGTCACGACTCTCAATTTCAATCAAGCGTGTGACAAGTGACGATGTACTCGACGCAAAACGAGTTTCGCAAGACTTTTGTCAAAAAGATTCATCGTGACACGATTATAAGCGATTCACAAAGAAAAACTCTACGAGTATATACTTAGTTTATGAACGATCATCGACATTCTTTATTGTGATGATCAGAAAACACGCTGTCGCGAAATCGAAGCTATTAAAAAATATTCTAAGAACATCTCATACAAATCTTGTTAATCTACGAGACGTTTATTCGAACGTAAACATCGTCTTTTTTATCTATGAGCACACTCATATTTCACTCGAGAATATTTATTCAAGCGCGAGTCTCGATGAATCTCATATCGTTACAGTTTGTAAGAAAATAGTTTTCGACTCTCTCTGCTCTATTTTCACTCACTCACGAGTGTTTTAGATGCTTCAAAGAATTTCATATATTCATTGAAAGTTGAGATTTGCGCATGACGATATTTGCGATCGCAGCATCTTCTTGTCTCTTGTCGAACATATCAAGATTAATAAGTAAGAGATATTCAGATGCTCTGATTCGTGTGTTAAACTCAGAATCTAAAAAAAATTGAAGAAAGCATGTTATTCGACTGCAAGAAAAGCACGCAGTTCGATATTCAGTCAGTAAATTATGTAATGCGAGAAATCAAGAAGTCAGAGAATAGCTATTTGAGCTCGAAATTCTTCTTCTTAAAAACATCGACTGCATGAAACGCAGAGATGCTTGACTTTTTCAAAAAAATCAAAGACTCTTTCAGTACAGACTTGATGAATGTATGTCAATCAGTCAGTTGCTCTCTTCGTGAATTTTAATGTCTTTAGCATACATTTCTCGCTTATTCTTTGAGACTTGAGTCTCTCAATTCTCTTGCACTGAAGATCAGCAGACTCATAAAGAAGAATTGAAAGTTTTTTTGACTCTGACTAAACGTGATGAATCGATGTGATCAAAATGTTAAAACACAGCAAAATTGAAAATCTAAAAGAGATGAATATATGACGCAATTGAAGAAAGTGTTTCGACTTGATAGTAACAGATCGTAATTAAGATATATTGAGTGAGTTAACACTGAGAGTTAAGCTGCTAATTCTTCGTCATATCAAGAGCTTCTACACAAGTGATCATTTATTTTCTAGTAAACATATCAAAGAACTATGTTGATAAAATTGTGCTTTTTTTTCTACGACTTGAAATCTCGTCGAGTCGAGAATAATGTACTTCTACGTGAGTGTTTCTTTTGTGATTCTGCGTATACATATATATATAGTGACATAACAAAGCTGTATTAAAAAACTGAACTCGTAAGTATTTTGTATTCTAGATAAGCGTTAAAGACTCAAAACGTCAGTTCGTTTGATCGACATTTTTGAAGCGTTGAATTCTATATAAGTCTGTGAACAACTATCAAATGAAAAAAATATCTGTTATTAAATCACATCATGTCTGCAATGCAACTTGTTACACTTCTTTTTACTCTCATTTTCTGATTATCACTTGCTCTCACTGAGAGCATCATGTTCTCATTAGCACAGCTAGAGACTGTAGCTCGCGTTAATTTAATTTCTACAATCGTGAGATCGACTGACATTAATGAAGAGTGTCACACAACATCTGCTCTTTGATCAGATTCAGTCGAAATCTTCGTAGAAGAAAAATTTCTTTTTCGACGATGTCATTCGATCTTTATTGAATCGAAATTGTCATTTTTATGCATCGCAGATCGAAAACTACATAGTGATAATGCGAATGTATTTTCAGATGTAAAATCGCGTCTCGCTTTTCAATCAATTTCTTCAAAGAATATGCTCTTATTTCGTCAAGTTACTTCTTTCAGCATAAAAGATGTAATACGACTCAGTTCTGTTAAAATCGCGATTACGAAAAGTACTGACTTCTCATCATCTTCAGCAAAGCTCATGATATTGAGAAACTTCGCTCTCGTCAACGTCGCGATTACAATGAGACTTAGTTATTTTTCATTATTTACGACGACACAATTCATCATCTTAAAAATGTTCATCTCTTTTAGCGTCTCGACTGCGAAAAATTCTAGCTTCTCGTCATCATCAATCAAGTTCATATTATGAGAGAGCTTCACTCTCGTCAACGTCGCGATTACAATGAGACTTAGTTATTTCTTTTCAATTTCGACTTTGACTCAGTGATTGCTATCGAGATCGCTCACGTTTTCTGACATCACGATTTCAAGAAAACTTAATAATTTCTTGTCATCTTTCATCTGATCTATTTTATCAAAAACATCTCTCACTGAACATGTGTCAGATGAAATTTACTCTAAGAATAACTATACAAATAACGTGTCAAGCGCATCGTCACTCACTGTATCAACTTTTGCTAATACGATCAAATGTTCTCGTATTTTTAACTTTATCGTGATATGTGATTCTGTTCTGATGACTATATTCATGTTATTATAGAATTATCTTGAGTGATTGCTGAGAAACTTCTTCGAGCGTTCATCGTGTTGTTTAGTTAAATACTTCGAATAAAATTCACTAAAATCTGACTAATGATGCTGTTTTAAACACAATAATGTGTTCGACGACAAATTAGCGAGTTTAGCGCTCGACTCTCGAATCTTGTCGTTTATTTCAACGTCATGTTAGCGCTTATTCGCTGCTGTTACATTACATAGAAAACGAAACATTGCACTCGTCGAGTCTATTCTATTTCTTCAACGAGTAAGAATGTCAAATCTCATTATTCTCGTTATCTTCAATTTTCACAGTATTACAGACGCTCTGATGTCTTCTCAAATCAACTCGAAGTATCTTTATTTTTTCTTTCGACGTCGCTCGAGCTTTGATAGCGATGATCAGCTCGTTAGTCAAACGATTTTGATTGAATAAACTTTTCATGTGATCTCGTCGAAGCTGCTCGTAATTCTCGACAAGCTTCTTGTACTGCGCAAGTAATTCATTATACTGTTTAATAAGTTGATTGTAGACGATTTGTTGTTGCTGATTTGTGACTTCGAACTGTCACAATAATCTCTCGAACTCTGCGATACAATTGATGTGACGCAGCTCTCGCGAAATGATCTTGCGAAGAAAATTAAACTCGAAAGCAACAACACTCATTTGACGCTAGAATGCAGATTAGTCATTGATTACACAAATATTGATCAGAGACATACATGACGATCATTGAAATTTTTATTCGAAGTCATGATTATAGCTTCTCGAAGTATGTACTTTAATTGAGATGAAAAAATTCTTAGAAGTGATTTTCTCTGATATTTATGCTATCATAACTATGAGACTATGAGTTTTTGACGCTTGTTTTTCACATCGTGCTTCTCTAAATAAAATGTTACTTTAATACGCACTGTCTTTCTTCTCTCTCTCTCAATTCGCGCGCGATTCGAGACTTCGAGACTGTGATTGATCATGATTCAATGAGACATTTGTTTCGAGTTCGCGAGTTATTTTTCGATGCGAAGATTTTAGAGAGCTACTCATCTTTCAATAATAATTGAATTTTATGTCATCTCTCGTCTTCTAATTGATATTATATCTCTGTCTTTGAATGTACTTTAACTGAACATCGATGACATTCTGCGATCGTCGACGATCGAGACTCATCATTTCGTTGAAAAGTTTGATTATATTCGTCAATGAATAGTTTCGAGTTTTTAGATCAGTCAGACAAGACTTTTTCGCAAAAGTGTATCGCTTGTTATGACTCTTTTTTGTGTTGCTCGTTTTTGTGTTGCTCGTTTCTATGTTGTTCGTTTTCGTGTTGTTTGTTTCTGTGTTGCTTGTCTTCATGTTGCTCGTTACAGATTTCGATGAAAGTGAGATACATCGTTAATGTTCTCGAATTTTGAAGAGTGACATGAAAGCGTTTGTTCACTGTGATGAAGAGATGAGAATTTCGAGACTATCATGTTATTTTTATAACTCAAAAATGACGTGAGCGCTTTTCTTAGTGTGCTGAAAAATGTTTAAACGTATGTCATAGCGCTTCTTTAAAGCAAGCAGAAATCGACGATGAAGACTTTAAACAAGCGACAAAATCAAAAATAAAAAATTAAAAGCATAAAAATAACAAGTTGAGACGACACAAATTTTCATAGTGCATATAAAATCATCTCGTCTCTGTTCTTTCTGAAAAGTCAGATCTTTTTGAAAAGCATTATTTTTACAATCATTTTTTATTATTCTTTGCTACAACTTTACGCAAATCGCAACGCATAATGAATCTTCTTGATTTCGACGTCGAAGCGTTTCTCAGAGATCTGAAGAATAATTCAACAGATATTTCTCTCGACACTGTTTTTCTGAATTCGAACTTTGACTTTGATGATATTGATTTTGTTGAAAATTCATACAATCATGCTGTATTCTTTTCTCTCGAAAGTGAGTTTCTTGAACAAATTTAGTCATCATTTGAAATGTCAGAGCTGATCTCTGACAACAAGAAAAACTCGTCATTGAAGATAATGTCACAAAGAGTGAAGAAACTCTCTGAAAAAGTACAAGAATTGACAGATGAGTATGTGACAGATTCTTTTCTCTGATGTCTTCTATTGCTAATCTCAACGATAACAGACTGAAAGAAGTGAAAAGATACGTAAGCTCGATGAATGTGAACTGAGAATTCTTGTTAAGATCATTATCAAAAAGACAAGTCGTCTCATTAATTACGTTGAGCAGTTGCAATCGTTTCTTCAGAATTTTGTGAATATCATTTAGAATCTCGTCACGAAGTGCGAGTTTGAGTGACAATTTGATGAATTTCTCGAACTCTTGTACTGTTCAGCTCTGCTTTTCTATCTTTTCGCGTATTATGTTTAATTATTTTTTGCACTTTCGCGTCTTTTTATTCTTGTCGTTATCTCAATGAGATTGTTGCATTTAATGTGATCGAATGACGTGCATATAGTTCAATCGTTTTCTTTCTCACTTATCTTTATGTTGCGCTATTGCTTTACTCGCATACGTTTCAAATCATGTGATTTAATTTATAGAAGACTCAATGACATAAAATGTATTGTTTCTCTACAGACAAAAAGTCGTCATTATGAACGAATTTTATAAAGTCTGTCATGAAAAATTCGTTGAAAGCAAATATTTCGTCATGAACGTTAGCAAAGAATCAATCGAGATAAGTAACAGTTGATCTCTTGAGTAATCTGTATGCTAATTTGTATGTCAAAGAGAAACAATAGTTTTGACGAACTTGAACTCTTCTCTCATCAACAAAACGTAAAGCGTCGAAGTCTACGATTAAAACTTGAGCTCAGTATTCGAAAACTGAAGAGATTGATTAAATTAGTTGATAAGCTTGATCAACGCAACGTCGTTCTACTCAGTAAAGTGAAGCAGTAGAGTCGATTATTTCGAGCACTCAACTCGCGCTACAAGAAGTAAAAGCAGAAAAGAGATCAACGATCTACGTTGTGATTTATTTGATTAAATGTTACATACATTTATGCATCTATGTAGAGACAGAAAGATAGCAAGAGATAAAAAATAACATGAAAGTCAATTTACTCTTTCTCAACTGTAACGAAGCGATAAGACGCTTTCGCTTGAACTTCAGTTGTGTCTCGTTCTTGAATTTTCAATGTTTTCGTTATTGAGACTTTCATCTGCTGCTCTCGAAATATGTATTGTGATGTAGTAGCACGCTGAGTTTGTTGTTTCAACGAGACGCGTGACGCAACTCGCGTTCGTTGTGTCTTAAAAGAGAATGAAAATGTTCATGACGTAGTCTGCGTCTGTCGTTCTTAAAAGCTGAATGATAATGCTTGTTCTGTGATCGACATTTGCTGAGAATGTCGATATTCGATGAGTATATACATAAAGTTCTCGATTTGTCGTACTTGTTCTCTTAGTTGTTGTCGTAGAGTCAGCGATGTCTGATCTCAACAACGAGATTTAAATTTCATGTTTAAAGTTCATGCTCTGCTCTACTGTTTTGATCGTTCGCGAGAGAGTCGCGACTGTTGAGATGAAGTCGTTGCGCGCGACGTTTGTTGCTGATGTGAATTAGAGATCGAAGTTTTTAAAAGTGAGAGTCTTTGCTGCTGCGAATGTCGCATCAAAGTTGTTGAATACATGAGTCTTTACTGTCGCTGACGTTGAGCTGACGTTGAATAGAAATGTCGTTGTTGTTGCGAACGCGAAACGAAAAATGTCGAATAAACGAGATTTTGTTGACGTTGATTTGACGTTGTTGAACGATCTTGCTGCTGCGAACGACGAAATGAAGTCATTGACTGTTGTTGTGACGAAACTTGATATGATATCGTTGAAAAATGATCTTTTTAAAAGAGCGAGATTTACGAACTCTCTTATTGTGCGTCTAACTCGAAATTCGATCAGTCTTCGATCGACAACAATTGTTGATGTCAGAGAGTCAATTCTCGAGATTCGAGAAATTGTGACTTGTAGTCATTAACAAGTCTTATGAGATTTTTTCGCGAGCATGAACGTCGTCATTGAGAGTACTGCTGTTCAACATTTCTTCAATGAGTGTTCTTCAAGTCTCTTTGAAGTTCGTCGCGTGAGACAACTGTTTTCTGATATTGTTTCTCATTTTTTTTTAATTTCTGATATATGATTCAATTCATCGTATTTTTCGACATTTTAAAAAGCTGAGAAAGATTTTTTCTCAACTCATATTCGAAATGATCATTCTTATACAATATTTTCACGATGCATCTGAGATAGAAAGTGTCGTGAGATCTCGATGTCAGAGCGTTGATTGAATCATTTAAACTGTCTTCATTCACATAAGAAACAACGAAATCGATATTTTTTATATTTTCACGCTGAAAATAGTACTGCTTCGTGCGATCTGCTCGCATTCGTTCTCGCTGAGAAGCGTTCATTCACGATAACGTGTCTTTATCAAATAAGTGAAAGCGATCTGACTTAAGTCGAGCTGTTATAGCGTTATCACATTGATAGACAACGAACACTTGATAGTCAATTGTGTCAACATAGTTTCACGCAAGCACAGTATCATCAGTTGCAACATCATAGTTATCACGAATTTCGTCACTGAGAATGTTGACGCTTGTAAACTGATTAACAAGTTGATTCATCTCATCTTGCATGTCGTTTGTTTTAAATTGTGTCATTGCATCACTAATTTTACGCAGTTCAGCTATTGCATCATCGTCGTTGTTCTCATTTGAAGATAAATCTTCGATGAAATTCAATTTCACATTCAATTCATTGAAGAAGCGTTCTTGTGAATAAGCTCATGTGAATGAATATTTTTTATCGTTCAAAAAGAATTTAAACTCGTCGATTTTCTTCATTACAGCGTTCGTTTGTCTCTGATCAGAATCTTTCTCGATAGCAATGACGAAATCTCGTAAATTTTCTGTGAACATTGAGAACAATGAAATATTCAAGTTCTCTTCAATAGTGTCGTTCTTCTTATTGTAATTCTCAATGCTCGAGTTGAATTGTTTTAAACATTTTTTGACTTTCGTCGTAATTCTGTTGAGATCGTAGACATACTTCAGAATCGAGAAAACATCTTTTCACAACTTGTGTCTCTTTGTTGTCTCTTCGTCTCTCTTTGCGTCTGAATTTGAGTTCGTCATTTGAAACGATGAAAATTGCACTCTGAACTTTTTAACAAAGACAACATTCGAGAAAAAGACATGACTTGATTTTATAAATCTTTTGAAAAGAGACAATTCAATTGAATTGCGCGTAAAGCGAAGCGACTTCTGTGAATCGATGAAACTGTGAATCGATCGAACTGTGCATTGATCAAACGATCATTTTGCAAAAATCTTATTTCATGTACTTGAAAATATTTAGAAGATTCTCAGCATTATTTACTAATCGTTTTTAAGTGACAGCAATCAACGTGAAAATGTTTTGAACTAATACAGTACTGTGTGAGAAGCATGTGACGTGATAACTAAGCTAAAGAATGAACTTGATCAAAAATTTGTTTTTTTCTGTCATTTAAATCACTCTACAAAGAAATGTAACTGAGAACTCAATGATCTAATTTGAAAAGAAAATGTGAAAAATTTGAGATTCAAATACTGAAGATTTCAGCACGATTCAAATACGAGACTCTTAATAAAAAATCTCAACTCTTGTCTATCTATCTTTGATATTCAAGAAAGTGATTTGATTGTATTATCGCGACACGCGACGTGACTGCACGTGTTTTATAAATTCACGAATTCATTAAACAACAATCTTCATCATTTACGAGATAAGCGAAGAAACTTCTTGAATAAACACGACACTCAAGTTGAGATTCAGTTTCACGATATTTCTAAAAGTGATATATAGAATATATTTGCTAAGAACAAAAAAAAATACTGCATGCTAGCTCTCTCACGCTTCTTGCACTTAATTATTTGAATGACTTTATAAAAACAAGAAATCATTCTTTATTACGTTGTCAAGATGAAAACATGTTGAGAAATCTCTTGTCTCGTTTTAATGAAGTTGATGTTTGCGATTGCGAAGCGCTGAAAGTTTCGTGAGTTGATCTTGATGTTGCAGAATCATCTCAATGATTATTTATTGTCTGAATCGAGTCAGAGTCTTAGTCAGAGTCTGACTCATTCAAACGATTTTTTGAGATTGACGCTTTCTTGAAAGACTCATTAAAAGAATCATTCATTGATTGAAATCTTACAGATTGACTGTGATGATAATCTCGATCAAAAAAAGCGAGTTTCTCGATTTGATTTTCTGCTGATTGAATTCTCTGCTGTGATTTATCGCTTTGAGAAAGAAACGAATTGAAACTGTCATCGTGAAGAAAAGCTTTTGAGCGCATATTCACGTTGAGAATTTGTCAAAATGTCAATTTCTGACGTCTGTATCGTTCACGAATCATTTAATCAATGATGCGTCGATCACAGTTAAAGAGTGAGTATAATTTCGATATAAACTCGTATCTCACTCGATCAGTCATATACTTGATTTTCACGCAATATCTCTTTTCGTTAAGATTCTTGACAATCAGTTGTATGTTGTCAAATCATGCTCAATGCTTATATCAGAATTTGTTCTACTGTCAAACAAACTTCTCACGACAAGCTCATTTCATGCGAGAAATGAAATCGTCGTTGAAAGTATGCTCGATTGCTCTCTTTAATCGAGTCATTCTTCTTTCGTTGTATTCGTAAATGACAAACACTTGACGCTCTATTGAGATTTCAATTCAAGCAGCAATTTTGATTATTTACTGATCTTCAGATCTATTTATAGTTCGTTGTAATAATTTCTCATTCGCGTCATGAAAACTTGCACTTGAGATTTTTTTGAAATCGTTGACAGAGAAAGTGTGTCTCTCTGCTAAAAACTCGTTGCTTTTTAAATTTTTGTTGATCATTGAGCTCGTATCTTGTTCATCGTTGTTTCTCAATGTTTATTTTTCTGATGACTGCTTCTTCTCTTTTATCTTTTCAACGTCAAGCTTCTTTGATTTCGATTCTTTAATTGACGCTTTTTCACTTTTATCACTTTGATGCTCGATAATTGTCGTCACTGAGCTCGTTTCTTGATCATGTGCTTGTTTTTCGTAAGTCTTTTCACTTGCTTTTTCGACGTGTTCTTCGAGCTTGTTATCAAACATAGCACTGATGAGATTCTCGACTGACGATTCTTCTTGTTTACTTGAGACGAATGAGACGTTTGAGTTTTATGTGATAAAAGATTCAATCTTTTGTTGATTATTGACGATTTCGATAGTTCTCTGTTTAAACTTGAATTCAGTCTCACTTGAATTGAAAAAATAAGAAGAATCAAAATTTTTTTTCGAGAAAATCGTCTCGTTTTTGATGCTGACGACGTGATGATGTCTATTCTGATGTTCATAATTAATCGAGTGCATTTTGTCTGTCTTTCATTTCGATTTCTGTGAGAGTGAGATTTTATTTATAAGATTTTCAAATTTCACGTTGCATTTATTCATTCTGCATTTTTTCATTTCTTCATTTTTTCATTTCTTCATTTTTGTCATTTCTGTCTCTCTTGCGAGCTTCTGAACTGCGAGCTGTTTTGAATTGCAATTTTTCTTGAACTGCAGTCTTTCTTGAACTGCGAGCTGTTTGTCTCTCTTGAAATATATATATATATATATGCATGAATTCAAGTGAGCAGCATTTTACAATTGAGATCTTAAATATTTAGTGACATGACATTGTCAATTCTAATTATTCTAAAAGCTATCAATCTCAATGAAATCGCTCTCTCTCAATGAAATCGTACTCTTTTTCGAGTTGTTCTTGATGACTTGCTAGATTTGTGCTTTAAATGACGACTGTATAATACATTGTTCTCACATGCGTTACAGTGAAGATGATCGCGAGTCTCATAATCAAAGATGTCAATTAGCACATTTAAACTCTGCTATTAAATGAATCATTCAATGATCTGTGAAAATGCACTGAGTTTGTAGCGACGATTGTCGAGAATTCAAAAAGACAACGTGATTTTCTCACTTAAATGTCTTACGTGAAAAGTAATATGATTTCGATAATGACGACAGCTGTCACAAATATCACGATTCGCTTCACAGTTCGTCAACACGTTGTGACTCATAACAAATTGCATGTGCGAAACATCGAGCTTAAATAGCGTCTGCAGCACGACATGACAATTCGTTCAACATCAAATAAAATCGAAACAACGATAGTAATCTTCATCGTATTGAGACAAAATGTCAAGAACGAAGTAGAAATTCGAAAACAACAAACAAATAATCATCTCAATCAGATTTTCATAACTAGACTTCATGTGAACAGATCGTCGAAAAAGTGATAAATTTCGTCAATCATTCAGAGCAGAGCGCTCAGATATGCTCAAGTTCAGTTAAAATTCATTGAATTCACTTTTTCGCACGACATTAACTTTATTCAGATAGCTCATGAATGACTTTTAAAAATGCATGATAAAGTTGTCTCGAAAACGTTCATAAGCGCGATTCTTCTGCGATAACATTTCTGTTCTCAGAATGAAAGTGAAATCGAGAGAATTGATTTTTGATCACAGCTTCTTCATCTTCTGATAAGTCACGTCAATTGAATTGCAAATTCAGAGCTCGTCGTTCGTGAAGACACTCATGAGAGTTTTAAAAAGTTTAAAATATTTGTATCAACAGATCAGCGATAGATTGACTGTAAAAAGATGATGATTATACATTGAAGCAACTGACATCGCACGTTCTCTATATCTGATTAACATTGATCGTGCAAAAAGAAAAAAAACGATAACTCACATCTCTCACAAAAATGACTCATCATCTACGCTCTGCGAGCGTATCAACATGTACGACATCGACTTGATGTCTCTAATACAACTGAACGAATCGTTGTAATTGATCAATATTGTCGAGACGCTTTCGTCTTTCATGATAAAAATCGCGATTCTGATATCGAAGACTGTGTCATGAATGTGATCAAAGAGACGTCAAACGAACTTGAATACTTCTTCTTGCAAACACTTTTTCAAAGATTTAACATCATACATGACATCAAAGACGAATCATCGAAAAATGAATTTAAAATAATATCAGATTGATTTACGAAAGACTTGTCGCACAAGACTCTCGAAAACTTCAAAGCATCGAGAAGCGCTTCATTTCAAATCAAATTAAACAAGACAGACGAGACTTTTTATAATCATCAGCAAATGTTCACAAATCGCAAATATGAACATATCAGAGCTAGTCTCTTCAAAGAAATCAAACGACTCATATGATGAAACTTTGTTGAGAAATTTTTGCAAAATCTTCAAACTCTTCAAAGATAAAACAATCTTGCATTCGTCATTGATAATGACGATGACTCGCACGTCAATCGTTTTTGACTTCAGATTAATCAGATTCAATCTCAACTCACTACACATTAAATAACTCTTCACGTCGAATCGATCTTCGCGACTCAGAATTTCGTGATCGTGAATTCTTACACAGCTGTCACAAATCGAATGCGTGCATCAAAAAACGCGCTTCGAAAAACGAAATATACAAAGTAAACAGATATGATTCGTCTTCATCAAATTCAAAAGTGATCTCAGCGAGATCAAATTGTCAGTATGTATCTGCGCTGCAGACTTTTTTTCAAACATTAACTCGAGAAAAAAAGACTTTACGTGACGTTTAATGTCATCGATCACAAAATTGATATAACTGAAGTTATCTGATTTCTGCGTCAATGCTTTTACACAGATCGAGTGATACAGCGAATTGAAAATCGCGTACGAGTTGAAGTCTGAAGTGCTCATCAGCTTTCTGTATCAATAAAAGAGATCGCTGCGATAATGAAGCTTACGATGCATCTTTGAAGAGTACGCGTCAAGAAGTATGCTAGAAGCGATGAACAGAGAAATGACATCGCATGAAAATTTGAATTTCGCTGCAAGATTCAAAAAGATGCACAGATGTTGCACTTTGTCATTCTCGTTCAACGAATCTCTTCTTGTCACAGAGATAAAATCAAATGATTTTGTGATGATTTTGACGATGTGTTTGATTGTCGCTTGAAAAAAGACGAGTAAATGAAGCACGAAAAAAAAACAGTTATGTTATTGTCGCGTCGTTCTCATCAGCGTAACTCGAGAGAGAATTTTCTTCTTGAGACGAAATATCGATGCTCGCTCGTCAATATCGAGATGAATTACGTTAAAGAAGCGAAAATTGACGTCGAACTGTGCATCATTTGAGAGAATCTTCGCAGCGAGCTCGATCATGACAGAGAAAATCACAAGCACTTTAAAACGCATAATCTGTGAAAGAGAGAAGACGTTGTCGATTTTCATTCAACGAGCGACGCGTGAAAATATCGCATCAAGTCTTGAAAAGTCATCGACGAATATGCAAATCACATTACAGAAGACGAAGAACAGTCTTGCATATAATATATTCATCAGAAACTGTTCACGAATCGATCAAAAAATGAGATAAGCTTTTCTCTCGTGATAAAAGCTTTGACAAACATTAATGCTGTCATCGAAAAAAGAATTGCTATCAGCAAACAACAGCGAGTCAAACGTCATGTTTATTCGTAATCTAGTCTCTCTCAACAACAAGATGCAATCAGCGCATTGAGCAGAAAATAATTTACTGATTATGACATCTTTCACGTCGCAGTCGACGAAGTGTATTAAAAAAGAATATTGTTTCAACGAATGTGTTAACTTCTCTAACGCTTGACGCATTTGATCAATATTCTCAAGCGCGAAATCTGCGCTGAAGAAGACTCGCAATCATTTCAAATGCTTGCATGACGTCATGATGTTTGTTAATCAGAGAGTAAAATGATCAAAAATTGTAGAGTGATCTTATATAATGAAAACTCGCGCACATCGAAGAAAATTCAAAAATATAGATCTGTCGATTATTTCGTTAACGAGTTCGATGAAATATACTGACACTGCTCTCGCGAGCACAAAATATATACATTCATCAAAATAATCATTGTCGAATATGAATATCGTTGAGTCACATAACAGAGAGCTTTTGAAGAAAGCAAAACAATATTAAAAGAAAGCGAAAATAACTGTTTGTTGATTAATTTTTGAGAACAGCAGCATTCTCAATATGAGAACAATCGACGAACATCATGTGAAACATCTCGCTCGCGTGTTCGCACATAACTGTTGTCATTTTCAACTCGAGAACTTTGTCTCAGCGATGATGTCAACTGAGATTTTGACTTGAAGTCTGAAGCTCTTCGATTTGCAGCAGATCAATCTTTTACATGATAACGAATCATTTATGCTTGTGTTGTTAAACAACGTCGTCGTCACTCTGTTTCATGAGAGACATCGCGTTCTAGCAGTGAAAAAAACGTCAATAAATCAATGATAAGTGATGCAGCTTTACAATGACAATAAATCTTTTAAAATTCTCAACATGAGAGATGCTGACTGAGATCAGAATTATCGCATGTCATCAGAGTTGTCATACGTGAAAAGTATTCTCATAAACTGAAGTTTTCTCATGAAGATATTTATCGTAACATACGATATCATCAAATGAAAAACGACGCGAAAAAGATAAACAAATGAACGCTTCAATTGTCATTCAAGCTACAGACAGATATTATTCTGTTTCAGAAAAGTTACAAGCGTCTGTTTGAAGTCTTCGATCGTTTACTTTCATTCATCGATCTTTGATCGAGCATTGAGCTAAGAACACTTCATCAATGATTGTCATTCGAGTGCAACGATGTAAAGCACGTTTCGTCGAATCTTCAGAAATTCTTCTAATCGAGCATTAATTATATGTGCACTATCTCGATCGTATGCGTTATCAGTGAACGACGATTTTCAGTGATTAAGAAAAGCAGTTTGTCACTCTGAATCACAGTATTGTGTCATTGCTAGAAATCTTGACGTCACGACATAACATCGAAGATGTCATTCGAGTCACAGAATTGACACGAGAGAGACAAATATTCTTTACATTAAATGATGCAGATCGCAACGTCATTCTGAAATAGTTTTTTGCTATCAACGAACGCATTCTCTTTTTTAAAACTTTTTTTCAAGACACTGTCTATTTCAAAGCATGTATGAAGTCGCTACACTGTCTGCTTTCTATCAGTTCACGACTTCGCAAGAGCGATCTCTCGAATATTTTAAAGCAAAAATTTGCTCGACATTATATCGATATCAATCAGACGTCAGCGCAGATTCGAGTTCAAATTAAAAATTTCAAAATTAAAGCATATTTTGAAAGAGCAAAAACTCGTCTCTCATTCAAATACGCGCAACTGATTCTTATTGTAATGCGAGACTTTTCTGTCTTGTTGCAGATGATTTCACGAAGTGAGATAAAAAAAATCAAGTCAATCTTTGAGAGACATAATGAGAAATGTCGATATTATCTGATTAATCTCGTTTTTGAATTAGACTATGAGACTCTCAAAATCAGAAAGTTGCGATCGATGAATTCATTTCAAACTCTGACTCAAATCTTTTTACAACATTCTCGCTCATTGAATCTTTTCGACATCGATGATCACGTGTTTGATCATTTAACAAATTATATCACAGAGCGACTGTCTTCGATGATTTGATTTTGACAATCGAATAAAAATCTCTCTTTCATCGTCGAATCTGATGTCATAGAGAAGTTTGCGCGCTGAAATCGATCTTAAGAGAAACAGTTTCGAAAGAATAAGAAATATTTGTATCTTAACGTCATGTACAACTATGATTCGTTGCTCGATAGATATCTTGTCTCGCTGATTTTTTAACGTGATATTTTCTTTTTCTTTTTTGATGCTCGACTCTTATATTTGATCGTGAAAGAGAAGAAATTAGAAAAGCTTTTTTCAATTTCATCAATTCTTTTTTTTTGTTATTTTTTCTTGTTATGAGAGTAATCAGAGCTGCTATCACGACGTCAGTTTCAACGTTCAAATCGAGAGTCTCGTTCGTTATCAACAACTTTCAGACAGAATAACATCTTCGAATATAATTTGAGAAATCATGTCGATTGAATTTCTGATGATCTACGACTGAAAGAAAAATCAAATAATGAGATTTGCGAATGTCATCAATCAGCAAGCACGCGTTGAACAGATTACAAACATTTTGACAAATCAAAAATGTTGCTTCATAGTACGAGAAAATGATGATTGTATAAGTGTTTGTAAACTGCGAAATATTTGAGTGTATTTGCAGAACGAAAGAAAAATTCTAGCTAATTCAAAGAATGATATTGAAAACATTACAACGAGTAGAATTGCGCAAATTCTGCGTTAGTTAAATGCTCACTCAGCGTCAAGACAGTTCACGTGACATCACGAGAGACGATAACGTTAAAAAACTCGATGTACATACATGATAAGAGAAGTGTTGACAGAAATATAACTACAAAGAAACTATTCAATCTGAGTTCGAAACACTGTCAGTAAATGAAAATCTCATAACTGCGAGATCTTGAGAAGATCGCTCAAACACGAGAGAAACAAAGCTTGTGAGCAGTGTAAAAACGATTTTTATTTCTTTTATTTTTCTCTTTTTGAGACTCATTGAATCTTCAATCTTCTCTAGTCGTATTATTTGAAAATCGTCGTAACTTTTCAGTTTTTCAAAAATGACAGATAGCTATATTAATTAATTACAAAACTCACATATACTCGAGAATCATACATATCAAGATTTCGATGAGATAAGACATGCAATTTTTAAAGCAAAATTGCTTCTCATTCTCGTGATCAAAGAGAAGAACGAATGCAAACAAATCAAATTTCTCACACAAAAAACGAATCTTTCGAAACAAAGTCTTTCGTCGTTTAGTTTTGCATTCGAGTTGCTTCGTCTTTTTTGATTTGATTAAATCTGAATCTCTACTGTCAATCGATAGTTTCTCGAAATCGTCGTAGTGCTCGATTGTTTCAGAAATCGTCGCGATCTGTCGCAAAAAGTAAGCAATCATGATCTGAGAGATTGTGAAAAAACGACATGTTGAGTCTTTCAAAGAGTAAATCTCGCAATTTTTGAAGACATATTGCTTTCTATTCTTGCTATCGAAAAGAAGAATAAATGCATATAAATTGTAGTTTCGACAAAGAGAGCGAAGCTTTTGAAACGTCGTTCTTCTGCGATTGATTTCAGACTCAATGCGATATTTCGTTTTTTTTTCAACTTTTTGTTTCTCTCTGATTGTCATTTTTGTGTTTCGATATTTTTTTTCTGAAAATACGAAGATGAGAAGCTGCAATGATTTCGATGAGAACTGCATAAGTGAGAATTCTGAAGAAATATTTTTGATTCAAAACGACAAAATCATTACTTTTAAATGTCGAGAACTGCGTATGTCAAAATTGAAAGCAGAAAAGTGAAGCGTTACGCTCTCTCTATCTGCAGAAAGAGATGATAAAAGTGCAGCGTTATGCGCATTTCTCGACAGTTAAAAAGCATAGAGAAGCAAAAATGCAATTTTATTGATTTACTTCGCGCGATATCGACTATATATTTTCTCAGCACAATTATCTCTCATTCGTCATATTCACAAGAGCACAGCAGAAATGAACTTTGTTCGATTGTACGTATTTTTTCTCAACAATTGTGTCGTCGATCTCTTTCTTTTTTGAGTCATTTTTTTTTCGCGAAAACGTTTAGCATATTACTTTTTAAAGCACGTCGTGTATCTCAACGTATATTATTGATTATGTCTTTTTCTTTCAACAACACGACATGATCTTTTATTATAAATTGTCTATTGATCGACATCACTCGCATGCAACTTTGTTGAGATTATCTTTGTTGAGCAAATCGACAGTTGAGCAAATAATTTGATGATAGTCAATCTGATCTCACTGTTTTTTTCAAAGCAATTTGTTTTCGTCGCAGATTTACTGAGAATGTTGTTATGATTGTATCAACAAATGCATAACAATATTGATGTTATGACTAGTCTTCAAACATTGACGCATGTGTTAATAATTCGAAGTCAGCTCGACTTTACGCTGAATGATGCTCTGCACTTTCACGACTTTTTGATACGTTCATCGTTTGAAGAATTCTCTCTTCTTGACTGACTGAACAAAGTATGATTTTGATTACGTCAATTGTAATTGTTCTCATCGCTCGTCGTTGACTTTACGAAATATTTGTTAAAGCTTATTGCGTTTTTGTTTTATTCGCGACGATCATGCTTCTGCATCATTTCTGACTAAGAAAAACTCTCACTTGATTTTATATGATAACTAGTCTTTCTATTTTATTGTACAGCTTGTTAAGTCAGTGAATACGTCTTTTGCATAACATCACATTCAAAAAATATCACGCGCAACTGATGTTGATGAACGAGATGATTTGAATCATTGTAAGCACTGTCAGATCATTCAAATGTCAATCGAGTCAGTATGTATATCTCTGAATTTCAAGATTAAAAAAGTTCTGATTTCTTCATTCATTCGTCGTCTCGTGATGAGAAACAAATGATGAGAGCAAAATCACGAAAATCATTTTGTTAATGAAGAAAAGAGCTGATTTTATCAAAGTGCTACATCAACTGAACTTCAATTATTCGTTTTAAGCTTGAATCGATGAGCTCTATGACAGATCTCTCATGATTCAGAGTTATGAACATGCTTTATTAATATGCTCAAATATCAACATCATCGTTCAAATGTTATACATTCAAGAGTTTCTGATTTGTCACAAGCGATTCAAAACTTCAGAGCGAAGCATTCTCGTGATGTAAAAAATGCACAAAAAAAGTAAACATATTTATGTCTATGACTCTGATCTCTCTAATCGAATTTTCTCAGATTAATTAAACTGAGTTCACGACTGAATGACTAAACTTTTAAAAGAGAATGAAGATTATGTAGACTCTCATTTATATCATTTCAAAGCGAAAGCTGATTGAGTTATTTGAAATTTTACGCTTCGATCTCTATCTGACGTTTTCACACAAAAAGTCGAAATCGATTAACGAGCATGAGCGCATCTGAAAGTTGTCTGAATCGATGAACATCGCAAAGCTTGTCACTCAGCAATACTTAAGATTCAAGAAGAAGCTACTTATTACTGATATTTTCAACTTTCTCTTTGACTGCGCTATCTATCTAACTGACAAAGTGTCGACGAGCAATCGCATTCGCGATAATGTGAGAGAATTGATTTAAAAAGAGATACAAAACAACATGACACTGATTAATCTAAACTTTCAGTCGTGAGAGAAAAACAAATCTCTCAAACAACATAAAGCATAAATTATTTTTTTGAATAATAATCAATAGCTGACAGTGACTACGATTTTAAGAATACAAAGCGTCTTGAATAGAATGATTTGTGCTGTTGTGCATACTGTTTTCATCACATGAATACAACGCGTTGTGACTTGAAATTCAGAGAGACTCAGTCATTCAATGTTAATTAAGCACGATTTTGCTAAAATTAGACGAGATGATGAACGAGAATTGAATATTGAATTTAATCGTCTCACTCTCGCGAAAGTGAAATCTTAAATAAACAAGAATACACACGTGCGTTAACGACAAACATTGTCTTTGATTGTTTTTCTGATGTTCTCGATCACTCTGATTTGTGTCTGCTGTTATTTTCAACTTGATTTGCATTCTTGAATTAATATGATTAAATACAGCAATCGAAAAAGCATTAAAATTCATCAGTCTTTTTCGATTTAAAGAAAAAGAAATTGTTTCAATCTTCGCAGCGAAATCAATGAAGATGTGATGCTTAGTGAGTTTGAATATTTAATTTTTCTCATGTTTGACATTAGTCATGTCGATAGATATCACACGAAATGAGAAATCTCGTTATAGAGAGATTTATTTCAAGAAAATGAAAATGCGTCTTTCATCTCTGCATCACGTCATCTCAAATCTCTTTTTCGATGCTATTTATCATATTTTTTTTCTCTCTCGTCAGAGAAATCAAATGTCTCAGTTATCACGATTGAAACGCGAGAATCGTTTTCATAATTGCGATCATAAAATCATACAACATTCTTATTACGATCTTTCGAATCATCGTGAGCTTGTCGTCAGTGATGACAAGATACAATCAGAGATTCATTCAAAACAAATTAAAAGTGTTATTTTTGTTTAATGTCTCAGAAGATTCGTCATAGAGAATGTCGATGTACAACTCTAATGTATTTAACAATGAGTGAATCATTTCAGTGTTGAGATCTTCATCAACAGCTTTCTTGAATAATGATTGTGTGATCAACAGCTTCTCATGCAGAGTTTTGATCAACATATTCGCATTCAATCTTACGCAAATTTCGAATTCAATCTTATACGAAATGTCTAGAAAACGATCGTTCGAAAGTCGCAATTGTTGATAGTAACAGCAAAAGATTTGTCGCAGTTGAGAATAATTTGATGTTTCGTTAAACATCACATGTTTCTGATATACTGAAAATGTCGTCGAAATTTGCTGAAATTTTTCGTGACTCATGTGTCGAAACTTCGATCACGACAGATTGATTTCACAAAAATAAATAAGAAGTCGACTCAGATCTTGAAGATCAGTACGAAATGATAATGATATTTCGCTGCATTTTTGCGCATTTTCAAATGCTGTGACAAACATCTGATGACATTGTCAACTGAAATCTCTCAAAGTCAAAGTGTCGAAGACTATATTTGCGTGAACAATGAATCTGAAGTGAATGAGCTCGAGTCGCAATATTAACTGCTCAGTCAAAAGCAACATCGTTTTTAGATTAAATTGACGATCGACTTGATTAAAAAGAGTCTTCAGACTCGACTCGTATGTGTCAATGATCAGAACAGTACATTTACTTGCGACATCACTTCAATAAAGTCGAGAAATTTCTGTCGACTCTGCAAGCTCACGCAATATGTCAGTCTTGTTCGAAAGTCTTGCAAACTCTATTGATGTGTTTTCATACTTAAAAAAGACAACTTGTTTCGTAAGAGCGCAGCGACTCAAATACACGTTCTTTAATGCATGCATTCATAAGAGAATCTCATAGTTATTGAAAAACGAAGAAGAAGAATTCATGATACGAGAATAATCTGAAAATAAATCACGATATTCAAGAGTTCTTTTTTGAAAAGATTTCTTTCTTTTATACAGATGAGAGTTCAAAGTTATACTTCATAAAACTGCTCTTATAACAATTCAATCTTTTCGTCGATTTGTCGCTTTGATATAATTCATACTCAAAAGCTATTTTGATCGTTTTGTATTATTGAAATCACGAAGTGTCGCATCACTTGATAGTGTTGTGACTACTATCATCAAACATATAAATGTTTGTTGAGAAATCTTGAACAGTGATTTCGTTGCTCGTTGACTTTAAAAATAAATTTGTGTTTTAATACTGAAGTCAAAAGTAGAACTTAAGAAGAAAAATAAAGATAAATTAGTCGTTATTAAAACGTAATATTAAAGCTTTATATCTCAACGCTCAGAATTTGTCTCTGCGAAATAGCGACAAACTGTTTTGTTTACTTTTCTTTATCAATATCACGACATGAATAGTGCATCGATAGAGAGTAGTGATTTTTCTGTTGACTGTCAGTGCTAACGATGAAAATGCTCAAGAAATTCAATGACTATACAATTTTCTCAATAGATGATAAAGAATCTTCGTTTGTGAATAACGCAAAATATCGATTGTTCACATAAATAACGATATGAACATGAGCTTTGCATTCGTTATCATACTGTGCAATTTTTTTAAATAGAGTTTCTCTTTTTTCAAGTTATTTCTTGATCAACGTTAGACACTCGTTAACTGTCTTGCGAATTGTACGCGAATAGTATTTGTTCTGACATTGATTAATTAAACAAGAGATGATTTTCAAAATCAGTCTCTATATCATCTTCGCTTTCGATGAAGATCAATATTCGCTGAAATTGATGTTTAAATCAAAATACTGATCGTCGATTTTAATAAAAATGTAGATATTCGCATTTTTTTTGACGCTATATTTGACAGCTTTTTCGAAAATTCTCAGTCTTTGTCTTCGCTGCTTTTGTCGAAAGTTGAATTGAGTTTTCTATGACAGAGATCTCTGTCGCTTTTGAGATGTTCTAGAAGAATTCTGACACTCAACATCGAGATTATGACGCTGAAATGAGATTCAATTTTCAGAAGAGTGAAATATATTTTAGATGTAGTTTTAAAAAACTCGTAACGTCATAATTTCTCGCATACATAATGAGACTCACTTGTTTTGTTTTTTCACAGTATTGAGTTCTCTTCAGATCTAAATTTACGAATTCAAGCGATTGAATATTCATAATGACTGTCGAGAATAGTTGTAACAAATGTCAAGAATATGAATCTCAATGAAGAGTTTACAAGTATAAAAGTGTAATACAAGAATTTTTAAAAGTGAGTGACTCTCTGAAAGTTCATCGCGAGTTTAAAACAGATGTGATCGTGCGCGACTATTTTCAAAATCTTAAAATCAAGATTGTTTTTTGAATTTCTGCAATTTTTGATTTTCGTCTTTTTGAAGTTCTAGACTTGAGAGTTTCAATGAGAGTTAGAAAAAAGTTCAATGAAAGTTATAACAAGAGTCATATTAGAAATAATTTTCTGTCGAACAAATGATTAATCAAGATTGTCATCATCTTTTGAAGACGATGTCGAGTAAAACATTCAAAATAACGAATTGTTATTGATTAAAAAGCTGATCTTAACGAGCTCGCTCTCAGTTCATTTTTAAAAGAACACGAAAAAACTCTAATCTCACTGAATTTGAATTAGTGAGATTAAGTCTTGATTTGAGTCTCAATGTGATCAAGAGCATTGAGTGATTTGTTTTTCAAAATAAAGATTAAGAACGATCTTTATATACAATCATTTAAATCTTGATACAAAGAAATGAGTCTGAAGACTTCATCTAAAGTTTGATCAAGAAAAAAAATCAGAAGAGTTTGAGATAAAAAAGAGATTCAACACGAATCAAATATGAGATCTTGTTTATATTCGATATTCAAGACATTCACTCAGCTTTAATATTTCTCAATATGAAAGCTGAAACTCTTCAAAAGTTGATTATTAATCGTATATACGTTCTCGACTAAATGTTCTCATATAAAACGAGCGTTCGAAGAGTAAAGAAAAAAATTTAAATGCGCTTTTTAAAAAATTGAGCTTTTAATCACTGAGACTCTTGAAAGCTCGAACTCAATTTGCGTTGAAGTTCTATTTCAATTTTGCTGATCATTGAGTTAAATCGCTGATCTGTCAAGATAAATGCTGAATTCTCTCTGTTTTTGAATTTCGATCAACAATTTCATTATCTTAACATTTGACAACGTCTGCTCAGATTTCTTGATCATGAATGTTAATCTGAACAGTAATTTCATATCTAATCAAATCGTTGAGACACTTGATTCAAGTATTCTTGTAAGCTGAAACGTGTTTCATCAACAATGTCATCATGAAATAAGCTAAACGTATAAAGATCATCATGTGCTTCAAAGAATTCGAAAGATGTTGTCTCAAAATTTCAAAAAACGCATGAATTTCATGTCTCAACATTTGAGCGAGCATGTTGTGTTTCTCGAGCAACTCTCGTAAAAACGAGCTCGCAGAAGAATGATAAAACATTAAAAAAAAATTGTAATGCTCATCAAGAAGTGTTCGATGCATAACTATAAGCGTTTGTCATTGCTCTTTCGTAAGCTTTTTCATTTGAGCTTGCTGTTGATGAATCTCAATGCACTTTTTTTCGATATTAATCAATTCAATGTAGATCTCACAAGTCTGCTTGTTTTGTTGATTTTTGAAAAAAGATCGCGTTTTCGACTGTGAGAACATCGCTCATTTTGAAGAATTGAAAGACTTCGATGACTGATCTTAATCTGAGTTTGAAGTGAGACGTGAGTCGAGTCACTAAGTTATTGTTTCGACGAACGCACAATCAGACTCAGAGTTCGTGAGTTCTTTTTTTGAGAAATCATCTTCTTCTTCTTCTTTTTTAAAAGACGATTGACTATTTGTCTTTCTCAAATTCGCTAATGAATGATCTCGAATACTCAGCTTCTCGAATTTATGAGTGATGTCTCGAATTGCTCTCGTTGATAGTAATCATTTAATCTGATTGAAATGCAAGAGTGTCAAATCGTCAACGATGTTGTTAATAACGAATTTATTCGATGATACTGACTGACATGTCGACTTCGAAGTTCGATTTTTAAAAACAATAAGCAAGAAGAAAGAGAATATGCGCGAGAAAAAATATCTTGTTGAAGTCAAAGACTCTTTAGAGATAGCTTCAGCTTTGAGTGCGTGATCTTGCTGCTTCTTTTCTCGTTTCGAAAGCGTGTTGAATCAAATTATCGTTTGTCTCACACGTGATAACATTCTTTAAATCTTTATTAATCGTTCTTTTTGACAGCGAATAACACAAACATCATAAAAAGAGAAGTAGTGCTCTCGATGAACGATTGCGCGAACTTTAATCTAGAACGATCAAAAAAGACGTCTGAAGTACTTGAGAAAACAGCGAAATTCGTCACTTAAAAAGAATATAAAACTGAATATTTATCTCTGAACGAGAGTCGAGAATCTCATATAGAAGACAAAGCAAGTTATTTGACATAAAAACGTGCGTGTGAGACACTGCAAATACAAAAAACAAACATATTGTATCATGTCAATCTTGATTGTCTTTTGATTGTCTTCTCTTTTGAGACGAACAACGTCAAATCTCTATTACTTTGACAGCATTGTGATAAAATTCTAGCTTCGATTGTTGCTAATCGAATTATGTCAACACGCAAATTCAATTTCTTATCTTACTTGCGACTAGCTCATGATAAATGTATCGTAAATTTATCATCATTTTAAGTTGAAGCTCGCTTTCTAATCAGCAACATTCTTGTTGAACAGAACTATTGATTGCATCTCACAAAATGAAATGATATAAAAGATGCTAATTAATCGCTGACAATGATTCACTTAAACTTTCGTGACAAATGAATTCTCTAACATCATATTTTTTTTTCAACTCGATCTTTCTCTGCGCGACATTCTTATTCTATCTTCGATGACAATCTCAAAACAAGACATCGAATCAAAAAAACAGAAATAATTTGAATGTTAAAATAAAATACATTTACTCAACATTGTATCTCGATCGACGTTGATCTTTCGTTGCATTCGCGATTTTTTTCGATTTTCAAGATTGATCATGTTCAGTAAGTTTCAGCTGATTATTATCTTTATAATATCTCGAGAGCTATATTGACTCAGCATTAAATTCTTCAATGTTGCTCATTCGCAAGCGAAAAAGAGCGATGACGATCTTCATGAATACAATAAACTGCGAGAGAAACAAAAGAAAAAGAAAACGATTAAAAAAAACAACTGAGTGAGAAAAAAATCGAGAAAACGAATACACGTCTCTAGAATATATTGCTGTAATTGCGATGATAAAGTCGAAACTGAGAAAATCGATGAGAAAGATATAATCTGTCGTCGCTGTAATCATCTCAGAATCAATTGTGTGAATTGTTTGTTCGAGTTGAAAAATTAATCGCTCTTTTTGTCAGAGTCTGATTCAAGCACTACAAAGTTGAAGAAAACTTGTGTCGATTGAGTATACTCTAATTAAGACTAAGAAAAGAAAAAGAGAAAGAGAAAAGAAAAAAAGAAAAAAAAAGAATCTTGAAATAATAAAGAAGTTGATGAGAATCGTTAACTACTCGCGATGAATGAAAAAATGAATCAATTTTTCTCGAGTTTTCACTTAATCATTCTTTGACTCGCATCTCGACTCGAAGTCAATCAAAACATCGTTAAATCGAGTTTGAACATTTAATTAAGCAACTCTTCGAAGACAGATAAGATCGAAACTTGAGAATGAAATTTAACATTTCTATTCATTTTTTTCGTATTCGTTCTCGTCTGTCAAAAAATGAGATCTTTAATAAAAGCATGTTTTACAAGACGACAAATTTTGAGCAGCGAGATAAATCATAGTGTATAAAAGACGATCTGTGAAAGTGACGAAACTATCAAAGTAAATTGTCAAATTCGAGACTCGCAGACAAAAGCTTTCTTAGTAATAAAATTTCTCAGTCTAAGAATTTTATCTTGATTTGAAAAAGTTAGCTTCAGAGATATATAACGCTCAAAAAATTCTAATTTTGAAGTTTTGAGCAATAAAAAGTAGCAGCTGATATGAACTGATCTCAGAAATCATAAAGCTCATGAAGACTTTCTCTTAAGAAATCAACTACTCTCACATCTATATTTAAATTCTTGTCAATCTTTCGCAAATTTTTTTTTTGATTGATTCGAATATCACGACTCGATACTAACTCATTCAAGCTCTTGAGATTTGCGTTTCAAATATCGCAATAGCTTTTCACATATATCAGTGAGAGAGCTTTCTTCTATATACAAGATTTTCAATGTTGACGATAACGATTGCTTTGAGAGACACTTCGCTGACAAACGCAAATGTTGAAGCGTGAAGTGTAATATAAAGTTAAATTTACTCACGCTCTCAACAACATACTCAAAATCATTAAGATGAAAAAGACGTAGATTTATCAATTTTGATAGTAACTCTTGAAAGAGTTGATGTAGTCGAGACGAATTTTTTCAACATTTGATTGTAAGATGAGTTTTGATCGTGACATTTTCTCTCTTTCATTTAATCTCACGAATTCTTTGAGCAATGACAAATTGTCGAGTAATAACTTCTAACAGCGACAATATTGAGACTCGAATTTCTTCTTAATAAAGATGATATTCAGCTATATCTCGAATGCGACAATTGCGTATAAAGAGAACGCGTTTAAGATTCATGAACTTCAGACTCTCAAAGATTTGTGACAATAATTCAATTGAGAGATCGAAAAAACAGCGACTTCAAGTAATTATGATGTATTTATCACGAAATGAAGATCGAAACATGCAAATAAGAATAAAGATAAAAAGTGATCGTCGCACAGTTGAGACATCAAGATAAAAGATAACAAAGTCTTTTTTATAGACGTTTGTGTGATTCAAGAGATCGTAGATCACATGATTTAAAGCTTTGACTGAAAAAAATCTTGCAAATCAATTAGAGATTGATATGTCGAATCGATCAAAAATTGTCAAGTGAAAGAAGAAAAGAATAACATTGATAAATCACACGTTCTAATCTTTCTCTCAAAGATTGCAAGAAAATCTCTCGACGATACGAAAACACGTCAATAAGATGAAAGCTATTTTCATGTATGCGAAAGCTGTGATTGATCGCTTTTAACAACAATAAAACATTTTCGTGTGATTTGATCTCAATGTGCATCTCTCTGAGCGATGATTCAAATGTATAAAATAACAATAATGCGTCACAATGACTTCTTCGTGTCGAGATTGAATTTCGACAAAGACGATTTGAAGAGATTGAGAATCAAGCTAAGACTCATTCGCAATAAAATGCTCTGAATCACTCTCATCATCTCTATTAAGAAGAGAGAGTTAATTATCTTATTGAACAAATAAATCGAAAAAGTGATAATGAATGACGATCGTTTTGACTGTCTTCTTAATTCATATCACTTTGACTGAGATCTTATATGTCGATGATGACATTTTTGATGTCTCTTGTTGAGATATTTTGTATCTCAAAATCGACAAAAAGCAATTGACTGTGATTGCATTCAAACGTGAGAAGCAAAATCATGCTGAAAAAATCGAAAAGAAAGATGATTCTTATGCGATTTGAGTTTCAACAAGATGATTGTCAATGAGCGAGAGTCTTCTTTTATACTGATTTGCGCTCAAACTTGATTGCTAATGTCATTGAGCAGAGCTGTCATCGAAGAATTTATTTGAAAAGTTAATGCTTTTCAATTTTGATCTGATATCAGTCAACGTGACAGTTATGCGTTGCATGCATACACTCACGTCTGCATTTTCTTAAGCTGTTTTTACAGATACGACGTTCTCGATTCTCGCTATGTTCAATAATAAGATTTGAAAAAATAACTCGCTTCGAAGAAAGCGTGAGAAGCAGAAAAAGAATCAATTAACAACGATGACTTACTTGTTTTGAAAGTACGCAATTAAAAATGAAACACACTGCATTTCATATAGTTCAATGCGTTGTTTTTAAGAGCTTGCACTTCTCGCTGTCTTGCAACAACGAGACTCGCTTGAGAGAAAAAAATTGCTCGATCATTTCAATCATTGAACGATACAAGATCTCTTGCGATAAAAAAGCAAATTGAAATGCTCGACAAAAGTCTCTGCTGTGCTGAATTGTTTTTTTTTTTTTTGACAAAGATTCGCTGACTTTCTGACTATTAAAAGATTCGTTTTTTTTCTTCAATTAACATCATTCTGTTTTTCAAGATTCGTTTTCTGTTTCAACATCATCTGTCTTTTGTTAGATCTCGATTCTGTCTAATTTTTGACATCGACGTTACTTATCTTCGAGACTCGACTTATTTAATCTTCGATTGCGACGCTACTATTCTTCGAGACTCATCGACTCGAGATGAGATGAGAATTCGAGAGAGAATTCGACTCTCGAGAGATAAACGAAAATTTTCTTTTATATTCACTGTTTTCATTCACTGTTTTTTTGACGAAATTTGTCATCGAGTCTTCATGTACAAATAGTTTTCTCTTTCTCTTTTCTTTTTTTCTTTTTCTTTTCTTTCTTTCTTCAGCTTTGTTTTCTTTAGTTTAGAGCGCATTCAAATGACACAAGTGTTTTTTCACTTCGTAGTACTTGAGTCAGATCATAACATAAAACAAAGCTCATTCTCTTTTTTACAAACTGTCTTGAATTAATCGTCGTGATGCTTTTAGTTCTCTCAATTTGTCTTCAGTTTTCAGAATCAAATTTCAAATTCAGATCTTCTGAATCTCTCTCAAACTCTCGTTGCTAGTTAAGCATCATGATTAGAGACGTCATTGAGACTTTCGTCGCTGAATTTTTCATCGAGAAGCTGTCAGCTCAAGACTCTTTCGAAGATTCTTTTCTAAAATCTGTTCAAGAATCTCGATCTTCTCGCTTCTCTTTGACTGCTCAGATCGATGATTCATATATGATTAAGAAAGATTTTGTAGCAACAGTTCAAAATGACGCGAAGAACTTGTACAATCTCTTGAACAACGCTTTCATAAAGATGAACGAGTTGCATCGATAAGATGAGAATACTCATAAAGCTCAGATGAACGCTTTGATCGCGAAAAGAAATCAACTCAGCTCTCAGTTGAAGAAAGCTATCGAGCAACGCAATGTCTTTCAAGTCTTCAGTAATCGTATGCGATTTCGACTCACTGACACTCGTATCATTCTCGAAGCTGAGTCTCGTAAATCAGTTAAAATGTTCGACGTCTCTATGCTTAGCGATGACAAGAGCTCAATCTTCGAGATATGAAGAATGAAGATCGATCACAAGCTTATCAACAACGTCAATCACTATTTCACTTCTCTCATTCGCGTCATCTACGTCATGAGTCGTTTTGAAGATAAAGCTGCGAAGTACGTTCTAACTCGTAGCAATCTTGAACACTCTCAAGCTTATCGAGATGACATGAAGATTCTGACGCATCTGATCATCATCTATCATAATTCGAATCGAGTCATTGAGATCAAGAACAAGTTTCAAAGTTTGTTTATGCGAAACACTCTCTTTCAAAAGTTTCATGCAAAATTCGCTTATCTGACTCAGAAGTCTGAGCTTGCTGTCGCGAAATGAAAGAAGAAATTATATCATCAACTTAGTCATGAAATGCAACATCTGACGATTGTTCAAAGCAATGACGTCATCATATTTTACGAGCAGTTCGTCATCTTCTGCAGCGAGACTATCAGTCGTTTAGAGCAGATCATTTATCTCGAGAATTGTCGTCGCAAGAACATTCTCGCTGCAATTGTCGTCGACGTTGTCAGATTCTTCAACAGCACTCGTACTTTCGATGTCATCAATGTTCTCGTCAGCTTCACGACTCTCGCAGTCAACAAGTTCGAGATAAAGAGAGAGCTCATGACGAATGAGTATAGAAATCAATTGAAAAAGACTGAGATTTATTTCTATTGCAAGAACTCTGAACACGTCGCAGCGTTCTGCTCGAAGAAGAAAATTCAGTCGAACATCAAGACTCTCGAGTTGAATATGAAAGAATCGAAGCAGAGAAACGACGATGTTTGAGAGAAGTTTTCATCTTGAGCATTACTGTCTGTCTAGCTGAATTGAATCTAAGCAAGTTGTTGAGAGAAAAGACTTTTACAGTATCTAGTAAATTAGCACTTAATGAATATACAATTTTTATTGATTCTTTAGCAGACAGCGAAGCAAATGACTTCATGTTCATTGACATTCAACTGATCATCGACATGACTAAGTTCTTCGACACTCATTTAATTAGATTACTCGAGATCTGCGATGTTCGCGATTACAACGACGCTCTTGAGAAAGACATCACTCATCTTATCTTTCTGAATCTCTGAGTGAACGATCATCGCTTTTTGAAGATTTCAATGTTTCTGATGAATCTTGACACTCACAAGCTTATTCTGAGAAGACGATAACTGACGAATCAGAATGTTTGATTGAATGTTTGAAATCGAAAGTTGATGTGATCGAAAGAAAGATCTCTCATGAACGAGATAAGCGAGAAGATGCACGTGATCGTGTCTCACGAAATTTTACAAAAATTAAATTTTGATTTCGAGCATCAGAAGAATGCTGATCGTAAAGATCGTTAAATAAATCGTCAAATTCGTCGTACTCTATTTACTTGAGTCAAGTTCGAAGATCTTCTTCAGATCTTTCAAGTCGTTTTTAAAGTTATTGTGTCTCGAGTCGCTCTATCTATCACGACTCTCGCAGCGAAACTCTCTATCGTTAAGAGATTCTCGAAGAAATCAATAAGATTCGATGAAAGTCGTAACGAGTATTACGAGCTCAAGATTTCGCGACTCTCGATAAATATGACGTTCATTGACGAGCTCTTCATGCATCATCATTATCGCAAGAGAACTCTCATGAGTACTATAAGTCTCTACGAGTTGAACAAAATGATCGAGAATAAAAAGTCGAAGAAAAAAAAGATTGCTGATGTCGAGTCAGACTCTAAGCAAAAGAAGATAACTCGAGTGCTACTCAAATACTATCGAGAGTTTAGAGATGTCTTCTTCAAGAAAGTCTTCGATGTGCTGTCGTCGCACAGAAATAAGATTGACTACAAGATAAATTTGAAGCTCGAAGTCGACTCGATTAAGAATATAAATTATGAATTTCTGTACAAGATGAACTCTGAGAAGCTGAAGATGATTAAGATCTATCTAAAGACGAATCTTCAGAAGAGATTTATAGTGAAGAGTGCTTTCTCATTCGCGTCTTTCGTGCTTATAATCAAGTCAGAGAACAAGCTGAGATTCTGCGTGAACTATCGAAGATTGAATGTCATTTTCAAAAAGAACAGATATTTCATTTCTCTCATTGACGAAATCATGAATCGACTTCACGAGATCAAGTACTTCATCAAGTTGAATATTCGTCAGAGCTTTCATCGTATTAGAATGAGCGAAGAGTTCGAGAACTTGATTATCTTTCGCACTCGTTACGAATTCTTCAAGTACAAAGTTATCTTGTTTGAAATCACAAATGAATCAGCTGTTTTTCAGAGATATATCAACTCGACGTTCTTTGATTATCTAGACAAGTTTCTCATCGCGTTTATAAATGATTTTCTCATCTATAGCAAGATTTTCAAAGAGCATGAGCAGCATGTCAAGCTCGTGTTGAAACGTCTTCGCTTAACTGAGCTACAAATCAGCATTTTCAAATGCGAGTTTCACGTGACTCGAATCAAGTATCTTGATTTCATCATCAGCATCGAAGATGTGAAGATTGACTCGAAGAAGATAGCTGTCATTCTTAACTGAAAGATGCTCGTAACAGTGCAGAAAATGCAATTCTTCTTAGATTTCTGCAACTTCTATCGACGATTCATACGTGTTTATAGCAGAGTGATCAAGCGTCTGCATACTTTAACTCGCAAGAATCAATCATTCAATTGAGACGAGAAATGTCAGAAGATCTTTGAGTTGCTAAAAAAGCTGCTAATCGAAGTCTTTATTCTTAGATACTATGATCTCAAGCGTTTAACTAAAATCGAGATCGATGTCTTCGATTAGATCATTGCTGACGTGATGACGCAACTCTTTGAAGACGAACTCTGACATCTCGTAGAGTTCTATTCTGTCTTCATGTTCTCGATCGAGCGAAACTATGAGATTTATGACAAGAAGCTTTTGATCGTCGTTAGAATCTTGATCATTTGAAGAGTCGAATTGAAGAAACTTCATCGTGATGAAAGATTCGAAGTTTTTATTGATTATAAAGTTTTGAAGTACTTCATGATCATCAAGAAATTGAACGCAAGATAGACTCGCTGAGCTGAGTTTCTATTTCGTTTTCATTTCATTATCAAGTATCGCTCGAGCAAGAACAACACTCTAGCTGACGCTTTAAGTCGTCTCAAAAAGAATGTCTCGTTGATTAAAAAGCAAGATCGCACTCAAGTGCTGCTGAAGTCGAAGTTTCTGAATTCTCGAGTAAGAGAAGATCTATCGTTGCTCAAGACTCTCGAAGCTACGATGAACGTAAGTCTCGTGAATTCTGAGTCTGAGCTCGAATCTGAGCTCGAGTTGAAGCTGATTAATAGAGTACGAAAGCTCAATCGTATCGCGAAATCTCTGAAGCTTCAGAGAGTGCTGACTCGACTGAAAGAAAACAACGAGTGAATTTTGCAGAAAAAAATGCTGCTTCATTAAAAACGTCTAGTGATTCTCATAGATGAGAATAAGACTCTGCGTGCGAAACTTTTAAACAAAATTCATCGACAATCTTTCACGACTCACTCAGATATCAAGAAAACTCAAGATTTAATTAAGACTCGATACTACTGAAGAGATTGAAAGATTGATGTGAAACGCTATATCAAGAACTGTGTTCTATGTCATCAGAACAAGATCTCTAAAAATAGAAATCTCGAGTGATTGCAATCACTATCAGTGTTTGAAAGAGCTTTTCAGCATATCATCATGAATTTCATGAATGCTTTTAAGACTCGCGAAGATTATGACTCGATGCTGATGATAATGAATTGTCTAAACAAAAAGTCTTTATTCATAGTGATTACTCGAAGAGTTGACGCTCTCAAACTGACTCGACTGTTTCTTAAGCATTTCTATCGATACTACGAGACTCTCGAGAGTATTGTTTCGAATCGAGAATCGCAGTTTATTTCGTATTTTTGAAATGAATTTTGCAAGCTTCTGAGAATAAAATTAAAGCTTTTCATCGCGCATCATTCAGAGACGAATGATCAGACGAAGATTGTCAATCAGTATCTTGTTATCAAGTTTCGATCTTATGTGAATTACTATCAAGATGACTGAAATGAGTGACTTTTTATGATGAATCACGCGATCATTATACTGCTCAACGAATTCACTCAAGTGTCTTTCTTCTTAGCTGCTAATGAGTACGAATCTAGAATTTTCTTTAACTGACAACTCATACTCGCGAAAGCTAACGCTCACGAACGCTTTAATCGAGAGACTGCTCAGAATAAAATTCGACGAATGAACGAGATCTGAGAGCGAGTCGAGAATAACATGACGAAGACTCAAGAGAAAATGAAAATTCAAGCTAATCGTCATCGTCGCGAAGTGAACTTTGAAGTGAATGACTACGTTTATCTGAATTTGAGCTCGTACAATGTGAACTGTGACACTCGCAAGCTTACGCAGCAGAATTCTGAATCGCATAAGATTCTCAAGAAGATTGAAAACTTTTATTGTCTGAAACTGCTCTCGTTCATAATCATTCACTCGATGATATTTCTCGATAAGCTACGAAGAGCGAATAGAGACTCTCTTCTCGAATAGATTCTCGATGAAACGAAGTCTATAGAGATCAATGACGAGAATGAGTGAATGATGAAGAAAATTCTGATCAGTTGAATTTCACGAGAAAAACTTCAATATAAAGCTCAATGATTAGACTACGACAAAGATAATACGTGATACTCGACAAGCGATTTTAAAAGAGCGTCACATCTGATTAGAGACTTTCATCAGATCAAGTCAAAGACAGCAAAACTCTCGAAACGACTCGAGAATTGATTAAGAGAATGAGAAACGAATGATGAGAAATTTTCGCATTCAAATAACGACAAGTCGACATGAGAACATGTCTGCATCTTCTTCGAGAGATAATATTGAACTTTGACTTTGTCTAATCTTCGACATCGACGTTACTTATCTTCGAGACTCGACTTATTTAATTTTCAATTGCGACGCTACTATTCTTCGAGACTCATCGACTCGAGATGAAATGAGAATTCGAGAAAGAATTCGACTCGAGAGAAATAAGCGAAAGTTTTCTTTTATATTCACTGTTTTCATTCACTGTTTTCTTGACGAAATTTGTCATCGAGTCTTCATGTACAAATAGTTTTCTCTTTCTCTTTTCTCTTTTTCTTTTTCTTTTCTTTCTTTCTTCAGCTTTGTTTTCTTTAGTTTACAGCGCATTCAAATGACACAAGTGTTTTTTCACTTCGTAGTACTTGAGTCAGATCATAACATCTTTTATATTATTTTCAGTCTTCTTCGATCTCATTTGTTTTCAGACTTTCGATATAATGAAACAAATCGATCTACGATATGTTGCATATCTGAAACTTTTTATCTCACTTATCGAAAAGCAAATTTCTCAAATGATAGCGATCGCGAAGACGAATTTTACTAAGCTCTTTGAAAATCTCTTTGATGCGTCACTTGAATGAATAAAAGATTTTATTCGTTTTTTTTTTGACGTTCTAATCTTCTTCAATCTCTCGAATTAGCAAAAGAGTCTTTTAACGCGTGTTTGTCATCTAATGATTACGATTTGAATTTTAAAGAATTCATTACGTTTTTTTTCACAATTATTTTCACAATCACACGAAGACTGTCTCGATTTGATGCTGATAAGAATAGTTTTTTTCAAAAATAAAAAAAATTTCATTCAGCTTTGTAAAGCTCTGAGCGACTCGTTTCTACAATCATCGATCTTGAAAAGTTGAATTATTGAATTATGTATTCTCATTGCTCTTACTTTGATGACGACTAGATGACAGATTTACGATTTCAAAAACGAGAGAGATTATTATGTGAATGAGTGAGAAAAAGAGATCACTGACTTACACAATCACTTTCGAGAACGATATGTCAAATTTCAGCAAAGAAAAAATGCGAAAACAGCACTCATTATTGAGAAATGCGAGCGAGAGAAACAAGATTGTAAATTTTCTTGTATTTTATTTAAATTTTGACTAACAGAATCAGAATCTTATTCTCTATTCGATATTTCAAATGATGACTTCGAATGAGCGAACACATTGAGACTTTTGTCAATTCTTCTTTTTTCGATTTAGATTTCTTTAAAAAAGAACTTTTTGAGAGACATTTCTGAGAAAAGATGAATTGAGAACAGTTATTCTTTTAACTAATCAGAGTTTATTATTTTGACTGATTTGCTCTACTCTGTTTTCAAAAGACGATGTCAATGTTGATGAGACATAAGTTAGTTCAGACAAAAAATCAGTTTCATTCTCACTTTGTTTTAATTCATTTTCATAACTCTCATTTGAACTGAGTTCTTTTTATTTCTCGTTTACAAAATCACGATGTCTTGCTTCTTTCTCATCTATCAGTTCAATTTCGAGATTAGCTCAAATACTTCACAAAAAAAAGATAATATGCTCGAGATATGTGTTAGAAAAATTTGACATTCAATATTCTCGATTTGATTGTTTTTTCATGATGTCGTTTCTTATTTGAAAAATGAGAAGAGACTCGAAAATCTTGATTGTGAATCTCATAAGCAGTCTGCTTTTGCTCTCTTAACTTTCTCACAGAAAAAGAAATCTCAGTAGAAATGCGAGTCTAAGATACTCGACTTTTTCTTTATACTTTCTATTCGATTCTTAATCTCTCTCTAGTAGATAAGACATAAAAATTCTCATTCTACTCATCATGAAGATTGAGCTTTAGCACAAGTTTTGATTTAGCGCGAAATCACAAAATCACTCAATTCAAAATCGTAGACTTTTACAAATTTGAATAATTCGCTTTATGTTTTGATCATGATTTCGTGCATCTTTTTCATTTATGTTTTTCAGTCTCTTTACAATGCTACAATGATGTCGAGCTTCGCGAACGTGCTCACTTAATTGCTTTTTGCAAAGCTTCTTGATACTGACACAAATTTTTCTTAAATCACTGCACATTTTTCGTATGACTCTTTTCACTCGTTGAAACTCTTCAAGTAAGTCATAAGTCGAATTTTGCTTGTTGCGCAGTTCAAGCGATGCTCTAAGCTCTCTCAAAAATAATATTTCGAAATAGAATTAAATAGTCTGTAGCTTTTCTCGACATTGACTTTTAATCAGTTAGCTCGACGTGATGTTTGCTTTCAACTAAAACGTGAAATATATTTGAAGTAAGCGACACAAAGCGTACTCGACAATTTTGAGAGAATAACGTCGAGATTAGTCGTCAATATTTTAAAATTTTAAAAAATGAAGTTCTCATCAGCATTGTTATTGCTTTTTGTCGCATGTTCAAAGTGTTGATTGAACATAAAATGCGCGTGTCTGCGAAACAAATGCGATGAATAATTGTTTACTCGACGAAGAATATACTAAAGCTGAAGAAAAATATGAAAAATAAAAACTTTTTATTTGTATTAGACAAAGATCGCATCAACTGAATGCTTTTAAAATCGTGTTCATTTCATCACTGATTTCTTCTCTTTGTTACGTCTCGTCTTTTATATCAGCAAGATCATGTCTAAACTAGAAGAAATAAAAGAAAAAAAACACGTCAAAATTCTCGATTTGCTTTCTCTCAACTCGTAAAAATCTTATTTCAAGAGATTTCGTCTCAGACTCGTGATCTCGAACAGACGATAACATGTTGTAATGATTAAAAATTCACAACTTAGACTTTCAGATACATGTCAAGAAAAGTGAGAATATGAAAAAGAAATTTTAGTGAAATGCATGACTTGATAACGCACTATTTCATATTCGTATTAATTGCAACAAACTCTATTTCGATTTCTTAAATTCTCACAACTGAAGAAATCATCTAACTGCTCGAACGACTCATGTTTTTTGCAAATCTTTGCTGAGATGACTCAACTTAGAATATTACTTTTGCTAGAATATTATATTATTTTTATATGATAGATGTCTATCGTCACGTAACTCTGATTGAAATTTGAAGAAATTCAATAAAACGAATGAAAGATAATTGTTTCGATTTTAATCAGAACTTTGCTTTATTTTCTTGTTCAAATTCATCTTTTCTTCATTCATCAGTTAAGTCTTAATTTAGTGTTCAGATTTCTGCTTCTCTTCGCATGCAGTTTCAGTGTAACGAAATAGCAAGAACTCGACTACACGTAAAATATTCAAAGTACATGACAATATCGAGTCAGAATAGCACGATTGAAGACTGATTAATTAATTTAAAGAGTATGACGTGAATATCTGAAGATTATTTTTACTTACATGTAGATCTCGCGAGTAGAAAAAAAAAGAAATACGCGCAAGCGATCACTCATATACATAAAAAACACAAAAGTACAACGTTAAGTATCTTTTTTTGACATTGATGTCATGAAGTAAAGCAACGTATTCAATTTGTCGTTGAGTGCTTGTAATAATTCGCTCTGTGACTCTTGTCTAGTCTTCATTTTGACAAGTCGTTCATTCAGAATTTTCACATTTTTCGTCATCTTGTTCATCAATTGATCTCTTCAAGAAATGTTAGCTTAGATTTTTCAAAGATGAGTACAATACATGCTTGATTGACAGCGCTACATCTTGATAGACGCAAATAAAGTCGCTGTTGTTGCAATTATTACACGCTGATTGTTTCTCGTCACATTTAGTCTTTTTTATACGACACGAGTCGCATGTCTATAACAGAAGCGATCAAACTCAAATTTATTCAATCACAAAATCAATCGAATTACTTGTTGAGCTTGAGTTTTATGTTTCTTTTGCGATTTCTGTTTCGACTGTGCTGAGTTCTGTACGTATGAGCTTGATGTTTGAAAGTAATTCGAATCATACGTATTGAACGTTTGTGAAACATTTGTTGACACATATTGCGTTGTCAATAATAAATACTGATGCGTCGCGAGAGATGCAGTTGAGTATACGACTGATAAGAATTCACTATCATAATGTGCGAAAAAAGCGTGTTTTAGTTTTGATCAATCATTAAAAAAAGTATGAAAGTCAGAGAGTGCTGAAGAATCAAATGAATTAAAATTATCGAGCGCAACATTTGTGAAACGATAATTAAAATACTGCGCAGAAGAAGCGTTTCGCGAAAATGAAATTGACTCTCTCATTTGTTGATTCTAATGCTCGTGACAGTTGAACGTATTCACAAAGTCGAAATTGATTGAATCTGCGCGAAATCAAGAATGCGAAACAGTAACGATCACATAAAACAAAAAAGAAAACAAAGAAAACAGCAAAGACAAAGACGCATATTATGCGATTTGAGTTTCGACGAGACTGTTAATACGATATCTCTCTCTTATACATTCTAATTTGCGTTGAAATCAGCAATGATCATTTAAAGAGTTTCAGAATCAAGAAGTCACTTTCACAGCAGAGATAAATGTGATTGAGTATAACGCTCACGAAAAATCATTCACGTCAAGTGTTTATCACTTCAATTGAGATTGAGAAATAAAGAAAAATATTCGTTGATTTCAGCGTGTCTCAACTTCACAACTCAATTGAAACGTGAAGTCGAAAATACGCATATCTTTTGCGTCACAAAAGAAAGAAAATCAAATGATATCAAATGATTTCTGACTAACGAGCTGCAGTTTCTCAGATCAAGAAATGCTCGATTTGTAAAATAAACTCTAATTTATACAACGCTAGCTTTATACAGTTCAATAGCAACATCATATATGCATCATCACTCTCATTATTTGAATCAATGAGTTTTATATGTGATTGCATGCTTTGAAGTGTAATTGCTAGAATGTGCGAGCAATGACAGAATGCATTAGACACTTCACAGCTGCATCAAAAATGAAGAGAAAAGAACAAAAATTGAAATTAAAAACTCTTTTAATCAAGATACATATTGTGTTTGCGTCATTTATCAAGATAACGAAAAAATGAAAGTCGAAGAATATATCACAATTCTCGTCAATTTATATCAAGACTTGATTCTTGAGTTGCTGTTTTTTCGACTTGCATCGTCGAAGATGACTAATTGAAACAACTATTTTTTGATTCGCACTAGCTCATTCAGAATGCATGATTAGCGTAATCAATTGATTTTTCGCTTTCTTCTCAATCTTAATTCAATCTCGAAAATAAATAAACTAACAAAATGAAATTATGTCAAATCGATGTTACTTCAGTCACTTTGTATCAGTTGTGAAGAACTAACTTCGACACAATTTAAAATTTGAGTCAACATTTATCGATTTACTTTTCGCTGTTTAAAGTTTCTCGTCTTGTCTCTGAACAGATGCTCTGAGAGAATTCATTTTTTTTATTAAAATCAGTTCATAATTTATTAAAAGACTTGAGAAATAGCATACTCTGATTATTGACTCGATTATTCGATACTCGCAACGTCTCACACTCTCATTTTTTTCGAGATACTAAGATCTCTTCTCGTCATTTCGTCATTTTGTTCATCACTCGTCGAGAATCATTCTTCATTGTTAACAGAAAATCTTGAACTTCAACGAGAGAGAAAACGTAATCGAGAAAATCACTAGTAAAGCGAAAGTCAAGTTAATTTTTTTTTTCTTTTTCTTCTTCTTCTTCTTTTTCGTTTGAGATGAGTTTATCGAGTGAGTACATTCGCAAAAATATTTTCTTGATTTGCGTCTTCATGACGAGCGAAAATTCAATTTTTTTATCAATTTTCTCAGAACGAATGAGTGCGTCATCAAGACACTTCGAATAGTTAATTGTTATAAAAAGTATTTTGTTTTCACTTGAGACAATCTCATCAATAGCATTGAGAATTGCAGAGAGTGAGATACGACTGTTTTGATTTTTAACATCATTTGCTGTGCTATCTTCTTTTTCACGTTTTTTGATGATTTCTTTACTTTTTTCGATGACGATGACGTCGATATTGTTCAGAAGCACAATACATCGAAAAGACAATTAACTAAACAAAAATTGCAAATTTTCTGTCAACAATGTAGAATCGTGAAGAAAGATGCAATGAATTTCAAAATCAAACATTTTTGCGATTGCAAAGCATAATGAAGTCTTTTCAGTACTCGACGAGTCGTGAAGAAGATAATGAAATAGATGATATGAGACAATCTTTAAAAAACAAATCAAAAAAGAGAGTAAGCTGCTGATGTATATAAAAGAAGAAGAATCAACACTCGTCAATAAGAAGAACAATATGAAAACATTGAATAAGATATTCAACTCATGTAAACATAACAATAATAAAGATCTCGATTCTTGCTAAAATGATTCGTAGATGATAGTCTAATTACAAGATCGCTCACGAACATGAAGATTTTGATAAGAAAAAAAAGAAAAATGTTTCGCAGTTGAACTGTTGTTGATAATCGTCTTTCTTATTAGAGTAATGTTCTCATATCTCTCACTACATTCGTTCAAATCTCAAAATCGACGTTCTCTGTCGATATACACAAAAAAATCACATCTTCAAAGAAAAAATCTTTTAATAAGAAAAGAAAAGCACGCAGAACGCAAGATAAGAATCGAAACAAAAACAAAACAGACAGTCGCAGAAGCAAAAGAATGTATCAAAAACGTACTTTCAGTTCAAACTGTTCACATGAAGATTCATGCTAATTCATTTGATTGTATCGTAGTGTCGTCAGCTTTTCGCTCATTCAAAATGTGCTCTCGAAGAAAAGAATAAAAAACAAAAAAAAGAAACAAGAAAGAGAAGACTTGAAAAAAAAGAGACAAGAAAAAAAGAACTCAAAACAAAAAAAGAAAATTTGAAAAGAAACATCGAGAAGATTCATGTTAAAAAAATTCTCAAAAGATGTGATGAAAGAAAGAAATCAATTCTTGTTCGCTTTAGTAATGACTTATGTCTCTCTCAACGTTGTCAATTTCGTTCATTTTCGCTTAAAAATCATCGAGTACGAGATCTGTCTTCGAATTTGCTTCAGTGTTTTTATGATAATCGAAGAAGTTCGTGTTAAATGCACGCTTCTTGACTTCTCGCATAATCACAAATCTTTTTGTAAATTTCTCAGCAGCACGCTCTTTTCACTGTTCAAGAAATGCGAGATTTTCACTTCTTTTATAAAGACGAGCGATTTCGAACAGAATTTCTGAGATGTCTCAACGAACTCGTCTCATTAAGACGTCGAAGATAAATCTCAGATCGATAAATTGCACAATCGCAAAGAAGCGAAAAGACACGATGACGTATTTATTTGTATACTTGAAAAAAGACGCAGAAGTTGAGATCATGTCTTGATAAGCATTGCTCAACTGAGTTCAAGTCTCTGTCTTTGATATTTCAAGATCTTCGTGATTCGCTTGAATGTCTATATATCATGATAACGTGATTCGAAGCTTCGTCTTAGTAAACTTGTGAGACTCATGAGAAAGCAAAGAATGAGTAATTTAAACGTCTTCAAATTAACAAACGATGTTTGTTCATTTGATGTTGTACTTTTTCGCTCGTGCAGAAGTTCACATGTTGTTCTTGATGACATAAATGTATTCTTCAATTGTCAACTCTTTCAGCTTTAAGATCATTTCATCAATTCTTCAACTTGTTTTTTTTGTGCATGTTTAACAAGATCATCGTGCACTGTCTCGTTTTCTCTTTCGTTCAGATAATGATGTCTTGAATAGTATTAACATCTCGTTCTTCTGCTATTGCTCGCGAAATATTAACGTTGATATGATGAAAGAATGTGAGATCATCTAACTTGACATACTTCGCGTAGTAAGAATACGAAATGAGTCTTCATTTCTTATCAACTTGAAAAATTGAATATCACATGCAATATCTTGAATATTGACGTACGAGTTGCTGTCTCAATGACTAGTACATTGTACGCAATCACTCAAGATTCGATTTATCGTTGATTCAACATTGATGATGATAATACATGTCATATTCTCATTTGATCACTTAAGCAATGATAAAATCATTCGACAAATTTAGATTTTCGTAATCAATTCTGATTTCAATGATTCAGAAAAAAAGTTCAGAAATAACTAAAGACTCTTCAATTTTTCAATAAACATCAATGTAATTCTTTATTTTCGAGTATGATTTTTATTCTTTAAAGATCTCAATGATTTTCGTAATTCTTTCAGTAAAAATGTCGAACTTGTTTTTAATGATACTCGAAAGAAGATTTTTCAAAGTGAATTTGTAGATGTTTAAGACATTTTTTAAGCGAGTTGATCTTGATTGTTTTTAAAATCATGTGTATGTTTCGTTGCTGAGCTTTCAAATCTTGATGTTTTGACGATCTTCAAGAAGTATTCTCAATCTTTCGATTAAGATATTGACAGTATGTCTGATTTACAGTCTCAAGTCTTCACAAATCTTCTTTAAATCGTTGTAGCAGAGTAGAGTTTTCTCAGTTTTTTCAAGTTTATTCAAAATCTGCATTTTTTTAATCTTAAACAAATTCTTCATGTTTCGAATCTTACGATAGTCATTATCGCTAAATTCGCGACATTCACACTTTCGCACTCTTTTTTGTGCTTTGACGTTTTCTTTGAATTCGAATGAGTTGTTTTCTTCGATTTACGAAGTTTTATTCTTTTCGAATTGACGTGAACTTTGTTTTGAAGAAACGCGACATGATTGACTGAAAGATGTTTTTTCATGCAATAATACGTTGTTTTGATCAATCACGTTGAAGAGATCACTTGTACGACGTCAATGTTGATTTTCACTTGAAAACTTTATGTGAATGATTTCAAACATCATTTTCGACGATGTCGAAGAGAATTTTTCTGACTTCGAAAGAGAAAAAAAAATACTCATATTCAACAGTTTTTTGATAACATTAGTTGAAATGTTTGTCGAGAAATCTTCACTGATTCTTTTGTTGACGTTTGAAGATGTTCTGACTTGAACAATCAAAGATTCGAAACGCGAAGATTCAAAGCGACGAAATTCGATCATTCTGAACTCTGCTAGATTGACTGTAAGTATTTCTCTGCGATTGAATCTCATTTCAACGAAGCGTGTTTTTTTTTCGATAATTGCTCGAGAGATGATTTGTTCGTTGATAATTTTTTGAATGTCTGCGTCAATCACACACTTCTTTTAATTCTTTGATTGATTGTGATTGAAATTTCAAATTCTCTTTATCATCGCAGTGTTCAACGCAACGATAGCGTTGTTGAAATTTGTTTTTTTGTTGACGTATTTTCGAATCTCTCTTGTCATTCAATTCGAGATGACATACTGTCATAAGTCATTAATGAGATCGAGATTTTATCGCTGTTTGACGATTTTCATGATATTCGCTCGATTCTGCTTGCTTCGCTGAATTTTTTCAACAATTTTTAAACTCTTCTTTCATGAAGCTTGTATGATTTCATACTTTACTTCTGCAAAGACTCATACTCGACTGTCGAAAACGTAAATAATGAGATGAGCAATCATTTTCTTGATTTGTTTTCGTCTTTTCATCAAATGCGTCAGTGCTTCATACTGCAGAAAATAGCGATCATCAAACAACGCTTCTTTGATGAGCTGAATTATCTGCGTAATGTTTTGAAAGATGTTGTCTGCAACAACAAGCTGAAACTCATTTTTTTGAGACGATGCAAGTGCTGACGCGTGAATCAAACATGAGTTCGATAATCGATTCAACATGATGTTAATTTGCTCGTTCAAATTTTTAAAATTTGAATGACGTGTTCGTTCTGCTTAACAGACGATTGTCGACTCGAAAGAAGATAAGATGTCTCAAAAAAATGTTAAAAATTGATAATTTTAAAGAATGAAAAGAGAAGATGAAAGTAAGAGAAAGAAAAGATAAGTGAAAATATTAAAGTGAAAATATCAAGAAAATATTAGTGAATGAATATCGAATATATCTCACAAAAATCGAGACGTGAAAATCTTAAACTTCGATTCAATAAAAACATAAGAATTTCAAATTCAAATCGTGACATTCTATAGAAAAAGATTAGAAACGAAGCTTTTCGTATTCTTTTTTCATCAGCGTGACTTTTGAAACAATCACTGCAAATTCTCATCTCTTTGAAACTCTTGTGTCGTCTTTTTTCGCGTGCGTTTTGTTTTCTTTTACATTTTCGTTTTCTTTCAAAGAACGACTTTTTTTCACACTCATTTTTTTTTCTTCTTCTTCATTCTTCTCTTTCTTTGAGTTTTCTTCTCACTCACATAAAACGTCTATTTGATTTTTCTCTTTCTCGATTGAGTTCTTCGTTTTTATCTTTTTCTGTTCATCTTCGATCGATGCTGCTTGTTCAGAATCAAATTGCTCAGAATTCTTCTTCGTAAGTTCGTTCTTTGCGCGCGTGTGAAATCTTCTCAATCTGTTTTTTACAACTGATTTTTTTATTTTCGTTTTATTCAGTTCTTTTAGATGATACGACTCGAATTTCGAATTTGCTTTGACGATAAGATACGAACTCAGTCATTTATACTGCAGCTTTCGAAACTTGAACTTGTCAATGACTCGTTTGACGTTGTGAAGAATAATCAGCTGCTTTTTTTTAAAGAGTTTTTTGCGAATTTGATAATGCGTGTTGAAGTATTCTTGATTGTCTTTGCGCTTTTGCTTTTGTTTTTTGACGATCTCTTAAATATCTTCATCGCGTCTTTCAATTTGTCTCGCACGAATCGCAAACAAATTAATTGTGATCTTGACGTTCTTTCATGTTTGAGTGAATCAAGTGAGAATTTTCAGCTTCATAAACATTATCGCATTCTCGCTCATGATCATTCGATAAGAAGTCATTCTCATGCTCACTTTAATAATGATTTGATCAACGAAAATGATCGCTGAATGATGTTTAACTTATTTGATAGTCTCTTTGCACATCTTCGAAAAAGCATTCGCAATTGACTTGTGTTCAATTTCAACGATTTTATTGACTCTGAAATTATATGTCGAAATCGTAATCTTTTTAATTTTATACTTATCAATCAAAATCTGCGATCATTTCTGATTCTTTGAATTTTCATCAAACAGTCAGATTTTCGAAACATTTCATTTCATGATTATCTCTTCGTGTAAAAACTTGATAACGACTTTTGAGTTCGACGTGATCAAGAGACATGATTCAAGTCAATCGTTAAAATCGCATTTGACGTTCATTATACAGAATTTTTCTCGATCGTTGAGCATGTGAATGACGTTCACGACGATCTTTTTAAATAAAATCAAGATTCACGTAAAGTGCAAAGACTTCTTTAATTTTCTTGAGAATTGTAGTTGACATTTGAAACATATCTTGATTACTTTTATCACGTTCTTGTATATCTCTTTTCATCAATATTTTGCGTAAATCACATCGTATGTGTCTTTTCTTTCTCAATGATCATGCTCGTCGTGTAGTTGCTTAATGATTTTCTCTTGTTGTTTCTCGAAATCAATTACACGACGAGAAGAAGTGTTCTTTTTAATTTGACGATACAATTGATTGTTTTTAATCACGAATTTGAGCGTTTTTTTCTTAAATTGTTGATACTGAGACGTGCTCATGTTGATCAACTTCTTCATTGTGAAAAGAAATTCAACAATTTGTTCGAATTCTTCGAAGTACGTGTCGTCAAGTATTCGAGAAGATGAAAATTCGTCTCGATCAATAAATTCATCGTCGAAAAGTAGTGTTGTCGATGAGTCGAATTAAATTCGAGAAAAACTTACGAGTTGAGTTTTAACGATTTTTTCTGAGTAAATTTTTCACTTTTTGAGACGAGTTGAGTTAGAATATTTCACTCGAGTTTTTTCAAATATTACAATTTCAACTCGTTTACGACACACGTGATAAAATTACAAATAATTTTCATCTTTCATCTTCTGTGACAAGTTACATGTAATTATCTTGTAAGCTTCAATTACAATGAATCATTTAGTAAAAATGCAAAAATCATCATTTCATTTTCTCAAGTATCAATTTATTAATTTTACAATCAATTATCAGAATCTTTTTTTTGTCATTTTTCGATTTTTTTTATTTTTGTTTTTCGTCATTCATCTTTGAGTCACTATTCTCGTGCTTTTCGCTTTTCTCGCTCTCGTTTTTTTTTTCGTTATTCTTCTCGCTCTCATTATGCTGAATCTCACTCAACTGAATCTCATTCATCTGAATTTTCGAATTAAACTGATTCGAGTTCTTCTTTACATCAGAAAAATCAGACTTCGCTTTTCGTAAAATATCACTCTTGTTTTTTTTCATGACAGTCATCAGTTCATAGATGACATTGTTTGATTGCAAAAAGTCATTCTTCTCAAATTTTTTCACTTTCATTTCAATAATTTGACGTATGAACTCATCTGCAGCACGTACTCAGTACTTAAGATCAATGAACTTGATGTTTTCATCAAATGAGAGATGAAAAAACTGCGTGTTTAATTTGATCATCATATTTGAAATGATTTTGTTCATGTTTCTGATCAACTGACGAATGTTGAAGATATTCTTCATGATGTACTCGTACATTTTAATGATGTGTTTTTGTTCAATATGACAATTTCTATCAATTGTTTGAAATGCACTCGTTTTCGAAGTTGCAATATCGTACAGATGCACGTTATGACACAAAAATTGTAAATTCAACTCTATTGAGCTGACATAATAACTGCAAATCAAAATCATGCACTTCATGAGTTTGATGTTGAAATTCTGTATGAGTTGTTGTCTTTCATTACTCTTCAATGCGACATGAAAGATTTTCGCATTCAATTTAATCTCAACAAGAGTTGACGTGATTTGTGTTTGTTCTTCAAAATTGTTGTATCATACAATGAACTTCTCTCTTTTTAAAAGAGTATTCTCTTTGATAATAGAAATTATTTTTCTGAGCTTTAAAACATCATGATACAATCAGATAAGAATTTCATTAACTGTATACTTCGAACTCTTTTTGAGAATTCTGTGAAAGATTGATGCAGAAGTCTTCTCAATTTCGATCATTATTTTATTTTTCTCATACATGCAACGACAAATTCAAGATTATGCAATAATCTTCTTGTAAACATTGTCAACAATGATTTTGATCTTTTTCGTTTTCATCTGATCGTGACAGTAGTGAAATCACAATCAAGAAATGATAAAAATGAGCTCTTTATATTTGATCATGTTTCAACAATATTTGTCGTTGAAAATGCGAGTGATGAAATTTTTCAATAAATTCTTCTTTCAGACTTTGTATCTTCGTAATTCATAAATTGTGAATTTGCATATAATTCGAAAAAACTGTGCGAGTGATATCAAATCATCGATCATTGAATCAATAACAAAGAGAATTCTGAAGAACAGACAGCGATGTATTATGCAATTTTTTCAAATCTTGCTCAAATAATGATCAACGTCATCATTGATAAGATCAGTGTCATTTCATATGAACTTGTTGATAATTTTGTAAATTATTCTCAACTTCGATCGCGAGTCATCATCAGACAGAATAAACGAATTGACTTTCTCATTCACGTCAAGTTTAGTTTATAGTTTGTTGTTTCTTTTCTTGATGAGAAAGAGAAGTAGATTTTTAACATTCTTGATAGAATTGTAGCTAGAAGTCGTCGTAAGAAATAAATGAAATCTTGATGAGAATCATTGTACAACAATGAATTGTTGAGAATTCGAGTTTCGAAGAGCATGCGTCTTATTCATAACAACAATATCGAATTTGTCGTATAAACAATCTTTTCAGTCGCGTCGCGATTTCACATCAGCTAACTTGATGTCATCGCTAGACTTTGATACGCTCGCGTATCATTTTTTTTGTTTTTTGAAATCATTGCGTGATGTCAAGATCTGATAAGTGATTAAAACAATGACTCAGTTACGCTTTTTTTTCTCGTCGAAAATGAGATGATCTTATGTGAGTTTATTGATGTAATCAACACTTGCGAGACGACTGTTGATGCGCTTGTTCTCAAATGCAGCGTACACTTTGAATTTCTCAATCACTTTATCAAGCTTCTCTGTTCATTGTTAAAGCAAATGAGAAAATAAAATGATTATCATTGATTTATCTCTCTGATCTTTGCTTTAATCATTTTTAATAGTGTAGTTGATTTATGCTCTGTTAGCTTATCTGATACGCTCTCATTATAATCTCGAGAGATTTTGCGAAAAATTGATTCAAAACTTGCTCTGTACTTATCGACATAAGAAAATCGATGATTATTTAAGTTTTATTTAAACTCATTGCATCTGAGAAAAGAGCGTCTCGCAGCAAAGAATTAATATACATTTTCATCAATGCTCATATCATCACAAACTGTCAAAAGTATAATTTGATGATTGATTTTATTTTGAGAATTTTGAGCATGTCTGAATTTTCGATTATCAACATATCGCAAATTTTCTCGTGATTATCTTGTTAATAATCACGATTATCAAATCATATCTGTTGTTTGTTGAAGTCGATCATCGATTTCTCATTTGAGACAATGCGCATAGTTTGTTAAAACTCATCATTCTTCTTGACATTAATTGTTTGTTGATTTTTTGTTCACTTTGAACACTCTCATCATTCAGATAATCATTCGAGTTGTAGAGAAAAGCACAACTGATTAATTTTTCAGTGCTGAAGAACTTTTCTAATTCAATGATATTGTGATTTTCAGCTTTCTGCTTTGAACTCTCAGATCTGTCGTTCGCTCAATAATTTATAATGATTTTCAAAGCTGCATCGATGATGTGAAACTGTCATCAGAAGTTTTTCAAATTCAATGTTTTTGAGATACGAATCAACTTCAATTTTTCTTTCACTTCGTAGAGTTCGTTTTTTCATTTGTTCTTCTCAGTCTGATCTGATTCAAAGTTTTTCGAAAATTGTTTAACTCGAATTTTTTTGACATTTCGACGCTTTGTTGAAATATCGTCATCTGTCTCTCTCTTTTGCTTTGTTGTTAAAAGATTCTTTTGCTTTTGACGTCTCAATGCATTTGTAAACATGCTGACTTTTGAATGAGTTTGACTGTCACTTGAAATAGCTTTGCTTTTTGATGTTGTTTTCTTTTGAGAAAATTGCTTCATGTCTGCATTCGTAAATTTCTTTGACGTATCATCAAGAACAAGATTCTCAAGTTGTTTTTCAAAGAGAGATTTCGAATCAGTCTGATTTGAAAAAACTTTAGTGAGTGAGTCTGAGACACTGAAATTTTGAAATTTGATTTTGAGATCGAAGCTCTTCGTAATTGACAAGATGTGAGTATTGTCAACGACAAATGATGTGATAACAAAATGATCTGACTGTTGTTCTTTTTTCAATTAAACAGAAGATATCGATTCTCGTTAAAATGAATTGAATTGATTTGCAAAGTCATTTTTCACTTGATTTTTGAGTTTGAGTGTTTTCTTCATATCGACATGCTTAAGTTTGTACTGTTTTTTCAATTTCTCAAATCATTTCAAGTTCTTTTGAGTGTATTGCATTTTATTCTTAATATCTGCTTCTTTTTTCATCTGACAAAGAACATGATTTTTTTTTACACGTTGAATTAAACGTCATCAAACGTTTTTTTTTTTGAAATGAGATCAATCATTGTCATATAGCAACTCATCTTGATGTTTCATGTTGATTTTCAAAATATTCGTTATCAACTTTGTTGATCAATCAACATCTTGTCAGTCGCTTGTGTTTGAATTTGTCAGAGTATACTTCATTGCAGTTTTTTTAACAGCGTCGTTGATCGCTTTCTTGACAAAGTTCAATTTCATTTTACGCAAAATCTTTGATCTCATCTGCACTTTCAGTCAGTGATTTTCGTAATATCACATTCAAAATGATTTGAAAAAAGAGTCAGACATTCATGTTTTCAAGTCATCATCGCTAACAATGATATCAAATTTCTGTTTAATTTTTTTTCAATTGATAAAATCGACATAATTAGACTTCTCGTCTGAATGTTTCTCAAATTCTGAAGATTCGTAATTCTGAGTCACTGTTAAAACTTGTTTCTCGCTAAGAATCTCTGTCTGCAAGAGTGAAGAGTCGAATCACTTAAATATTTTTTCATTTGTTTCGATCATTCTGATCAATTTCTTGATCTGCATAAAACAGTTAGCTCTATTGAGAAATTTCGTATTTGTTTTGTCGATTTAGTCGAATTGAGAAATATAAAAATTTGTATACTCACAACAACAATCAGATCTTAAATGTAGTCGATTAAAATTTTTAAAATCTCAAAAATCAATCTCTAATCAATCTCAATTAGTTTCAAATTCGAACATGATGAATTCTGAGATGCTTATCGTTCTTTCTTCAAATTTGAGTGTATTTCGATTTGTGATGATGAAGTAATTGATTATAAAAAAGTTGATGTTGAAAATAAAGTGATATGAAGATGAGTCTGAAAAATTGTAAAAAAAAAAAAGTTTTGAATGAAAAAAAAAAACATCAAATATTTTAGCTTCAATATATTCGCAAGACTAATGCGAAATCTTTCTAAAATAACTGTGAGAGTGCTGTATACAAGTGAATGAAACTGATTAGTTTCAGAGATTTTGATGAGATAGCTGAATTATTACATTTTGATCTTGAGAAAAGAATTGATCAAGAAAAAAATAATCATGATAAGCGAGTTATTATCACGCACACTGTTTGAGACAATGATGAGATGATAAGAAAGTATATCATAAAAAAAACTAAGATTATCTGTTATTGATGCAGCAAATTGTTTTTGAGAATTTCAAAGATTTCAAAATAATTCATAAACATTGAACACTGAGATTGTTCTCTTACATTCAAAGTGCGCATCACGAATATCGAGTTCAAATTTCAGACACACAAGAAGAAAAGAAGAAAAATGATATATAACAATATGATGAGATGTAAAAAAATAAAAAATAATAACATGAGATGACAATAATTGAAAAAAATAAATGATTTAGCAATAAACAATGCTTCTATGTATTTAGAAGAGATGAGAAAAATGAAGAGAGATGTGTTGATTAATGAAACTGAAATTCTTGAGCTTGCAGTATGTTCATCAATGCAGTTTGTTGACAATCTCAAACAAAACGCGACGCGTCAAGATCTGTGAATTTGAGAGTTTCAAATAATATTTACTGCGAAATACTTAATGAGTCTTGAGTTTTCTGATTGAAAGAAATCACTCAGACACAATGAGTCGAGTTAACACTAATGAGACTTAAATTCAATTTACTCGAAAAGCTTGTGTCATTCAATTGAAGAGTTTCGTCATCTGACTGAATCTGAGCGCGCTAAAGATTTAAAGAATAGTTTGACAGATCTATCAATTTAAAAACTCAAAAGAATGAGAATGATAAAGAAGAAAATATATATTTTTCGTTTACAAAAAAAGAAGAATATAGAATAATCGAGAATTTGAATTAAAAACTCTCGAGCAGATTTTCGCGTTGAACTTGAATCAGCAACGAAAATCGACTAGAGTGCTAATCGTTAGATCACTTAACTTATTCTATATGAAAAACTTTTCAATAAGAGTGTTAAAAGCTCTATACAAGAAGAGAAAAATAAATCATGATGCGTATACAGTATAGACAACTATGTAACTGCTGAGTGAAAAATCTTGTTACATGTGAGAGATCACGTGATCATTAAAAAGTGTCGAATTTTGCACTTTGATATTTTGTTGAAATTATCAAAAATCTCTCGAGATCTGCATCACTTAATTAATTTCTGCAATCATTATATAAATGAGTTTTCATGAATCATCATATTTACTGCGATTGCTCAAATCTCGCAATCTCTGTTTGATGACTCTGTAATGAAAATTTGTTAAACTCTCTCGAGATTCTCACATTTTACAGTGAAGATTCTCATCTTCTTTCGTATCAAATCTGTTGATATCATTGATGCGTTAAGAGTTTTTTTTTCTCTGTTCACTTATTCTTGATCATGATTTAATCAATCAAATACAAAATCACACACGAAGCACTATCTCTCGCATAATAATTATGAAAAGAGAGCTGCAAATCACTAAGAATGTTTTAGTTGCTCGCTGACTTCAAAAGTGCTGAAGTCTCATGAAATTTTTTCAACTCAAACTTTTCTCTCTCAATGTTTTTTTTTTCGATTAATCAGTTTTCTCTTGATTTTTGACGTTTCTTGAGTTCTTCTTTTCTCGCTCGTTTATTTATAACTCTCGTTTCATTTATCGTTCTCGATTTTGTTACTCTGCTCAACGTCGTCGCTGTCGAAGAATCAAGAGTATTGCGTTTTTATCTTCTGTTATAAACTCGACAAAGTCTTTGAGAACACTTACTCTCTCTCACTCTCGATTTTTCAAAAGACGTCAACGATCATTTGTGTCATCTCTGAAACATTTTCTCGTCAAATATTCATTTGTTGAACGATTTTTTGTCTCTTTGCAACTTATCTCGAATCGCAAATTCGTGATTTGAGTGTCAGATACTGCAAAAGTATTTGCGACATAATTTGAAAAAATCTCATTTATGCAATTCATTAATGACTTTGAGACTTTCTCTCGTGTCAAGCATTTCAATTGAAATAGTGAACGTCGCACTTGTGATGCAAATGTCTTTTGAAAACTTTATATCAAAACAGCAAATGTGCTCACTGATCAGTCAATTGTTATTTGTAAAAATTGTCGCGTTAATTTTTATCATGTCATCACTCATGACATCAGTTTTATGATCAATTATTTTTTAATTGATTGTTGTCATCGTCATATGTTTCATGATTCACATGTTCAGCTCATTCTTCATCGTTATGCGCAAATATGTCTTATCTTTTAAACAAATCTCAAATCAGACTTATTTAAAATTTCACATGAAACTCGACTGATCTCTATGAGAAAATAAAAAAAGCTACAGAAGCAGCAGAAAATCGATGTCTCACTATTTATAAAGAAAAGATTTCATGAGACATTGATGAATTTCTTTGTGACTGTCAATCTCGAATTCTTAATTATTGAGTTATCAGAGTTTCATAAACTGTTGCTAATATGTGATTCAAATTTGAAGATACTCGATCGATCATTACTCAAAGATTTGATTATGCAACAGACTCTGTTAATGAACGAGAAGATAATGAATTTTTTATCACGTGATAAAAAAATCTTCTTAGCTGTGAACGTGTGATCAAGTCTCAATAATTTGAAATTTCTTGATGTGATTGTCTATTTCATAAACGACAACTGAAAATATTAAAGCGTGACAATTGCTTTCAAGTACTCAGCGATGAGCATACAGAGATAAGTTTGAGCGAGACTTTATACAAAACGCTGTGCAAGTTCGAGTTGAAGAACAAATTTCTTGAGTTGATCATTGATAACGCATCAAATAACAACACGTTCTGTATGCATTTAAAACGTCGACTAAAAGTTAACAACATTAATTGAAGAGCGAAGCGTTCTCAGATAAGATATCTGACTCATATTATTTAGTTATTCGTGAACGAGTTTTTGCACAAATTGAAAGTGCAAATTAAAAACGAGACGATATCACGAAAACTGTCAGAGAGAAAACTTCAAAGAATTCGAATTGACGAGATCAATTTCATCAACACTTTTGCAAAAATGAAAGTATCTTCAATGTCGATGATCAGATGACATTGATTAAGATTTAAGTCAAATTTAAGCACTTGCTATTGCAGTCAATAAATCATCTACGCAGTTGAAGTACTTCAAGAAGATTCAGAATTCAGCTGATTGAGAATATCAAAATTCAAACTCAGCGACGAAAGCAGAGAGTCACAGAGTGAGTTTAATTCAAAATGTGAAAACGCGATAAAACAGCTTCTTCAACATGCTTGAGCGTGCATGAGAAATGAAAAAAATCATACAAGATTAACTACATCACGACAGCAATCGAAGACGATATTTTATGCTTCATATCAAGAACGAAGAATGAGAGCAAATACACGATTTATTAATCATTTTGAAGCTTTTCGCTCAAATTACAGTCGCGATTGACGTCACGTGTGAGATCACAATTCATGAGATGTTTCATTTGTACAATCATTTTTTGAATAAACTGAACGATGTTGTTGATCACTGAGAAAAAACTCGAAGAATCAGTCATAAAAACATGAGCGAATATGTTGACAGCTTGCTCAAAGTCGTGAATACAGCTCGCACTAAATTGAGTAAATATTATGAACGAACAAAAAATGACGAAAATTTGTTTTATAATCTGATCATTATTCTCACATCAGCAGTAAAGACGTCATTCTACAAAATCAGTATTGTGTACTTCTCGCTCTCTCTCACTTTTCTTTACTGTGCAAGTCTCGTTGACAATGTATCTTGATAATAGATCGACGATCGACTCAAGAATCTCATCAAACGATATGAGAAGAAATTTGTTACATATTATCGCACACACTATCAACATCTTCAATCAGACACTTTTCAACGTGTGATCGATTTCTTCGTCTTGTGAAAGAATACTCGAGTATTGTCGACTCTCACTCTCTCTCAAATTGATCAATTCTCTCGTGAATTTGCACGTTCAATTTTTCGTAACTTTTTTCAGCGCACTCATTGTGAAGCTGAAAGATATTTAGACAGTTTATTGCTTGATACAATCATCATTCTTACTAAAAATGACAGTGAATCAATCGTTTTACAACAATGATAATATTTTCGAAAGAAGTTTTCTATTCTGACTCTCATGACTCGAGATGTATTAAGTATTTCTGCTATCAAAATTGAAGTTGAAAGACTATTCAGCAAGAAACGTGACATTCTTTACTACAAACGTAACAAACTTCAAGAAAATATTATCAAGAAAATCATGAAAATCAAAATTTGAAATTTGTTGAACGTTAACATTGACACAGATTTTCTATTCATCTCAAACAACTCTATTATCATTGAATTTATTAAATTCTCGTCATAAATCGCTCTGCTCGTTGACACTCTCAAAACGTCGAATCAATCATCATAAAATGATTTTATTCAATTCTCTCTTTCATCAGAACATGATGCAGTGAACGACTCTCACACAAATGACTCGTATTTTAATGACTCGCAATTCAATGACTCGAAGTTTGATAACTTCTCATCTAAATCAGACTCGTCATTCGCTGATTTATATGATTAGATATTAAATTTATTCACTCTTTTTTCTTGTATTTTTTTGCACATTTCGTGTTTCTTTTATTTCTATTTTTTCTCTCTCTTACACTTCTCATTGTTCATTTCATTCACTTATACTGCATTTTTATTATAATCAAATTTCTTTTGACTGTGTCACTTTTTTCATCTCATTTTCTTTTTTATTTTTTTCATGCTTTTTCTCTCACTCTTTCACTTTCTCTTCTCTCACTCATATTTATAACAGATAAGTGTTTTTTCAATTCTTCAATTTATCTTGTCTAACTCTTCTTGCAACTTTCAACATGTAATATAGTGTCTAATATCATCACTGTCATCATGTTTATTATTTTTAATATTCTCTCATTCTCTTCTGATTTTTCTTCTCAGACAAATTTCGTGAAAGACTGATTCAAAACTTATTTGTGAATGAATGACGTGAGAAAAGACAATGTGCAAAATTAATGCGAAATCTGTCAGTGAATGAACATGAGATAATAATACTCTCTTTTCTTGAGAAGATTATCTTCTTGATTTTAACTCAAGACAAAACTCAGTTCTCTTCTTTGACTGACATCAATAGAAGAGATAGAAAGACTACTGCTGAGTTTATGAAAGAAGTGAAAGATATACATATATACATATATACATATATACATATATATATGTCATTATCAGACGCTAGATGATTCATCAACGTATTAAACATGATCGAGTAAGTTTCTCATTTCTATTTTTTTCAAATACTCAAGAAACACATTTCACTAAAGTCTTACTAGAAAAGATGTTTCTCTCAAGACGATGCAGATGAAGACATTGATGAAAACGTTCATTTATCTCTTAAAAATATATTAACTTACAAAGAGTTTAAATGATTATGAAAGTTATTAAATATTACTCGCAAACATTTCTCATCACTGCAATTGATTTCATCGACAATATGAACGTGAACGACACTCTTCAAATTATCAACTTCTTTTCATTTCTCGTTGTCGACGTATTAATCGAGTCTCACATCGAAAACAATGTCATCTCGAATGTCGTCATCGCAAACTCTCGAGCGAAGACAAACGCTGTTTATGAGACGAAAATGATCAAAATGCTTCGAGAGATTAACACAAACGTTAACAACGTGAAATGATATATCAACTCTCACATGAGAAAATTCGTGAATCTCAACGTCATTGAAAATCAATATTTTTATCAAAAGAAGATGAATGAGAGAACTGTTAATTTGATTCACGATGCAAGTCGTAGCGCATAAAGTGCACTTAACTTGAGAGCGTTTCAACTTCACTATATTAAGAATCAATATTTCGATCAGAGCATTTATATATAGATACTAAAATACATATATACAAATAAAAAAACGTTGAAACACAGTCTCTGAAAGTAAACGATGAAGATTATAAAATGATGATGTTATGTAAAAAATATTACTTGATTCTGTGTTATTATTGTATGATTAATGACACGTGACTATATCATACGAGCTAAATCAATTCGAGTTAGTGAATTACAGAAGTGACAAACTCGTGAAAATTTGACACAAACTCGACTCAAATTGAGAAACGATTTGAGTCGAATTACAAGAAGAATCATACTTAAAGACATAATTTGAGTTTGAAATTTCAATTTGACTTGACTCATCGACAACACTATCGAAAAGATCATCTATTGTTTGCTCAATCAAAGAATTAGTCATTACGCGTGCGTAAATCATGCTCAAATCAGTCTGAATAAAGTCATTCACGTTTTCTTTTTCTTTTTGTTCGCGAAGCTCTTCTTCAGTGATTGAGCGACGCGAAAGATCATCTGCGATCTCGTGTTTCGTGTTTGAAACGTGTTTAACGTTGAAATTGAAATTACGAATTCATATCAATCAGCTGATAATCAAGACTCTCGAAAAATTCATGATCGTTTTGTTTAATTGAGCAACGAGCGTTTTGACATCTACTTTCAGCGTAAAGTGAACATCATAGAGAAAGTGACGAAATTTCTTAAGCGTTTTCAACATAACACGACATTCTCTCTTCTCTGCGTCGTATTTCGATTTCGCAAATGATCAAATTCTCGATTCGTAGCGTGCTGAGTGTCGAATATTTTCGTAAATTTGAATAAGAATTGTCTCTCATTCGAGTTTACTGACGTCAACTGTTACGATCAGTAGTAAAGATAAAAAAGCGTAATCAAGAGACATAACAGTCGAATACTTGCTTAATTCGTCTTTCAAGAGATTAAAGATTTCATTTTGTGAGATGCGTCAAACAAACACGACGTTTCTTCGAAGAAGCATGTAAAGAGAGTCAGCTTTTCATTAATAATGAACAATAAGAATTCGAAAGTACGTGCAAAGCTCAAAAAAGTCTCTGAGCTGAGACATATTAATTGAGACGAGTCAATTGATGATTTTTGTGATTTTGCTGATCTCGAGTCTTCTTTTGCTGATGTCGCACACTCATTCAACGATCTTTATTTCGTTCATGATAAATTGAAACTTGTGTGCGTGTACTATCTCTTCAGCAATCTCAACGTTGAACAGAGTGTCAACGATATTGATAATATATTCAAAAATCGAAGTTTTTTTCATGTTGTAATTGAAACGTGAATTTTTTATTTTAATGTCATTCATGAACACTCTTGTCTGCGTTGAAATAAGATCTTCAAAAATAGTATTCATGACTTGAACGAATTGAGCGATCGAATTGATGACTTTTTGAGAAACAGTGATTTGACGAAGAAGTTTCATGAGAGTTTAAATGACAGTAAAATTTTTGCTTTTCGAAGTCAGAGTCAACTGATCGTACTCAAAGAATATATCAACAAACGACGTTATCTACATGTCTTCAAATTTCTCGAAGAACTCGTCTACGTTCAATGAGAAATTAGCATTTTTAATAATCATCGCGTTAATCTTTTAAGCGATATTAATCAATCGATATTTTCTTTTCTTCTTCTTTTTCATTAAGAATTATGAATTTTGATACGACTCATCGCATGACTCTAGAATGCTCGAATTCATTCAATTTTAAAGCATACGTGCAATCTCATTTCTCAAAGCAAAAAACGATTTGAACTTTGATTTCTGTCACGTGTCGTGCTTTTTGATCTTAATAACTTGAGCGAGCATCGCTTCAAGTCGAAATCTTCTCATTTTCAAAAAGTCGAAGCTCAGAGCTTCTTCTCTTTTGTACAAAATATAAAGTAAAAACTCTTTTTCTTTCGATCAAAAATTTTCAACGAACATTCTCTCAATTTTTTCGAGTGTTAATCTGATGCTCACGAGAAAGATAACAATGTGAGAGTAAACATATCAATCAAATTCGTTGATGCTGAATTGCTTCAAGTCTTAAAGCTTTTTCAGAGACACACTGTGATAATTTTTCAAGCAGTATTCAAATCAATCGCTTCGTTCTTCGAGTTTCTCTTCTGTGAAAAGACTCTCAGTGTTCACAGATTTGACTTTATCTGCTTTTCTTTTGTACGCTGTATACACACTCGCGATAATATTTGAAATTTCGTTAAAATGTCGAGACATGCGATATTCAAGATTCAACAGCTTTCGATGTCGAGAATTTTGCAAAATTTGAAATTGATCAATTTGAGAGCAGAATGAACGTCTCTTCGCGCGAAAATGCGTCGTTGAATCAATTAAATTAATTCATTCATTTTCGCTTAATTTTCTCAATTCGATTTGACGTCGTTCACTTTCGTCTTTATTTTTCGACATTTGTGCATTCGTTTTCGCTCGTAATTTTTCGTATTTTATTTCAACGTCACTTTTTTCACTTTCTTTTTTCTCAACTTTCTCGTTCTTTTCATAAATCACGTTCTTAACATTTTTTTTTTCAATCGTATCTCTCATCAAGACTTTTATCAATTTAGCAGACAGCATTTTGATTGACTGTTTGCTTACTCGTTTTTCACTTTCTCATCTTCGTTCTCTCATTCAATCGCGATTTGATCATTCGATCAAATATCTTCTTTGAAGCTGTTGTCTTTCTTCGAAAATTGATACAATGAAAAGATGATCATATTTGATTCTTCATTCAAATCTTCGTTAATAATTCACTTACTAACGTTCTCACTCTGCGCAATAATCAGCTCAAATTTATATTTCTGCTGTCACAATCAATCAATAATAAAGTCTTGATTTTCTTCGAAAACGACGAAGAATGAGACGTATGTGATGAATTTTTTAATAACAATGAAAAACATTTCAACATAATCAATGCATGAAATAACGCGACGATCTTGAACGATCATGACACACTTGAGATTCGATTGATAAAAAAGTCGAAACTTTTTCATTATATCTGTGAAGATGATATTGATCTGCGAATTGATGTTTAAAAACGCGTTCACAAATTTTTTTTCAACTCGCATTTTTGTACGATAAATTTCTGTAGCATACAATCGATCATGAGTCGTTCTTTCAAGTTCGTCGATCATCAGTTTTTGACGATTAATCGAGACATACATCATATTTCAAATCTGATTTTCAAATTCATTTTTTGAAATGCTTGAGAAGAACTTTTTATGTAAATCAGACGAAGTATTAAGAAGATTTTTAATTAACACATTAATCATTGCTTTCGTTAACAGACGATTTATCAACATCGCGATGTTCGTGTTTCTTTTCAAATTTGCAGTCAACTTAATCGTATCACGCTTCATTCGTTTCTTCGTCGTTGATTCAACATTCGTCATTTGAGTATCGACGAATTCTTTTACAACGAATGATTCTTTCTCAAACTTCATTTTTTTTTCATTTTTTTTCGTTTTTCGAAGATTCTTCATCATGTACGTTTTTTCGTGTCGAGTCTTTATTTTAGCATATTTATTTTTTGATTCACTCTCATGCTTTCTTTTTATTTCAGTGATCAGCGAAATGACTGCTGCGTTATTCACGCGATACTACTTCAATCTTTTCTCGTTTATTTCTTCTTCTTCGTTTTTCGTATTTTCATCTTTCATCGATAAATTTTTTAAATGAATGACGTTGACTCGAGTCTGCATGTCTTCATTGAATCTTTGATTAATCTTCTTTGCAGAATCTTTGTTGTCTTGATTCGAAATGTGCGCACGAAGCTTTTGAATGATGTCTCTTTCAAGTACGTCATTCTCTCATTAAAACAACATTTCTTCATTTTTGAATTTTTCGAGCTTCAAGACTCTCTCTCTTTCATTTCAATGAAACAATTCTTCTCGCTCTGTCGCTTTATATTTGAGACACTTCGTTCTTCGATGTGTAATCTCTTCACAGTAATAGCAGTGAAAATCTTGTCTTGAGAGTGAGACAACGTGTTTAAATGCTTTGTTCGTGACATTCTGAATCTCGACTTGATTGACATTCGTAAAAACATTTTCGTATTCAGCATTGAGCGAAAAATGACGATTGTAATTGTTATTATACTTCGCAGAGTCGTACATCATTTGCGAATCATTGTTCGAGTATAATATTTGAAATTTTTTGTCTCTCATGCTGACAATCGTCTGCATTAAAAGCATCATGACAATCATAACTTTTGACACTTCTTTTATTGAGTTTGACTTATTCATTTTCGTCATACGTTTCTTCTCTTGCTGTTTGTTCTCAGACAAGACGAATCGCGCTTTTTGAAAAAGAATTCTCTTTTTTCTTTCAACAAGACATCATTCGACTTTTTTTAATCTTTTTTGTCATTTGATCTCGCTAATTATTATTTTCTTCGCTCGTTTGATCAGAGTACTCAGAGTTATTTTCGTTTTTTCGTCGTTCAAGTCGTCTTTTACATTCTTTAAATATACTCGTTTCGTCATTTTGAAATTAATGATCGAGAGAAACAGCGTACAGCATGCTTGATTCTTGATATCTTCTTTTGTCTTAATCTTTTTCGTCATGATAACAAATTTGTAAACAAATGTTTGCAATTCTTCTTTTTCATTTTCTTTTTGTTATCTTATTAACTTCTCAAGATTGTCACGTGTGTAGTTCATAATCGACTCGTTTTGTCTCTTTCAACAATCTCTCAACTCTTTTGTAAACGTCAATCAGTCTCACGTCTTGTATAATCGCATTTCTCGAATGTCTTCTTCAATTCATCGCTTGCAATAATTTGAAAGTCGATTTATAATTGTCTCGTGTTCTACGATGTCATGATTCGCGCAAATTCTCTTGAATAGTCGAAGAAACTCGATAACGTTCTTCTCACTGAATCGAAGAGCTCTCGACGTGTTTGAAAATGACATAAAGATTTTAAAAACACTCATAAGCGAAATCAAGATCGATTTCTCATTCGAAGCAAAGAGAGTAAAAGACATGAGAGTCAACGATATCAAAAATACGATTCTATTAATGATTTCAGAAAGAATGTGAAGAGAATTAAATCTCGACGAAGCGTTTAAACGTATGAAATTCACGTTTACAAAGACACACGTCTTGATGTCGAAGTGATACGAGAGAAAGAAAAAATAAAAAAAAAAATAGAAATAAGAACGCTGTCTTGTGTGTCTTGTAAGTGCTTACAAGATGTTCTGTTCACGATCAGTATAAAAATTAACAATATAATAAAAGAAAACGTTGATGCTTCAAAAATATTCATTCATGTCTCTTCAATCTCTGTTTCAGCGAGTGAAAAGAATCTTTATTAATAGTTGTCTTTAAACAGTTTCACACACGTTGAAGAGCACATTGTTTGAGAATTCGCTTGTTTCTTTTTTTTTCATTAATCTCATCGCTTTCGTCTTTTTCGTCTCTCTCAACTGTTGAATTGAGATGCTCGAGTGTTCGTAATTGAACTAGTTTCATTAATTTGTCTCTCACGTGTGAGACTTCTTTGATGATGTTGAGTTCGATTTTTAATATCTTTGAATCTCTTTTTCTTCGTTTTATGTCGAGTTTCGTGTCTCTTTTCTCTCAGTCATTCTGTTCAAAGAGATTTCGCGTTCGATTTCAGATGAAATAAATGATATAAAACAATTTTTAAAAGACGAATCAAAAAAAAGAGTAAGCTGCTGATGTATATAAAACACAAAGAATCAACACTCGTTAATAAGAAGAACAATATGAAGACATTGAATAAGCTATTCAACTCATGTAAACATAACAATAATAAAGATCTCGATTCTTGTTAAAATGATTCGTAAATGATAGTCTAATTACAAAATCATTCGCGAACATGAAGATTTTGATGAGAGAAGAAAAAAAAATGTTTCGCAATTGAACTGTCGTTAATCATTGTTTTTCTCATTAGAGTAGTGTTCTCATATCTCTCATTACAATAATTTCATTAATACAAAATGTCATGATTGACATATCATTCGCGAGCTTCAAATCGAAGATATTTCTCAATGTCGTTGAAAACGCTAGACTTTACGCTTTTATTCAAATCGACGATTTTAATCGAGTGAGAAAAGCGAACGATGATCGTAGTTCAAAAATGAAATTCACGTGTTTTCTTCAAGTGTGAACGTTGTATCATGATTTTACGCGTTTTGCTGACATAATAACGATTTTTTGTTTCACAAATGAGTTTCTTGATAAACGTTGTGAATTTTTCAAGCGTTCTTATTGTCAATATATCTTTTTTGAATGTCATTTCTCTATCGTTCAAGTCGATATGTTTGCGTCGATTGAATCAAAAGCATGTCTCGTTATGAAAGAATCATTTGAAAACTCGCAATTGAAATCTCAAAGATGTCTCGTCTATTTCGATTTGAGAATTCGTTGAAGAGTAGCATTTGATATATTTCTCGATTTTAATCTTCAACGAGAGACTGTGTTTTTCAGTTAACTGTTTTGACAGTTAAAAAATTATCGACTTATACGTGTCATCGTGAGATTCGATGACGATAAATGTCATTATGTAATTTGAAATCAGAACGTGAGCATAGCGATAAGAATATTTCATTGCGATCACTATCGCGACTACGAACGTCAGTACAGAAATCATCAAAGAAACGTCAAATCTCAATGCTTTAAAAACATAACGCGAGAGATGAGAGTAATTGAGAATCAACGCATTAAAAAGTCTCTCAATTGACAGAGATATCGACTCTTTGCTTTTAAAAAATGAGTATGAATATCACGACATGATCAGACAATTTAAAATCGTAAAAAAGTTGACATGTTGTCAAATTTCAAAATATGAAAACATCATTTTATATTCATCATTCATCACAGTTCATGTTGTTTGATCGATGATATTGAGTCAAATCATCTGTTTTTTTCATTACTGCATGTCTCGTAATCGAAGCTTATGACGCTTTTTCGAAGATTGAATTGCAGCATGACTGACTCAGAATGAATTGATTGTCACAATGATCTCAAAAGTCTTTCAATATAAACTTTAATCTTGAGAAAGACGCATCAATAATGCGAACGTCAGAGTGTGTTATAACATCATATTGTGAAAATTTGCGTCGCGTCTCGCTCACAAGCTAAATGATTGCATGTAGATGTGAAAAGACAAGAATAATAAGTTGTTAACATCGCTATTGTTCTCTTTCTCACAACAATCGCAACGCAATAAGAAAAATAATAAATAATTGATATTGAGCACATAACGCAAGAGCTGAGTGTTTACAAAAGCGAAGACTTCGTCTTTTGATTTTTGACAAAGAATGAAAACGAACACGAAAAAAAATAAAGAGAAGCGAGTCATGTTTAATTTTTTAATTTAAACAAACAATTCACACAATTGATATTGTAGTGTTCGCAGCTGTCGCAAATTATATTCTCTCTCTTTTTATAAGCTTTGATATCATCATCGCAATCGCAGCAATATCTTGAGAAATCTTTTCGTATTTTAAGATTCTTTTTAACTCAGATTTTTCTTCTTCTCACTTTCTGTTTCTTTTTCTCATTTCGACGTCAAGTGTCTTCGCAAAGATTATCTTCGCTCTTTCGTTTGCGAATTACGAGCGACTTTGAAGATTTTAATGCTGTTGTAATGTCAGTATTCTCTTTTTCTTCTTGAATACTAGCTGAAACTTATTAAACATGATCAACTCAAGAAGATCGAGATGCAACTGCGACTTCTAAATATGAAACAAGTCAACGTCGATTCAAATACAATATGAAATAGATAAATTTTAATATCAAAATCAGTCTTGTTTTTTTAGATCGTAATTTTGCTCTCGAGACAGCGATTTTATAGAGTAGTATAGCTCTAATAAACAGAGAAAAATAAGTCAGTATAGTCAAAGAATTAAGAGAAATCTGATCGAGTTGAATGAAAAGAAATCGCTAGAATAAGATGTTGAAGAACTCATTTATCGTGAGAGTAAAGATGAATGCGATAACTCAATGAGCAAACAGCTCTCTTTATGTTGCTTCATCTTGTGAATTTGCAATCTCAGACTTTACGAAATTGCAATATACGACTCATTTTTGATGACATTTGTAATTGAAAGTGATTCGAAACTTCACGACGCGAGATCAGATTCGTTGAAAAAGTAAAAAGTATTGTCAAAAAAACACGCACATTCTTAATAGTAAAGACAATCTTTCTTTTTTTCTTTTTTGATTTCGACTTGAGATTGATGTCATCACGTCGTAATGAAAAGCTACTCAAAAGAGAGAAATCAATAATAAATTCGCAAAGAATTTATCTGAGATCAGCACGCAGAATACAAACTCGCATACAAACAATCACATAGATATGATTCAATCTAAAAATTTATCATTTTAAAACGTAAATTAGACTATCGACACTGAGACTTCTCTTATACTTAATTTTGCGTTGAAGCGTCGTTGTTGCTCTCTAACTTCATTGTCAAGCAAATAATCAAGTTATGACGAGAATAATCGTATATTGACAAAAAAAATATAAATATTGCTTCTCTTACTTTAAAACTGATCGAAGAAAGATCGACTGAAGAAAATTTGAGAAAACTCAAAAAATGTGCGAATTGTGCGCTTTGTTGTTGAATTAAGATTGTGAAAAATAAGATTGAGCTCATAAAAGTGAATCTGTATACTTTGAATCTCACATTAACACATGACGCATCTCTTCTTTGCAGCGACTTGAGATGTCGTCAATGTTAAAAAAAAACTCATCGAATAATTTTCTTAATATAACTTGCTCTAGATTTGATCTCGCTCAAACTTTTAAAACTCTTGAAAACGAAATCATTTCTCAATTTGACGAAGAAGTCATGTGTTTGATATGAGCACAATTAACTGAATGTGTAAGAGTGTCGAGTTCAAGAAATGTCTCTCATATTTGATTCGCTCACGAGTAATTTTTTGTTGATTTTGAAAAGAGAAACAAGTTTCTTTTCGCTTCACACTCGAACAAGAGTTTAGAAGAACTTCGCGACACAAAGCAAAAATTTTTGCAAGTCAAACATATCTTGATAAATCGAGTTATCAATTTCTTTGACACTCTGCAATTTATGAGTATAGTCTCGATTTGAATAATTATGAGTTTTGAAGTCTCTTTTATCAAGAATATCTTTCTCGCATTTGACACGAGATTTTTTCGCGATTGTCGTGTCAACACTGATCGTGTGCTAGACTTATAACTCTATACAAATTCTCTCGAACGACGACAGACTTATTTTTACAATAAATCAAATCTTTCGATTCAAATGTAAACGTTGTTTTCACTCAGAATTTGAGATTAAATATTAACTAACTTTAAGTACATATCAATATTAATTTGCATATCTAAATTGCGCGAATCGTGCTCTAGTACTCTCGCATTTCAAAAACTACTATTCATGAGATTTAAAAAAACTGTTTGAATATCTCGAGCTCGTCGTGCGAATATTACAGCGTGCTGTTTTCTATCTTTGATAAAGCTGCATGTGTCAGTGTCAGAAATTAAATATTAAATAAAGAGATAAAAACTCTTACTTCTTTATCGACTGATCAAATTCTATCACATTCGACAATGCTGATGACGTATTGCTAGCAGATTTCAAGTTCATAGTGATTAATGTCTGAAAGTAAGTCAAATCATGCGTATTAAACGTATGTGAAACATTTGCTTGTGAGACAATAATTAAAATATTGCGCGTGAGAAGTGTCTCACTGAAATAAAATTAATCTCTTCATTTGTTAAAGAAGTAATTCGATCGAATAAAAGCAAGACTTCGTTTAAAGTTCGAAGAGTTGAGAGACGCAAATTGAAGTTGATAATATAAAGAAATTGAATAAATTGCTACTGAGAGTGATACGTTGTTTTTAAATCTTTTCTTTTACAAATCGCAGACATTCAGACGTCAATCAGTGACTATTAATTACTTTAAATGTTGCTACTTTGAGTATTTTGTAATCGAAGTTTCGTGTTTCACGTTTCGCTATCAATTTTTCTTTAAGCAATATCGCTCAACTCTTTTTCTGTTTCGTCGCAGTATCAGTTTCGCTATTTTTACAAACATTACACTTGTCAGACAAGAGTTGAATTTCTCATATTAAGTTACAATCACGAGAATTCTCGCAAATAAGAAGATTAATTCATTGCTCATGTTGACACTCGCGAAACTTGTGTATGATAAAGCGACACATGATAGAGCTTGTGCGTCAAAAAAAAATTTCGTAAAAGCTAGAGAGACATCAACAAGAAATGCTATTTGAGAATGAGATTATGCACGATACATACAAAAGAAATCAGCGTTAAAAACTCTTGATTGTTGTCGATTTTCTTCATCGACGTTCTTGTTCGATTTTTTGATCGTTTGTCGTTCGCTCTTGATTGAGAAAGCTTTCAATTGCTTGATATTCACATCTTTTTGTGATTATGATCTCTTTTTAAATACAGCGCAGTTCAATATATTATATCAATCTCACATACACATATCAAAGATGACTTGAAATTATTGAAAGTCATTGAGATGAACGAAAGCACATTTAACAATTGAAAGATCGTAGAGAGATGTATTGAGAATAATTTAAATGAATGAGACATTCGACTTCAAAATTTTAAAGTTGCAACGTAACGATTCGTATGTAAATTTGACTTGCATGAATGCTCATCAGAAAACATTTACTCGCGCTAATTATAAAAGAAAAAGTCTCGACTGACTTTGATTTTAATATTTGAGAGATGACAAAACTTTCACATCAGTAAATAAATTCATAGTATCAAAAGCAGCGAAAAAAGAAAAAGTCTTGAAGAAATGATACAATCTGAATAAGCTCATTTGCTATTTATTAATTAAAAACAGAAGATTCTGAGAGAGACGTATAACTTATGTATGATTGATGCGACGAAAAAGACAAAAATAAAAAAAAAATGATTGTAAAACGAATGTACTCTCAATGTTGTAAGACAAAAGAAAATGAAGAAATTTGATAAAAAATTAAATAAAATGAGACTTCGAAACTTTCTGATCTGTCAGCGACAGTCTCAACGATCAATTCTTATGAGTATTAAAGACGAAGAAAAAGAAACGTATTACTATGACATCAAAAATAGCACAGATTTATTGCTCTCGTTCGCTTTTCGTGATGTTTCGAAAGTATATGAGATTATATTGACATCGAGCGTCATTACTAAATGTATTTGTCGCTCAGTTAATACGTGTGAGAACAATGAGATTATTATCTTATTCATATTTACGTCAGAGAGAATCAGTCAAAGACTTCATCAAGTTTAAATTTAATAAAAGTAATCTTTGTAATGCATGAAAGAACAAGATAATCAATTTCTCGTATCATGATTTGTCACGTTGATTTATGAGAATAAGTAAAGCGTATGATTCGAACGCTCATATCACTCAAAAACAAGTAATCGATGAATGTAATCAAAAATAATAAAGTGTGTTGTGAACTATCTCGATCTTGTTTCGTAACACGTCTCGATGATGTGAGATTGAAGCTGTGTTGAATACTTTGTAAAAGAAATAGCACAATGCTCACATTGAGAAGAGTCTGAATTCGAGATCTCGAATACAGACTCAATTGACAATATGCTTAATCTTACGTAACAAGAGATAGAGAGATAACTAGACAGTGCTTAAAATCTGAAGATGAATAATTATTCGAGTAGAGTAAGAGTGTTGAAAGTGAGATATAAATATAGTAAAGAAGTATGATCTTGTTATATTCAGAATTAAAAATATAGTCTAGATTAATTACAAGATAAAACACGATCAAGAAAATAAGTTTCTTGATTCTAAAAGTAATGAGCGTTCTTAAATACATTTTGAAAAAGATTTTGAATCTTTCTCTCAAAGAAGATTCTTGAAGAACTTCTTGCTCGAGATTCATTAAAAACTCTCTTTTAATCGATTCATAAGAGATTTTTTTTATTCTTGACAAAGAGAATCTTTCTGTCACGTGATTCGTTGTTCTCGAAACTCAAGTTGTTTTTAATCACTCGTGATTTATTTCTGAGACTCTCTCAGTTTTTTTTGAGCATCAATGATTTTTGAAAACATCTTTTTTATGTCGTAGATTTATAACATCATTCTCTCTTTTTCTAGCTAGTTGTTCTCAGCGTCAAGCATAAATAGTTTTTTCACGCTCGTGATTTTTTTCTTCAGTAAGTTTTTCATCATGTCTCGCAAGTATCTTCGTGTTACTTTTTTCGTTTTTCGCAATCGTTATCGTGAGCGTGTTCGTCTGACTGATCTTATTGATCAATATGATAGTCTCATCAACTTCTCATGTTTTTTTTGTTTTTCTTCGTTTTCTTTGTGCATTGTCATAAATTCTCGAAGCTCTCGTTGTTCTGATTGTGTTCAACAAGATTGTTCTTGCGAACAACGAGTTTTCAGCGACAAGAAGTGAGAAGATTTTAAGAAAGAAGAGTCGCGTGTGACGTCGTCTTTGATTGCTCGAAATTTTGACATTTCGTTGATTTTCAAAAGAGTGACTAAGCTTCAACAAGAGCTTTCTTCGACTCAGAATGTTCATCTTTCGAAGCTGTTAAAACATTCTCAACTACGTGATTAGCAGATCATTCTGAGAGAGCATGATCATTTCATACTTTCTCATGACGTCTCAATTCTGAAAACAGAGATTTCTCAAAATCTTATTTTAAACAACTTCTCGTTCAATTTCTTTTTGTTTGATGAAAACGTCTTATTAACATCTAAGCGTTCTTCAAATGTTTCTTAAATTCTCACGTATTCTTTGAGATAGAATAACTCTTTCATTTTATCAAGTAATGATCTTTCTCTTTCATTAACGCTCTCTCTAAAATTTCTTCGATCTCATATTTTTTTTTCGACTCAATCTCGATTCGTTTTCGTTTGACGTTCTGATTTGCTTTTTTCAATAATGAGACATGAAAGATTGAATAAATTCGCATTCTCTTGAGTAGCTGAAGTTTGTAGTTAACGTTTTCAACAATTTTCGAAATTTTGAATGATCTCAATTTTCTGTGATTCAGTTTTTCGCTCGATCTCTTGATTTTGATGTTTCGTCGTAGAAGAAACACTTTTTTTTTTTTTTTAAACTTAAATGTTTTCTGACGTTTGATATCATAATAGTGCTTCATTCGTGAGTGTAAAAACTCAATATTCTTTCAAAAATTGTCGTGAAGTTTATGTAATTTGTTCGCTGAGATTTTTGCTGCATGTTTTTTGACAGTAGTCTCAAAAGTTTGTCTTTGCATCTCTGACTCTCTTTCGTAATTTGCGAAGTATGACGTAAAGCTCGTGATTGCGTTCTTCGCACTATTATATGCAATTTGTGTCAATGATAACAGTGATACTCAATTATCTTATTCATAGTTGAGATAATGTCGTAGATACTGTTTCATTATTTGATTTAGTTGTTTCGCTTGCTCATTCATTTGTAAGTGATAAGTCGTAGACATTTTTTTGTGAACTCTCAACTTCTTTATGAGTGTGATTTAAAAGTGACTCGTGAATTTCGTGTCTCTGTTCGTAATTCATTCTCTGAATAATTCGTGATTCGCGATGATCGTTTTAAAAATAACGTATGCTGTATCTAACGCATTCGTAACTTTTATGAATGATATAAAATAAACGTACTTCGTCATTTTTTTCATGATCGTGAGTATAAAATCATATTTTACATCTGTCTGTGAGTTCTTGAATTTTGATAATTTGATGATAAAATTTATCGCAACTGATTCTCATGACTTGCGTGATTGTGATATAGATTGTAACGTTTTGTAAAACTTGTGTTTATTAATCTTGTCTCGTTGACAAGTCTTGCAATCTCAAATATAATTTCGAATGTCGTTTCACATGTCTGATCAATAGTAATTTTTCGTAAGTCGTCTCATAGTCTTGTCAACTTCAAAGTGTCTCGAAGTGAGTGCATCATGTTCTTGCTGCATCACTTTATTGCGTAGCGTCTTGAGTATATAGATCAATTCATGATATAATATAATATCGTTTCGTTTCGTGACGTTATCATTTTGTCATAACTGTTTAGTTTGTGCGTCTTCAATGATTTCTTTCTTAATTTTTTGATGTAAGATGTCGTCTGTTGTGATTATTTGAGTAGCTTTCAAAGTTTATTGATTCATTATCATATTTTTTGTCTGATCGTCGTGTTTGAAAAGCGCTTGCGATTTCTTTTCTTTGATCATTAAATTCGATCTTCGATTTAGAGCGTTCGCTCATAAGTTTTCTTTTTCTTTGCAGTGCTTGATTTTGAAATCATAAATCAAAAGAGTTTCTGATCATCTCATCTGTCTGCGTGTCAACTTCTTGATTGTCGTGAAATACTGTAAATTGTGATGATTTGACAGTATGATAATTTGATAGTTTGCTCTTTGCAATTCTATCTTTCATTTTTTTAAGACACATACTATTGTTAATAATTTCTTATCATGTATGTCGTAGTTCTGTTCGACTGATGTCATTGTTCTTGCGTAATAGATTACAAGTCGTAGCTTGTCATTTAATTCTTCTTGCTGTAATCTTGTCTCTATTGCACAATTCGAAGCGTTCGTATCAACAATGTTTGATTTGATAAAATCAAAATGTTGTCGCATGTCGTCGTTTTTGAACAATTGCTTGACTTTGTCAAATGCTTTTTGTTGTCATGACTCTCATTCGAACTTCTTGTTTTTTTTGAATAGTTTCACTAAAGATCGCATCTCGTTCGAAAAGCTGATGATATATTGTCGATAGTAGTTGACTAGCTCATGAAATGATTGCACATTCTTAACATTTTTTGACATAAATCAATTCAGTATCGTCTGAATCTTGTCTGAATTTATTCGAATTTCTTTCGTAAATATGACGTGTTCTAGAAATAGAACTTTCTTCTTGAAGAACTCACATTTCTTTGACTTCAAGAATAGATCGTATTTCTGTAACTTGTTCAAAATTTTCTTGACTTTCTGCGTGTGATCGTCTCTTGATTCTTTTGTGAATATGAGAATATCATCAAGATATGTGATCACAAAATCGTCGAGATACTCATAAAGTGCGTTGTTAATCAATGTTTGAAACGTTGTCGACGCGTTGATCAATTCAAAAGACATAATCATATACTCATAGAGTTCAAATCTCGTTTTGAAGACTGTTTTTCACTCGTGACTTTTCTTGATTCGTATCTTGTGATATTCGTCGCGTACATTCAACGCGATGAATCAAGTAACTTCTCGAAACTTATCTTGTATTTTCTCAATGAGTGATAAGAGATAACGATTCTTTTTTGTTATTTCGTTGAGTTGTCGATAATTCACACATAATCGTAAACTTTCGTCTTTCTTGAGTACATAAATGATAGAATACTCTGCTGAGAATTTAGAGAGTCTAATTCATTTTTTCTTAAAATTCTCGTCGATATATTTTCGTAACTTCGTGAGTTGTTGTTTCGTAAGTCTGTATGTCGACATATATTATGATTTTTTTTCATCTTGTAAATTTATTTCGTGATTTCATGACTTATGTGATGATAAGTTCTGCATCTTTTCTTTCTTTATAAATAGTTCTCGATAGTTTCAGTATTTCTTAGATATTAATTGCTCAAAGTCTTTCTCATTCTTTAATGATGCTTTTTTCGCTGAAAGATCTCGTTGCTTCGTGATCAATCGTTTCTGTGTTGAGTTTTTTGTGATGAGTTTCTTTTCTTCTATTGCTCGAATTATTCTGTTCGTAGCTAAGTCTCTGATCTGTTTTTTCGCTGTGATTTCACGAGATCTTTGAACTTCTGATTCAAGAGAGCAGTCACATCTTCACTGTTGCAGTCTTTCTTCTTGTCAGTTAATGTTAGAGTTGTGTTGCTTTAATCAGAGATATTTTAAAATCAAATCGTGTTCTCTCAATTTCACAATATCGAAGCTCAAACTCTCTCGATGTTGCTGTATTTGTACATGCAACTTTTTCGTCTCATATCGTACTTGCGCGATAGAGAGTTCGTTTTCTAAAAATCTCAACTGATACGATCTTGCTTTCGTCAAACATCGTATTTTTTGTTTTCTGATAAAATTTGAGTTCATGAAGTTTTCAGTTACGTCTGAATTTAGTAAGACAATTGCGCGATCGTCTTTTATATTCACGATCAATTGCAAATGCATTTTATCTGAATTTGCAGTTATTTTCGACTCGTTCTCTTGTCAACTCTGAGCTCTCAATTTCAATTGACTCGATCTTTTCTCTGAAAGTTCGAGTGATCGATTTTAGTTTGAGTCTTCTTGACTTTTGTGTTTCGTTCATCATTGTCATGTTCGTTTAATCTGTTGAGTAATTATATCAGAGCGTCTCAATGTTTTGTCGATAGTTTCTTAAACAAATATGATACGACTTGTATTATTACTTGCACAACGTTATCAATTGCGTTTTGTATTTCGTTTAGTTCTTCTCGATGTTTTTTGATTTCTTGTTGTATTCTTTCGCATTTTTTTTCGAATGTTTCGTTGTTTTTTAGTCGAGATAAATCACACACTTCTGTGCTCATTACTGCTGTTTCTCGACATTTGATTCATTTTGACTGATTGAATTGTTCGCATATAAAGCATTCTCATTGCTTTGTCTTCATAGTGACTCGTAGTCGTTTTTGTTGCGTGAGAAAATATCTCTCGTTTTTTTCATTCAAATGAATTGAACATGTATCGTCGTAATAGAATGATCAATGAATGTTTTCGTGTAATGAGTGATTGACATTTGTCATGTCTTGCGAGTCGAGAAATTTCTTCTTGCTTTTCTTACATTTTCTGCAATTTTGAATTTCGCATTCGCGTAGATCATGTTTCAAGTGATTTTTGTCGTGTTTGATCTGATGTTCTCATTGTCGTTGCATATTCTTGTGCAATGAACATTTGCATTTCTCATAGAGTATATATTTATCGTGTCGAGAATGTTCAACATTCTTGAGTTTCTCATTCTTTTTGTTCTGATGATATTCGCATATCGTGAGTGTTAAAAGATAATTCATGAGTTCGATGTTCTAATCTTTCATAAGACAACTTTTCATTTTTTGTTTACATTCTTCTCATGTCATTTTCTGATGTTTTCTTTTAACGTTTTCTTGCGACTTTCGCATAGTTTTCATAAAACTTTTTTCAAGTTTCTTCTTCAAGACTTGTTTTGCTGCGAAGATATTGTTTTTGACATGACGTAGTCGTTTCTTCAATCGTTGTACTGATCTTTTTCGTTTCGTCTTGAGATATTTCGAGACTGTTTGTTCGTTCTTATCAGCTTCTAGCTGAAGACTGTTCATAAGTTTGACGCTTGCATTAATTCATTCTTCGTGTGTTTTTTTGATGACTCTGAGCTTAGATATTTCTGTGATATCGTATTCTCTTTTGAGCTTTGTTTGATTTTCATGTTTTTGAGTTGTTTATAACTTTTTTTGTTCTCTTTTTTTCTGTTTCTGATGACAGTTTCTGACGTAGTGTTCTTTCTTTTCGCAGTGAAAACACTGATTTTTAGTTCGTCGCTGTTTCTTTTCTTTGTCATCGATTCGTTTCATAGCATCAAGTTTCATAGACATAAATTTATAAAAATCTCTAAATTTCTTGATCTTGCTCGTATTGATTGTATACGTAGTCTTTCGTCGCATTTGTCGTAGATTATACAACTAATTGTTGATGCGTATTGCGTCGACGATCATATCTTCGATGTTATTGTATGATTTACTTTTGACGACTTCATACTGAACATTTGATTTCAATTCTCTTTCGAACATTGTCATGTTGATGTTTTCGTCTTTTCAACTCGTTATAACGATAAATTACTGATGCTTGACTGCGTAGTCGACTGCTGACTCTACTTGCTTTAGATTTATAAGCTTTCTCTCAGTGATTCTCTGTCGATTCGTGTCGTCAAAGTATCGTCGAATAGTTTTCTTGAATTCGTCGTAGCTTTCAAAGAATTTCTCATAGTTTTGTGAGTTTTCGCTGTTACTGATTCAATCATTCAAGTATGATTTGAATCAGTTTGCTGCTGCGTTTCGCAAATAGAATTTTGCAAACAGTATTTTTTCTGATGCGTTCATATCAGTTCTCGAGAAGAAGTAAAGATTCAGATTTCTCAAAAACGTCTCTAGCTTGACTTTATTCTCGTGAAAGATATTTGACATCTTAATTTTGACATGATTGTTGATCTGATTTCGTAATTAATTTCATTTAATGATGAGTGTCTCAATCATTTGTTGCATCTCAGCTTTGATAGATTCGTTGTTGCTGTCTGTAATAAACATTTCGTTTGTTTCACTTGAGATTGATTTGTTGTCGCTGAAATCTTCTTTTTCAAAGCTTTTTGATATGAGTCTAGTTTGACTAAATCGTTCGTCGTCGATAGTCAGTTTTTTTAACTTGTATGCTGATTAGCTTTTTTTAAGAGTTTCGATACGTTATCTGTTTTTCGAACTGTAATTCTGTTCGTTCAAAGAAAGTATTGATGTGATTTCACAATACTGAAAAAAGTGTTTTATGTTGTTATGAATTATCTCAATCTTGTCTCGTAACACGTCTCGATGATGTGAGATTGAAGCTGTGTCGAGTGCTTTGCAAAAGAGATAACACAATGCTCACACTGAAAAGAGTTTGAATTCGAGATCTCGAATACAAACTCAACTGACAGTATGCTCGATCTTACATAATAAGAAATAAAAAGATAACTAAACAGTGTTTAAAATTTGAAAATGAATAATTATTCGAGTAGAGTAAGAGTGTTGAAAGTGAGATATAGATATAGTAAAAAAGTATGATTTTGTTATATTCAAAACTAAAAATATAGTCTAAATTGATTGCAAGATAAAACACGATTAAGAAAATAAGTCTTTTGATTCTAAGAGTAATGAGCGTTTTTAAATACATCTCGAAAAAGATTCTGAATCTTTCTCTCAGAGAAGATTCTTGAAGAATTTCTTGCTCAAGATTCGTCAAAAACTCTTTTTTGATCGATTCATAAGAGATTTTTTTTATTTTTAATAAAGAAGATCTTTCTGTCACGTGATTCGTTGTTGTCGAAACTTGAGTTGTTTTTAGTCGCTCGTGATTTATTTTTAAGACTTTCTCAGTCTTTTCTGAGCATCAATGATTTCTGAAAACATCTCTTCTACGTCTTAAATTTATAACAAAGTGTGTATAACAAATGATGCGAAAAATAATGTATATTCTTTGACATTGTCACTATAAATATCAAAATTGACAATAAAGAGCTATTGACATACACGAGAAGTGTGACTCTCGTGTAAAAAGAGCAACTCTCATAAATAAGATAAAACGAATGAGTGTTAATAAAAATATCGAAAATATTGTCTTGTCAAATTCTTTAAGCAGTTTCATTAATGAAATCGTAATCATACTTCGATGACTCACACGAATCTCAAGTATGAGTGAGAATATAATGTTTAATTTTAATAAAATGTCTTGTGTGTCATTAACTTCAATATCAAGACAGAAAAGATAATTCTCATTTTTAAATCGTCGAGACTAAGATCTCAAGAACGACAACACAATATAAATGTTGAACAATAAACAAATAAGTATTATGTCAATTATTTGTCAACGTGAGACTTGAGAGCATCGAAACAATTAATTCATAATGCAAAAGAAGACATAAAAAAAATCAAACAAAAAGATCGTCGTCGCAACGATCATTTTTGTAATCGACGTTCATTCAAAAAAATAATCTAACAAAATTGAACTCATGTTTCATAAATATAAAAGATATTTACATGAGACTTTGCATAGTCATTGTGAACGATATCGTGCTGCAAACGATCATACAACAAGATAATTAATGAGCAATAACGTCTTTCTTATACATACTGCTCAGTCAGCTTATTCGAAAATCACTTTTAAAATTATGATGCTCGACTACAGATTCAAAGTCATGTCTCACAATGATGTTAATGTGAAGTATTTGCGACGCTTTATTTTACTTCACTCGAAAATATGATTTGTAAGCAGATGTTGAATTTTAATCGAGTTGTTCAAAGAATTAACGCGTATGTACATGCAATTGATGATTAAAGTCAATATCAGCATTCTCAGATCACGTTATTCTCAAAATCGAAGTATTTATGAATACTTCGATTTTGAGAATAGCGCGAGAAAGAAACTCAAGTTTGATTTTCGCTAATTGATCATCACTCTCGTTCAACGTACAACAACAATTCGAAGATGACACATCAACAGAGATGTTTCTCGTTTGAAAACAACAACGCTCAATATATCAAGTATCTCGAAAATCTTGTGCAGAAGAATCGTTTTAATTTCATTTCTCAATCTCTTCATTGTTTTTGCACTTGTCATTAACGAAGCAATGAGCAGATCGACTATGAACATTTTGCATTGAATCAAAAAAAGCTTCAAATTATTCATTGAAAGTCTGAAGAAAATTTAAATGAATTCGCTCTCAAATCGAGTCTTTCACGATGACAGCAACAGATGATTCAACTAATTAAGAAAATTTCGAATATCACGCAATAATTTGAGTAGAGAGAAAAATATGACTTCAATATCATCAAGCAAAATCACAAAACGATCAATTTCATTTTTGAGAAAATCAATAGCATCGACGACATCGACATCAAACAAATAGAAAAGTCGCGAATTGATTTTAACATCTTACGATATGTTATATGACTAACACATACATATATGTACGTTCGTCAAGCAATGATTTTTAAAAAGAAATTCAAGTTCGTTATGACAGTAGCTCGCTTTCGTTGTCTAATAATTACGTCGACTTGTAAGATGATGAAGCGAATAAGAATTGATACAAACTATATCGACTGTATCATGAAAGAAATAATCAGCTTTATCGAGTATGACAATTTGAAGCATTATTGTCGTGCAACTCGTTGAATTAACAAATGTATCTGAGAACTCTCAAATAATAAGTGAGATAATTGAGCTATCGAATTTTTCTTTTTGCGTTGATTTTTCTTGAATTTAGTCGTGATGCGTCTGCTAATCAGTTATAAATCATCAAAAATTGAGTTACTTCGCGCGAATTGCTCAGAACACAAACAGCGTCTCATTCGTCATAAAAAGAAAAAAAACAGAGTTGAAAGCTTCGCAAAAAGATTTCAAATGAAAGTCACTCTTTATTTCTTGCTTTGTCAAACATTTGACTTCTAAGAATATTTCGTGAGTCTAATCGCTCAATCTATATTTGATTGACATTAATAAACATTTAAATTATTTGACATTTGTGATCATTTTGATTTTGAGACTCACTTTGAAAAAATCAATCATATATATAATCAGTATTATATATCAAAAAAAGATAAACATTCGTATGATTCGTGCTTTTTCGAATTCTTCTTTGACAATGACGACATTTTTGATATTTCTATGAATATGTAAAATTTCGTCACACACGCATTCAAACATTGACTTTTTTTTTTAAATGTGAATAATTTATTGTTAATTCGAAAAACATGATTAATATCTCATCGAGCTGAAAACAAATGCGAATAACTTGAGCAGAAATCTTGTTGATTAACATGATGTGAGAGTCTTCAATGATATGAAACAACTCACGATTATCATCAAGTTTCTCGTCAGTCATCGAACAGAATATGTGAATTGAACATTTGAGTTCGAAAAAACGACGCTGTCTGTTATCATTTTCGACTCAAATTTCAATTTTCAAGATCTTCTTTATAGCGTCGCGAAAGAAACAGTGAAAAATTAAGCGAAAGAAAGAATTCAACTTGAGATTGAAAAACTAATGATAATTAGTTTTGAGCATTGATATCGCTAATCAACACTCACATCAACATCATAATGCAGCAGTTGTTCAGCAGCTTGTTCTTCATCAATTTTATAAACACTTTTTGAGTCGACGTGTTTCTGTCTTTTTTTTAAGATATCGACGTCAATATTACTTTTTAATTCGACAAAGAGCTCTCTTAACGAGTGTTATTCATTTTATCGCTTGATAATGAAATAATTTGAATGTGTGATTTTGATTTCTGCTGTTATATCTTTCATTTTTTTTTGTTTGATATTTGTATTCTCGATTTTCTCTTCTATTCGATGTTTTGAAAAAATTGATTTATCGCTCTTAATGATATCTTCTCGCTTTTGCATCTGTGAACTAAATGAAGTGTCGCAATTTATTGATAATTGAATCAATAATTTTTCAATATCAAATAACGTCGAGATTGCTTGCGTTGATGAATATGATAGTTGATTTATAAAAAAGCAATCGCAAAGTCGTCGACATCAAAGTCGAGTAATCGCGATTTATATATCGCGCAACAAGACTCATGCTTTGTCAGCAGTTTATATTGAAATATATCTTTCTTGAGTTTGATTACATGCAACTCGTAGCGTGATCATCACTTTTCTTATAAACTTGCTTCAATGATGACATCTGCTGATGATAAAAATGATGTTAAAGAGAACTTTGATCATAATTGACACATCTTTGCAATTACGAAAGCTCAAATGAATCTTGACAGACGATTAGATATGCTCGAGAAAAAAAAGTAAAAAAAAAAACGTGATTAGAGCTTTGAAAGAAATGCATGATGACATTGATGCGAAAATTAAGTTTCATTTTTCAAATCTTTCTTACTGTTTATGTATTTTTCATCAGTATTCAAAGATGAGTATCAACTCATATTATGATAAGTACAATAAGTCGTGAAACATCACTCTCTTAATCGCTTATCTGCGTTTGAAGCATATCTGCACGTAGACATATATTGAAGTATCTTGCAAATTTTCTCTGTCTTCGTGAAGCTTTGAGATCGTGTAACTTCTCGTTTCTTACAAATGCTTATTGTCTCATCATAATCATTTTCACAGACATAGAATTTTCAATTTGAGAATTTGTCGATCGCTATCTTGAAAAGAACAAAAGATTCTTTCTGAGACAATGCTTCGATTTATAGCAGTTAGACTTCACTTGCAAATAAAAAAATCAATCACATACTCACTTTGAAATCATTGTAAATTGCTCTTAATCGCGTTGAGAGACTACTCTGTAACTTCAAGTTTGCGATATTTATTTCTTGAGTTCTCAGTGATACAATTCTGTGAAATAGCTCGTTAAAGATTTCGAAAAGAATTAAAGCTAAATAATAAACACATGAGAGAACTATGAGATCTCAATATGACTTTATATAATGTTGCTATTTCATGAAACTAACTCTTTGAAAAAAGAGTTTGATTTCTTCAGTTTCGACATCGTCGTTCAAGCTGATAAGAGACGAGACGAATTTTTTAATGCAAACGAGCATTAAGACTGTTGATTGAGCAGACGAAATGCATGAATTGATTTTTTAATGAAACAAATAAAGATATTTTTTCTTCGTCAATCGAGAGAACAAGTTATTTTCAATTCATTCTCTCTCTTTATCTGTCTAAAACTGTTTCTCATAAGATTTTTTATTTAAACTTTGACGATGAACTTGACACACATTGCGAAATGATCAGATTCGAGATTGAGACAAACGTTACAATGATTTGTCTTTATTATAAATGACTCTTTCGAGAGCAAGTCGACAAATGAAAAAGTGCGATCTCAAACACAAAGAAAAAAAGATTACTCTCTCATTTCATTGATATCAAACTTTTCGTCAAGATTTTTTAATCAAAAGAATCGCTTTTTTTATAATTAATAATGCTCAGATTTCATCACTCGCATTTATTGAAGCATTAAAATCACGAATGATCTCAGAAGAGTTTGCGCAATTCAATCATGTTTTTTGAATCGATAATCTGTCATCAAGAACGAATATTGTGAATTTAAAAGATCACTTTCAAGACTCAATCAAAGAGATTCACAGCATTTTTCTGATACTCAAGAGCAATTGTGTTTTTGTAAATTGCAAGTTCGACACTGCGCGTCTCGAGATCTTGAGCAGATTTCATGATTCAAAATTTCAAGAGACTAAACTCATATGTCAATTGCGTCAGAAACATAAGTTTGCTAATATAACGTCAACAACATCATTCGTTTTCAATGCGAATGTTGATCGAATCATGAGAACGAAAATTGCTTTAAGTCAACGATCAGAAAAAAATGCAGACGATTTATTTTTAACAATGACTCAAGAAAAATATTTTATTCTGAAAAGTTCGACGATTGAGAATTTAAAGCGTAGCAGACGAAGTCGCATCTGAATTACACAAATTCACAACAAAGACATGTTAAACGAAGCATACAAGATTTTGAATTCACTCACGTCGTGTAAGTAATGCGAAGTTATTTGCTAATTAAAAACGTGACGCATCATACAATTAATAAAAAACATTTTTTTGATTTTTTTCATCAACAAAACGAGCGAATATTTCGATTACACTTGAAAAATCTCTTCGATCGACGACAATCAGAAAGTTGTTTTAATCGAAATACAAGCGCGACACGATAATCTCAAGCGAGTATTTAAACGAGTTCGAGTGACAGAGTTGTCTGTCATAGTGTCTTTATCGAAAAGTCGCATTGTGAACAATCTAACGCGTGAGATGATATTTTGAAAAATGAAATCATCAAATAAAAAAGATGATTTGAATTCAAAGTGTGAAAAGAGCACGCGAACACTTAAAAAATCGTTTCGAATCGAGTGAATGTCAGTGAAACATTTGTCATTTTATTGAACACGAAAGCTTCTTAATCTCTGAAATAAGAATCGAAACGTCAAAATCGCGAGAAATGAAACAAAAATTAAGCTTAACATGAGAAAACAATTAATACTGATGTTTTATTAAAAGACATACTCGCTAGCTAGAATCTCGAGTCATAACTAATTGAGTATGACAATGATATGCAGAACATCGATTCTGACTGAGTTCGCGTTAAAAATATAAAAATGCAAAAGTTCAATTTTACGACAATCAAATTTGAAGAGTCTGTTATTCAATATTGCTTCAAGCGTTTTTGATTGACGTGAGACGTGAATTCTTAGAGTGTGTAAAAAATCAAAAACAAAAATTTGCTTTGCATTGCATAATTTGATGTTTGTTTATATGTCTCTCTCATTGTCTCAGAATTCAAAAAATTTGTCTCTTACAAGTTACGTTATATTTGACGATTTTCTCATCATTATCAGAATTTTAAGAAATGAACTTGAGCACTCATCTCAATCTGTTATCACACGTGACTGACGTCTTTTTTTTTTTTGTTTTTAGCGTCGTCGCTATCGCTTTATACGCTCTCGAGCTTCAGACTTAATTAATGATATATTTTTTTTTTTCAATGATGCTTCTGTCTATATCTTTATATATTAATTAAAGCACTGATAAAAGTTGCTGATGTAAAGTAATTTCACTCACTGAGATTGAGACGTGATCATCGATTTCAAAAGCGTAACATTCGAAAATAATGTTTTAACGTTCTCAAGAATGACTGCTCAGTCAAAGTTATTTAACTTGTGACTTTGCTGTCTCACTTTATTCGTATAATTTTTCAGTTTTTCTCGAATGAAACTTAAATCATTTTGATTAAGAGATTTATACATCTGTCGAAAAGATATTATTTGTCGACTTTCGATAAGAGCTTCATGAGTCGTTCGAGTTCAATTCAACACAATCTTCAACGATTGAGAGCTCATTGAATTTGTGAAGAGAGTGATATGAATAACATTTTCTGTCGCATTTTCTTCGCAACGTATAGACTCATAAATCGTTGATTCTCAAGTTGATGTCGCTGATATCGAGAAACACGATGCGATTAAGTTGCAAAAATCAAAAAAGAATTGTTTCTCGAATATAAAAAAGATATGATGTCATTGTTCTCGAAAATAGTTCTTGTCTGTGTTCGTCTATCAGTCGCAATGAATAAAAGAAAGAAAATAATACATTTAAAGTCAAAGTCATATCATCATCGTTTTTACTACTCTCAGAGTTGCTTTTCGTCTCTTAGTTTAACTCTAGAGTCTTCGTCTCAGTTCGAGTTAATCAAGTTGTCATAATGAAGTTGTGACAGTGAAAAACTATAATGCTGAAATACATCTTGTGAAGAAGAAAAAACAATGATTGAATGAAATGATAATTGACTTTATATCTTTCTAACTCTCTGATTCTTTGACTCACATTAGCAGTCTCGTCAAAAGAGACTGCTCATTTAATGAGATTATTGACAGATGAATTCTATGACATCTATGATTTGTCTTTTAGATTTCTCACGATGTGAGACTAGAAATGAAATTTACGAGATTTAAATCAACTTCGTAGTAGAGTATTAAAAAGAATATACGTTCAAAAGACATTTCAAGTTCATATAAAGAAAGCGAATAAGAGATCGATGCTAACAACAACAAATACAGTATTTCGAAACAAAAACGACTTTTTCAACATTATTTAAACGTTGAATCGATATCATCATCTTCTTCGCTCATCAAATCAGAATCATATGATAACGAGAAAGATTTATAAATATTAAACAACTTTTTACTTTCTCTCTGCTCGTTCTGATGTTGACTCGATGAGTTATGCTTGCGATTAAAATTGACTTGTCGCAGTGCGTCATACAACTGTTTGAGTTTAATTTCGATGATATCGACGACATTATTTTACACATCGTCGAATGCGAATCTAATGACAGTGCGAATACGAAAATTCAAAGCGATTAAATGTATACTCTTCACGCTTATTATTTTTAAAATTTTTAATCGATTTTGATTCGTTGTCTGCATTAATCTTTGAATTTTGTCTATCATTACGACTAGAACTATCGAGAGACGCTTGAATCAAAAGCTATCGTAAATTTTCAGAAGTACTTGAGCGCGATTTAGCATAAGAGTTCAAGACAGTAAACGCTTCGTCAATAGTTTCAATGTTAATTTTCACTTTTGAAAGTTCTGTTACGAAAGCTTGAGAAGAGTTGAGATCAAAAAACACTTGTGTTTTAAAACGTAAAGAACTCGCGACGCTGATCGAGAGCGACTCAGTTTGAGAGAATGAGAAAACGATTGACTTGTTGTTCATTGTGATAAACTAAGATTGCAATGCTAATTAAAAAATCAGAGAGAAGAATTGACTTTGTAAAGCTTAAAATGCGTCAATATGTTCGTTTTATTTGAAAGCAATCTCGCTCTTTTATATGCTGTTGTATTGAACTCGACGTATTCATTAATGAGTCGTGTTGAATCGCATTTATTCAAATGCAAAATGTGTTGTTTATATCGCTTTAAATCATGCGAAGCATCATGACAGCATAAATTGCAGTTGTCAACATTAATTTCATATGATCATTTTCATGCGTAAATTTAAAATCGAGATTTTGCAATATCTGAATGTCGATGATTTTTATAAGAACGAGTCATTGATCAAGTGACAAACGCTTGAAAAAACAAATTAAATGCTAACTTCGTTGTTTCTGAAACTTGATGAAGACGACGATTGAAAAGAAGTTTGAGCAGAAATGAGTGTGATACACATAACAGTTATGCTAAATTTTCACTGTCTTTAATGAAATAAAATGAGATGAAATGAAATGAAATGAAATGAAATGAAATGAAATGAAATGAAATGAAATGAAATAAAATGAAATGAAATAAAATGAGACGATACTCTTTATTTTCAATCAAGATGTGACACATTTTTGAGTCATGTGTTAATATCAAGAGTTGAGACGAATTGTCTTATCTTTCATTTCATATCGTTCATTTTATTTTATTTCTCTCACTATCATTTCATTTTATTTCATTTTATTTCATTTTATTTCATTTCATTTCATTTCATTTCATTTCATTTCATTTCATTTCATTTCATTTCATTTCATTTTATTTCATCTCGTTTGCATACTGCACTATATCGCTCACTTTTATCAATCTTTATTCACGACACTCTCTTCATTCTTCTAGTCATGAATCATCAACTAGTCTCGAATGTGAGTCGCTTGATTTCAAAACATTCAAACACTGCAGTCAATAAGTTTTCTATCAAAATCAATAAGAAAGTAAGACAACTGAAAACAAGTCGTACTATAACAATAAACGATCAAAATATTTTGAGAAATGATCGTTTAAAGTTCATTTGAAGTGACTCTAAGAAGAACACAAAGAATCGAGATAAAACAAAATGACGAAAAAGTCGCGCGCGTTAAGCGTACGCGAACATTCAAGATATAAGCGATCACTTGTTTCTCGTTGTCGTATTGACTTTATTATCAACACAATGTGCTCAAACAAGCTTCGATAATGTTCTCGAGCATTTTTTTGATTTTGAAAGTTATGAGTCATGTTGTCTGAGTTTAAATCTTATTACGAAAAGATTCTTTAAGTCAACTACTGTCAAACAAAGCTTTAATGACAACTGTCGCTATTTTCATTTTATGCAATCTTTATTTGCTCAAAGTTCGTAATACACTACTTTTGAAAATGACGCGAACTAATATTTCAATAGATCAGAAACTTACACGTGAGCAAGATGCGCTTCTTTATCGTACAAATTTACAGTATGACGATCTGCTCAATTTTTTAAAAACATATCACAAAAAATACGAACTTCTAGCAATAAAAATCTCAAATGACGTAAACAAATCATCGTTTATTGAAATATTATGAGAAATGTGTCAACGTCTAATCATGCATGCTATAAAAAATGAAAGACAACGTTTCGATCTTTAAACTGATTGAGAGCGAATGTATAATATCGTGAGTCGTTCGTATAACGTACACGATTGATTATTCGTTATATTCATTTTGACAAAGTCAGATTCTTCAGAATTTGTACGAACGATCTCGCGAGCTTTGTTGTCTTCAATTATTTGCACAAGTTTTGACTCACTATTCTTATCAATCACAACTGCGTAGACGTTTGAAAACTTTTCGTATTTAAAGTCATTTTTTTCTGTTGTTTTCTTTGATGTTATTTTTATTTCATCGTTGCTCGCTATTTAGACAAGAGTCAGCATTTCATATATTACACATAAAATAATGAGACGTTCTATCAGTTCTTTGATTTTTTTTTTAATGTTTTCTTGTCATGCTCGCTTCTGATCATGCTGTATATCAACAAGTCTCAAGTAATGATAAATTCGCAGATGTAGTACTTCGTGATGTCTAACTTTCGTTGATTTTGTCAAAGATTTCTAACGCAAAAAAATATCTTGAAACTTCAAATTGTAAACAGATCAAATTTAAATGCTTCAATGATAAAATCTGTGAAAAGTGTGCTCAAAGAATGATGAGAAACAATGCGAATATTTAAAAATCAGAAACTTTGTGAAGTTATATAAAAAAAATGACGAATGTTAAAAGTGAGTTAATAAGTTTCAGTCATATCATCATCACGAACGAGAGTTTTAAGAAACTTATTGAATGCATTTTGAAATAGTGTGTGTCGAATAGCAAGATGAATTTGATTTAAAAGCGTAAGAAAGAAAGAGACTCGCACTTGTCTTCAAATAACAAAAAAATGATGCGAATTTGATAAATGTCATGTGATACAACAAAAAATCTTCACGATTGACAAACATTTTTCTCAGTTTTATATTCATATATTGAGTATTAACGCGTTAAGCATTATTGCGACTGTTATATTTGCATCGTGAAAATTTTAATTATTCTTTTCTCAATTCTAGCTGTAATAAAAAGAAAGATATTAAAGCGACAATAATAAAATGACACATTTGTTGACGTTTGTCATGTTGTAGAGTATCACGTGCAATTCAGTCATTTATTACAAAAGTCTTCTCGATTTCTATGACGTATATATCAGCTTGTGTGTTTTTTTTTATAATATGAACATTTCATTCATCACGTGTTTAAATGATCATCTGTTGAAGAAAAGCTTTGTGAAAGTTGAATGTTATCTACTGTATCGCTTTCTTCTTTTGATACTGTTCACAGTTTCAAACAAAGTGATTATACAAATATATTTCTTGCTCTTTTTCGATGTGCTCACTAACATCTTTAGTCAGCTCACAATTATGACGAGCAACAACTTTTGTAAAAATCTCAAATTGTCGCATATTCAATTTTTACAATGCTAAATCTGACACTCTCTTCAACTCTTCAATAACGATAGTTGAGTTTCATTCTTAATAATTGATCGATTTAGACTCAGCTTCATGTTCTGTCGATAAAAAGCGAAGTGAATAGAAAATACATTGATAAAGAATCAATCAGTTCATTTCACAGTTTTACATTCAACACTCTTCTCAATTCTTTTGCGTGATCTCGACTTGTGCTTGAAATGTTTATATCTCAAATTTGTAGTCGATGAAGATCGCTTATGCTTTTGTCGCGCATAGAATTCTCATATCAAGTTCTCGTTGAAGCATTCACGATGATAGAGTTTTTCGATATCGAGACTCAGAATCATTTTTAATGAAATAATATTTACTGCTATTTCAGAGTTATTAGAGATATTGAATTATTGATTATGTCTTTTGCAAAAATCTTAACTGCGTGTGTTGCTGTTTCTTTCTTTAATTCATAGCATAAAACGAAGATGAGCTTTGATTGAGACTGCAATTTAAGTGAAAGAAATCACAATCAAAGTTGAAGCAAAGCGAAGACGAGAGATTTTATTCATACAAAATGATAAATTGTATAGCGTACGAAGACACAGTTTCTTATTATCATGAACACATTACAAACATTTTATTCAAACTGCGAGACGTACTCTCACTCTTTTTCAATATTGATAAGCTATCGTTAGTTATCATGCGCTCTCATTTTAAATCGCTTAAAGTAACATCAACAACAACGTTTTCTTTGTATTAGTACGTTTTTCATTCGAACAATCTCATGTCAAGTCTTCAATCTACTATCTCTTGTGATTGAACGAAGCTTGAGATAGAGAAATATTGTCTTAAGTTTAAATATAAAAGTAAAGATATGAATGATTCAAGCGACTCTTAACAACATTCATTTTCTAGCATTCATAAATGAGTCGAGTATAATGATATTCTCAGATAAGTGAGACTTACAAGTAGACGCTTAAAATTTTGCACAATTTGCACGTTTTCGCGAAGTCATTCTTGCTGCTGAGTAATTATGATGTCTTCGTCGTATGTTCTGACTCAATTGAAATTCAATAATATCACTTTTTTTTCAAAAGTGATCATGAAGTTGTCTCAAAATATGTATACAATATAATCTGCATTGATTATTCATGTGAAGCATAACTCAAGAATAAAATTATAAGCGTCTTTAAATGCAGATAAACGTTTCATAAGAAAATCTTTAATTAATTGAAGATAAAATCAGATTTCGAGCATTTCAAAGACGAGCAGTGAAAGATGTCTTTTTGTTACAAAAAATTGAAAGAATCTTCGACATACTCATATTCATGAGAGAGAATTAAGAATATCTCAAATGACTCTAAATTCGACTGAACAGATTGTAAGTGAGAATGATTTTTGACGAAATAAAACTTGTTGAATTGCGATAATTTTGTGACGACGAATTTATTCATCAATTTCAAGCTTTTCATATTATCTCTTTCATTGTCTTTACTCTTTTTCAGATCGTGTGATTTTTCAATGTTCGTTGATCGATTTAGTCTCAAATATTGATAAAAATTTGAGACATCATTGTATCTCACATATGTCTCTTGAAGATTGAAATTCTCTTGAATATTCACAATTTTGTTAACATGACAATCGATTAGCGTTTTTTGCAAAATATTTTGACGTAATTCAACAGTCTTGATTAGATGCGATGCACTTATAAATCTTCGATCAAAGCAAATATACATCACAATCACGTTAATAACAATTGAATAAAATGTATGACTCTCGCGTTCATAAATCTTCAATGACTCTTGCATATTAATGAATTTTCGTAGTGTAGTAACTAGACTGAATCGCTTAATGTAGAGAGTAGCAACGTTGTAATCAATTAGCGTTTCGTGTTAACAGACATTTTTTGATTTCATAAAAATATTCTCAAGCTCTTTATCGATTCAACTCTTGAAACGCTCTTTCAATCTTGCTAAGTCATCGAGACATATTTTGCTGTCAGAGTTTTGAATGTGAATGATGTGATTATTGACAAAACACTTTATGAAAGTCTGTTTGTTCTGAATTGATTTGAAAGTTGAGACGTTGAATGTCTGATGAAGATAATTGCTGAAACGTTTTATCTCACGTGATATTTCTAATTGCTCGTCGAGTTTGTTTTTAGAAATTGACGTTCTTTGCAAATCTTTTTTGAGCTTGAGCTCGAGACAAAGATTAGTTTTCATCGATTTTAATAATCAGTTTTCGAAAAGCGACATGACGAGATTGCAAATTGTTTGTTTGAAAAAAAACACGTTAAAAAAGCTGTTGTTTTGTATAATTGTGAGTAAAGAGCTATCACGAACAAACTCTGATGATGATTTGAATGTTATGATAATCAAATCACATTTCATCTCGCAAATTTGACTCTTGAAATGAAATTCATTATTTTCGAAGTGAAGTTTAAAACGAAAATTCAATAAGCAGATTTCTGTTGAAGATCTAGCTTTGAAATTTATAAAAATCATTTCATTCAAAAATTAAAGAAAGAAATCATTTTTCTTGATGCACGTTGTAGCTATCTTGTTGTCGATTTTTGCAACTCAGTCTTTTTGTGCGAAGCTGTCAATCTTTTTCAAAAGATTTTCGATGACATCAAAGATAATTATATCGATTGATCAAATGTCAACATTTTTATCATATTGATCGCTGAATATCTCTGATACTGCATACTTTTTCGTTTCGCACTCGATTGTCAGAAAGTCGTCTCTCGCAATCAAATCAAAATCAGAGATTTTCGCAACAAGAGAATCTTTCTTGAAAAAAATATTCTTTGATTTGATGTCTCGATGAACGTGCTTGACATGATGTAAATATGCAATTGCTTGCAAAATTTGTCAAACAATAACTTTCAAATTCGCGCGAGAAATTCTCTTTCGTCGATATTTTTGTTTGAGATTACTCAATGACATGAATTTCATAATTAGCGCGAGTCTCACTTGATCTGCGATCAAATTCACAAATTTCACAATGTTTGTCTAAGATTTGTTAATTGAAGTTTGAAAGTCGAAATCATCATTCAATGAGCTTTTACATGTGAAATTTTCTGAAGAAAAGTAACTTTCAAAAGATTTCGAGTCTCTCGCACGTCTTTTTTAATTTTGAAAAACTGTTTTACAACGTATACGATCTCAATGCGAAACTCAACAATTCTTCGAATTATTTCATATTTTTCTCAATCAATTTTTTTAAACATGTCGTACTCATCACGCATCTTTGTGCGACGCGATGATGATCTAGTACTTGTCGCAAAGAATAAAGTAAGTCATTCAAGTTCAAAAGTAACATTTTTGTATTTTTGAGTAAAAATTTGTCATTTCATTTGATACTGAAGTTTTTCTATATCACTAAGAGTGAGATGATGAAACAAGAATTCAAGATCAATTACAACGACAATGATCATCTCTGCAACATCGAGAGTTCGAGTTTCATTTCTCATTAATTTTAAAGTCTTCTTCTTTTCTTGCACATCTCGAATGCGTAACAGAGTATCGTGTTGTGACTCGTTTTCAAGAACGAGTATTTTCGTCTCAAAATTGAAATAAATACAAAAGTGTTTCGCGCTTATTTTTTTGTTGATGCGTCGAATCTCGTCATGTATATCAAGTAAAACATCACACATAATCTATTTCTTGTTGTCAATATTAAATTTTCAATCTTAAGAAGAATCTCTGATATCATCGTCGAATCTCAAATGAAGTTCAAATTCTGTAAATTGTGCAGTCGATGTACATTCTCGACTCTTGAAATCAACGCTTACGAATTTATCGTCGAAGATGTTAAGTTAAGAGTACACAAGATGATTTTTGTTCAAGAGTAAGCGTATTGCATCATTAACAAAATCATTATCACTCTTAATTATAAGAGCGATGAGCGTGAGATCGACTTCAAACATATTGTTGAGAGAAATACGAAGAAGAGCGAAACTGATTTGAATTTTAAAACGAAATAGATTGATTTTTTTATTTCTTTTCGCGCTTTGAGTTGACTCACGTTTATTGCATTGTTACTATTATTATTCTCTATATATATGCATGAGATCAGAAGACGAAAATAAGTTATTTGTTAACTTTGCATCAATTTCTCGTAAGTTTGACAGTATTTTTGTTACAGCAAATTTTGAAGAGATTATTTCAACAACGTTATTCTCATTGCTTACTCATGTGCGTGTGTGTGTTTGTCGCTCAATCTCTTTTTTATTCTTGACATGATCTCTCTTGTCATCATAACATTTATTTTTTTCACAGACTTCTTTTGTAATGTCTTTTATCGTTGAAAACATATACTCTCTTTTGTCGTTGCTGAATCTTGTCAATTTTAAATTACTAGAGAGCTCTCATTCACGCTTCAAAAAACGATCAACGCTCGATAACAACTGAACGACGACATCGCTTTGAAAAAAAAACTCAAATTGAGAGTACAATAAAATCAAAAAGACAGCAAAGAGTAAAAAAGAAGAACTCAATTGACTTATCATAAATTATGAGATCGATATCTTCAAGCTAATAAAATCAAATGTGAAAAACACATCGAATTAAATCACACTGATTCTCTTCTTCTTTGAGAAGAATTTACGAGATCGAGTCAATCAAATTCTTATCGACTTCGAAGATGTTAGAGATTGATTCAGAATTGAATTTTTTGATGATCTCACTGTGTTAATTTTTACACGCACTTTTTTCGAACGACGAAAACTCACAGAACGTATGTCGAGAAATACGATCATTAAACAATTAATAAACGACTTCATGTCAAATTTAGTGAATCTTGTATCTCTGAAGAAAAATCAGTACACGAAGAAGCAAAAGAAATATTGAAAAATGAAAAGAATATACTACAGCTGAAAATACAATGTGCTTCAAAAAAGACGCAAAAAACTATGAAGTTTATACATTAAAAGCAAAAAGCGCGTTTAAAACGCTTTTAACGCTTATTGAATTGTGTCTTCGATAACGAGATCACAATGAGCAGAACGAACTGAGACGATAAATAAAACGCAATCACAAAATTGAAAAAAAATACGAAAGATTGCACAAAAATTTAAGATTTATCATTCTCAACATACAATCAACGTTGTGAGTGTAGACATTTCTCACAATAAAATGATGAACTCTTTTACATAAGAGTCATGTCGACTTGCAGACACAGAGCGTCGCAACGACTTAATAAAATTAAAAAAAAAGAGTAAACGACGTCAAAATCAGTTTGCATTTAAATGAGAGAGTGATTATAAACTAAGTGAGTCGATAGTTGACTCAACATTCAATTTAACTGATCTGACAAACGTTTTCAACGCAGTTAAAAAGAAATATCGAGACGCACAGTCTGTTAAAAGCGAAATCAATCATATGCTCAAAAATATCTTGTTTACATCTCTTCACTTCACTCATTCATCAAGAATGTTTAAGACTATGAACAACACAAAATTATCAGTTACACAAAAAAGCACATAAGTTTCAAAAAAATCGAAAAGATTTTGTCTCGATTAAATGTAATGTTAAAGATTCTGAACTGATGCGTATATAATTGAGTAAAGTTTTGAACACTTTTGCTAATTATCAATAATCGAACGAGAACGCGAAGAGAGAGTTGATGAAGCAAGATTTGAATAAATCGAAAAGTTTGACTCAACGTTATTTTTTTGATTTGATGAAAGAGAGCTCATTGAATAAAAACTGCTCAAATGTACACAATCACGAAATTCAAAGTTATCACATCACTCAACTCATCTTTTTTAAACTTATGCGTCGACAACTTTTTGCTAATATGAACGCTGACTGTGATTCGATTGATGTTTACGAAACACGAGCGATTTTGCTGAAGATTATCTTAATCTCGCATGAATACACATGATAATTTTTTTCAACAGAAGCTACGACGAGCATTAATTGAGTTATGAGAATTACAAAATTATTCTGTCTGCATTATCTTAACGAAGTTTGAACTTATTTTCTTGATTGAATGTCTGTTGTTATCAGTTTTTATGTGCGTGCAAGATTTATGATTCGAAAGCATGAAAGAAGCTGAAGTTAAAAAGAAAAAAAAAAAATAACATTTCAATTAATTATCGTTAATAAGAAATATCTAACACTAATAAAGAATCAATCAGTTCACTTTATGATGTTGCATTCAATTCTCTTTTTTTTTTCTTTGCGTGATTTCGATTTTTGCTTGAAATGCTCATATCTCGACAAGTGTAATAGTAAGTGAAGATCGCATGTTTTTTCACTCACGAAGAGATCATGATGCTCTCAAACGACATTACGTTATGTGTCGTTAAAGTGATGATCAAGAATGCGACACGTCTTGATGTCAAATGAATGATGAGTTTGATTATTGTTATCATGATTCAAAAATATCTATGAGAAGACGAGCTTTTTATGACTGTAGTATGAGTCGTGTGAGCAGTATGAGTTGAGTAACTCTTGATTGTTTTGCTATTTACTTTAACACAATTATTGACATTATCGTCATCGTGTTATGAATTAGTTATGAAGAAGATCATTTTCTTGTCTTGACTTTGACTCAGATTCTGTTCACGTTCGAGAAACATGTTTGTGATAAATTTATTATCAATAATTATAAACGTATTTGCATTTTATCAAAACTGATTTATCAAATTGAAATTACGAAGATATCTATCTTTGTTATTTTTCAAATTCAATTTTTGATGATCGTCAAACACATCGTTATTGTAGAACTTTTCGACTTCATTCAATGATTTGCAGTTCGAATATAATTTCGTATTCGAGAAGTCGTTTTCAAGCTCATCAAAAAACAAATTGCATAGAATATGTTAATTGCTAGCAACAATACACAGACTATATTTAGTAATAACTCTCAGTTTTAAACGCAGTTAATGTCTTCACGTCGACGACATAGTAAATGAAAACATCATTATCGACAATAAAGTTTTTTTAAGAATTAGTATTTACACTGAGCGCGAAGCTTGATTGCTCTGTATCACTTCGATAATACATAAAAAACATCAATTACAATGCTCAATTCTTTCTTTGATTTTCTCGTGTTAATTTAAAAGATGATTGTTTTTTTTGAAGCTTGTATCATTGCTGTCACAAGAAGCTCGTTGTTTTTTCAAAAAATCACTTTTCGATTTTCGTTCAAGTGAAGTTCTTTTTTTTCAGAGCTCTCAAACGATTATATTTAATTTGAGTTCAAAACGTTTTTTTTTTATCTTAATCAACAATTCATGCTTCGTCGCTCGCATCTTCGAGATCAGCAGCGATCGTCGTTTTTTTCACAAAATGTGAAATAATTGTCGAAGAGTCTGCGATAATCTCGAAAAAAGCTTGAGTTATCACAAATGATAGCGTTTAAGCGTGCTTCTGAATTAAAAATGAAATAGCGCTTTCAACTCAGTTGATAATTTTAAAAATTTCAAAGTGAGAGCGCGCGTTTCTTCTATGATCTGTATTCACGAAGATTGAGAAATTACGTTTTCTCACTGTCGCTGACATGTTGTGATTACGTCGTTTTATTTTTTTACGATCTCTCGCGCTCGCTCTAAGTGTTTGAGATTGAAATAATGTCGCAATGTTGAATGTTGACTTGATAAATTTGCATTGTTTAAATGATTGCTTTTGTGAATCATCTTTTTCATGAGTCGCACAATAATTGTCATCGACGTTATTGAAGTTGACGAGTACAACAATCGCATTCATAACGTGCATTTTCTTGATTTTGAATTGACGACGTTGTTTGAATGATTTTAATCGATCGTTGTTTTCAGCGTCAACTCGACTCTTGAGTTCGACTGAATTTGCAAAGAGAAATGTAAACATTGTGTAACTGCAACTTGTACTCTCAAAAAAGAGAGATGTGTGATTTTGATGAATTTCAAAACAATTTACAATGCTATCGTCAGTGATGATCGCGATGAGTCAATTTACAAACGCGAATCAGAAATCAGAATTCACGAAAGAAAAAAAAAGCTGATATAATCTTATTTAGACTTTCATTTAATCATTTAGAATTAGTTAAAATATTCTTGATATAATTTAAAGTCGATGACTCTGTTTATTGCTTGTTCAAACATGATATAAACTTCGAATCATTATTACTGAAAAAGAATATCGATAAACAGAACAGTTTGAATATACTAAGAGTGATAAGCGCTTGAGCAATAATAAATGCTTTGTTCTTTTGTTTTGAGTCTTCGTGTTCATTCACTTCGAAAATATTTGAAAGATGAGATGAGAACTCAGTTCAAGATGTGTAAAAAAGTTGTCAATCAACTCTATCTTTAAAATGATCTCTTATACAATCGAAATTTTGACTTTCGATTCTCGTATACACGTTGTCATCAAAGACAGAAACGTCATTACTTAAATCAACACTCGACGCATCAAAATTGTGAGATTCGAAGTTAAAATCATTCAACAATGCGACAAATGACTGATATCGCGACGCGATATTGAAATCAAAAAAAGTGCAAGACTCTGCGACATGAAAAGATAAAGTGAGCGAAAGCAAATTTCAAGAGTCAATTAATGTTGATGATGTAAATGCAGATTGAATTGATTGATATGTAAAAAAAAAGCAATTTGAATGAAGAAATAAAGACGAGCGAGAAATAAGCAGTTGAGACTTAAAAAATTTTGAAGATAAAAAATTTCGAAGAGTAAAGAATTTATTGACATTATGAGAAAAGTTTGAAGAAATATAAATATTTCAATCACTGATCATAATCGCAAGACATCAATTCTTTCAATTCAAGATGAGTGAAAGTCAAAGATCGTGTGTCTCTTTCATTTTATGATAAATTGAAAAGTGAGAGAGATCATTTATATAACATCTCACTTCATCAGAAACTCGTCTCGTCATTTCGCAAAGAATTTAACGAGTGTACACTCTTTCATTCGAACACGTCATTGATTGCATGCTCGCTCGTTTAATCATCAGCACTCTTCTCAATATTCTTATCGCATGAGACACGTGCGCAACTTAAAAATGCAACTCAAGCAAATGCAAACAGTAAGTGTTATATGAGTCGCTTCTCATCAAATGATTTGATGATCTTATTAACATTTTGAAACAGTTTAATTTCGCTCAAGTAACTCAGACATGAAAAACGCAGAATTTAAGAACAAATCAGATGCAATTTTCGAAAATGCAAAGTGTAATGCAATATCACATCATGAGAAATCAATGCAATCACGTCGTTTCTCTCATCATTTTTGCGAGTGAATGTGAGTTTGCAGAACAATCAAAAATGTCGAAACAAGAATATCAAGTAACGAGACTTCAATTCGCTCGTGTGACGCATGACAAACATTTCTTATTAACGATGTCTCACACGAATTTCAACATCATGCTATTGCACTTTGATACGAGATCATCAAGATTACGAAGTCTTGCACATGCAGTTGAGTTTGAAAACACGAACTCAAAAAAACATACAGATCTCGCTCAGTCTTTAAATTACAGTTTAAAATCAAGCATCATCAAAAAACAGAATCTAATCAAATTCATCGCAATAGCAACAATTCACACTCTCATGTCGTCTCATATCAACGAGACATTTTTGTCATTGATCAAGAAGAAAAAGACATTTCTTCTATGAGAAAAAAGAGAAGTGATGAGAGAGAAAAAGACAAAAATTCGCTTTGTCTTCATAAACAAACAACACGAGAACAATCGCAGTCGTTTCGTAAAGAAAATTTTGCATATTCGTTCGTTAACACGATGAAAATAGAGAATGAAAAAAAATTCAAAAATTGTTTTGAGAAAAATAATACTAGAAGCTTTGCTTCAATCTCGAAAGAAAATTAAAGAGAATCGCGATCGCAGCGATCGAGTGAATGTGATAATAATGACGAAGAATCTTGTACAAAAAAAAGAGAGAGAGAAAGAATTCAAGAATTGAAACATCAAAAAAAAGAGAGTCAAACAGCAAATAAAGTGAACGAGTAAAAATAAAAGAAAGCAAAAATACGTGCATGACAGAGAGAAATTGAAGCATTTTATATAATCGCAGAAAATGACGTTCAAAGTCGATAAAACAGCGCGAGTTGTTGTTATACTCGAACGAGCGAGCGTCAAATCGAAAAGAGTCATGTTAAATCACAAGCAAACGACGCTAAATCGAATGCGATGAGAATTGTTCAAATAAGCAATGCATTTGTCGTCGCGATTTTTACTATGCATCATCAACTTGAGAAGAAAAATCTCGCAGACGATCTCTCACGAAAATTGAATTATATCAAGAAAGTCATCAAGATTGACATAGAAGAAAAAATCATCATTATTGATTTTAAGAAAATGATTGCAATTCAATCAATCAAAAATGTGAATCGTCTCGTGACGAAATGTCAAAGAGTTGACAAAACAAAATAAAAAAAGCACGCTCACTCTGTCTCACAAATTAAAAATAAGAAGTTTTATGATTCTTAGTTTGAAATTCTGCGAAGAGAAAGAGATCGAGAGCTCATAAAAATTTTTCTGATGAAAACAGAGTCTCATGAAAAGATTTTTAAGAAATTTAAAACTACGAGTACTCTCATAAAAGAAAAGTTCTCGTTTGAAATTTCACAAAACTTGATGCAAAGACTTTCAAATTTTTTCGCGAAAAATGTTCACGCTTGAGAAATACGTGAAGAATTGTCTGAAGTAACTAATCAAATATCAAGAAAAAAAAATCGATTTGTGAACAGATAAAAATGACATTTTGTGAAAATAAGAAATTCTTCATGTTCTTGAAATTAAAGACTTATAACTGAAGCTGATAAAAAGATATCACAACGTTTTGTTAGCTGATCACTTTGCGTTTGCGAGAATGTTGAATCTTTTACAACGCAAATATTACTGATTAAACATGAGAAAGTGAGTGAAGAATTTTTGCGATATTTGTGACGTGTGTCAAAACAGTCGAATAATTCATAAAAAATCTTACAAGAAACTGCAGTCTTTATTTATATTTATGAATTATTGATTTAATATAAGCATGAATTTCATTACGAATTTGTCAGTTAACATATTTTATAAAGAGATTGAGTATGACTGCATTTTAATGATCATGAATCAATTCTTGAAAATAACTCAATTTATTTCGACTTGCAAAAACATTATTTTGAAGCAATTGACTCAAGTCTTGATTCGCGAAATCTTCTTCGTTCATGAATTTTTGAAAAACATTGTGTTTGATCGTGAATTCGTTTTCGCGAATAACTTTTGAGCGAATTTACTTTATATATTAAATGTTGCGAGAAACATGAGCATCGCGTTTCATTTTCAGACGAATGATCAAACAAAGAAACTAAATAATATGTTTGAACAGTATTTGCAAACATACGTTAATTATCATTAAAATGATTAAATGTTTTACTTATCTCTCGCGAAGTTTGTGTACAACAATTTCAAGCATTTTACGACGAGAAAATTCTCATTTCGAATCGTCTACGAGCGTAACTCGAAGAATGATTTTCGAGATCTCGCAAAAATAAAAATTGACGTCGAACAAACAACTTTTACGAAAACTGATAAAATGAAGACAATGAAAAAATTCGTATATCAATCGTTAAAACGAGCTCAAAAGTATCAGAGCATTTATTACAACAAGAAGCACATCACAAATAGCTTCGCAGAGAAATAAAAAATGTGACTTGATTTTCACAACGTGAAAATGAAACGACTCAATAAAAAATTGAATTTGCGAAAAGTAAATCTCTGTTGTATTGTTGAAAAAATGAGTTCGCAAATTTGTAAATTGAATTTGTTATCAAAGTTTAAAACTCACAATGTTTTTCATGTTTTCAAGATTCACGAGCACAAGAAAATGAAAAAAATTGAGTCAAACGCTTATCATCTCGTTCACGAGACTTCAAAGAAACATTGAGAATATGTAATTCGCGAGTCGATCGATTTTTTTAAAAAAGAAAGACAGCTCATGTATAAAATTCGCTAAGTCGATTACGAGAGAAAGAAAAAAAAGTTTACAAAAAAGTTTTATGAAAATTTTAAATATCTGACTCAAAAACTAAAACAGTTTCACTTCGCAAATCTTGAAAAGTCAGACAAGAAACGTTTTAAATAAAACTATGAGATAATCGCGAATTAAGAAAAAGTTTAACAAGAAAAAAATTTTATTAATTAAGAGCGAAGAGTTAAAGTATTAAAATGACTCGCAAGAAAGCAAAAACAAAATGTTAAAAAACTCAAAGACAAAGACAAAGAATGATGTTCGTAAACGAAAAAAAAAGAAAAACAAAGATTTAATAATCACTCGCAAAGTTGCAAGTGTATTGTTCGCGAAAGAGATAATTATTACACTTTACGTTGCGACTCTCAGAGATGCACATGTGAAAGAACAAAACAATATCAGTTTTCGCGTAAGAAATGCAAAAAACGAGTGAAATACTTTTAAAACAAATCATCAAATACGCTTCGCGAAACTGAGAACGATTGATAAGTTGTTCAGAATTGAACAAAACTTGCAAGTGAATCATAAAGACGCATTAAATGAGTTCAAGCACTCAAGTCAGCTCGCGAGTAATAAACTTAGCAATCTCTCTGTTGCGAAAACGAAAAAGCTTAAGAACTCAGTCATGAATATTTTAATGAAAAGCGAGAATGTTCTCAAAATCGATGCATGCAAGCTGTTGAAACTGATTGATGTTGACATCAGTGTTTAAAAAAAAAGTCAAAATCAAATCATTGTATTTACGAATCTGATTGATTTGAGAAATTATGTGAAAATACTGAAAGAAGTTAGCGTGTTTTGCAAGAAATAAAAACATTTCACAAAAATCTACAAAGATGTCTGCGATAACAATGCTTGTTGCAGTAGAACGAGAAATCGTGTTACGAGAATTCTCATTAAAGAGAATAATTTTTGCGAAAGAGAGAAACTACTCATTAAAATCTTACTCAACAATTAAAAGTCAGAATCAGCGAAGAATTTTTAAAAAAAATTAGCGAAAGATTTAATCTCGAGAGTGTTAAACACATCAAAGTCAAAAGTAACTCTGTAAGAAAAAAGCTGCTCATCAAAATCTTGTTCAACAACGAAAGAGACGAAGTCAGTGAAAAAATCTTGAAAAAATTCAAAAGTGCTGAACACGTTAAAATTAATATCAGAGTTAATCTCGCGAGAAAAAGCAACGAGAGAAATTTTAAAAAAATTAAAATCAAAGAAAACGCGATCATGAAAGCTGCTCGCAATAAAGTCAAAAAAAACGAGTTCAAATGAATTGAGACTCGCGAAGTCAGAAAGCGAAACAATTTATTGATAACGTGCGTTCACAAAAGACTGATTAAACTTCGAGAGAAACAATGAATGAGAACGATTAAAAATAAACATCTCACTGCTTTGAAAAAAAGAGAGATTGATATCGAAATTGATAAAAATATTAAAAAACAAGCTCATCATGCGCTGATGAATATCATTAAGCGAGTACTCGATGCGAGTCAGAGTCTGAATTTGCGAATTGTTGAGTTTGAATTGAAAAAATGTTAACAAACTGAGAATGTTTCACGAACAAAGAAACTTAGTCGAACTCGAAAATCGACAGTCAACTCACTGTCTACGAGAGAGTCATTCATGATTGCAAGAGCAAGAATAAAAATGATGTTAATAATTGAAAAAGAAATTCTCTCAATTTAATGAGAAATTGAGAGAGTATTTATATTTAAAAACTCGATGTTTAAAACTCGAAAACAGTGAATGAGAGCAATGAATGAATTTTCTCGTTAAATTTTCATTTTCTCGTCTGCGTATCATATAGTTGATGACAAGAAGAGATTAAACGAGATTAAGCGAAATCACGTTCGCGAAAAAGTGAATGAAATGTTTTTAAAACAAATTGAAAATTTGATGACTTCGCGAAGATTTACGAGCTCAAAGATAAAAAATAATCACAATAAAAAGTGTTATAATTTGACTCAAGTACTACGAAATGAAAAACACTTGTGTCATTCGAGTGCGCTTTAAACTAAAGAAAACAAAGCT